>ML661885.1:23120957-23280869 GCA_007570785.1 Antilocapra americana
CAAAAATACTTAAAAAAAAAAAAACACAAAAAGGAAAATAAAAATAAAGGGAAAAAAAAGAAAAAAGAGAAAAAAAATAGCAAGGTCATAGGGGACTTAAAAATTCTAAAAAAAAAAAAAAGAAAGAAAAAAAGAAGAAGGAACAAAAAAGAAAAAATATATATATATAAAAGTTTTAAAAATTTAAAAGATGTTCCTAGTACAGTTATAATGAAGGCTTTCTCTGGTGCTGGTGCATTCGGTGAAGGGAAGGGTCTGTAGATTTTCAGATGATTCCCTGGTCCGGCTTCTCCTTCTCACAGTCTATAGACTTCTTTCTATGCAGTCAGCGCCACCTGCAGGGCTTTAATTTGCTACTCCTGTCAGATTCAAAGCTGTTCGCTCCTCTCGCCTCATCGTCCTGTTTGCTGGTCTTTTAAGTGTCTATTCAGCGCTTTGGAGTTTGCCCTGCTCCTGGTGAGAGGGCTTCCCCCGCCCCCTCTGCTCAGGCTCTCTGTCGTCTGCCCAGCACAGTTGGGGAGTGGGGCTTCTCCTCTCCCCCGGCCCGGCCGCTCGGTTTTCTCGGCGTGCAGCTGAGCACTCCTTCTAAGGTGTGTACAGCACCGTCCAGAATCCCCAGAAGTCTTGGTTAGCCTCCCCGGGGCTGGGTTATGCCCACTGCTCTCGGGCGGGGGCTGGGCCGGTCCGCAGCCCGCTGCTGCCCAGCCTCTCCTCCTTACCGCCCTTTGTTCTGTGCACGGGCCTGGGGGAGGGGGTGCTTTTCCTGGGAGGTTAGGTCCCTCAGGCTGCTCCGTTCCCTGAGCCCGCGGCCCGCCCCTCCCTGAGCAGGAGCAGTCTGCTTCGGCTGTGCTGCGGCGCTCGGCTGTTCCTTGTAGCCAGAGACGAACCTTGCAGGGCTTAGCTATTAATCTGCTTCTGCTCTCAGCTATATTGCTCTCCAAGATCCACCGCAGATCTGCCAGAGAGAATGCTCCCTGGTATTCGGAAACCTTTCTCCTCTTTTTTTTTTTTTTTCCTCTTTATTCCAGACTCCCCTTCTGGGACGGAACCCGTCCCCAGCTCTTTGTCTCTCCCTCTACTTTTTTTTTTCCTTTTCTTTCTTTTGTCCTACCTCCTCATGTCGGCAATGGGTCGCCCCTCCAGATGCCTGATGTCCTCTGCCAGCATTCAGTTCCTGTTTTTTGGAGTTTGCTCAGCCTTTAAAAGTTCTTTTGGTATATTTATTGGGGAGAGAGTGTTCTCCCCATCCTATTCCTCCGCCATCTTAGTTCCAAAAAAAACAACTTTCTAATCTTTTAAGCCATTCACCACAAATTACCTATTTACAGAGCTGATGATATAAAAAATTCTACCCTGAAAAGACCAAAAACAGAACAGGCAATGTAAACATGCTGACAAAAGTTCAGTCTCTTCACATGGATGATTCCCTCCCAAACAGAGCCTCTACGATTATTGCTCAAGGTTTACATCTTAGAAACTTATCAAGGAGTCTTAGCAATATAAGCAAGATGGACACTTCCCCTCCAGATTTACAATTTTAATTTTTACAATTAAAAAAATTTGTTATATGGTAGACACCAACACAGCATTGTACAAGCAGTTATCCTCCAATTTAGAATAAGTAAGTTTAAAAATATAATAGAACAATAGCACCAAAAAAAAAGATTTTCCTCATTACACTCTGATGTTTGCTAACTGACTACCTACATCAAGTGCAGTCTCCAAGAGGGCAGGGCACTGAGCACTGTATTCTGGTGCCCAGATAAGAACTTAGAAAATATTTGTGGGATTGATAAATGGTACTTGGGTGAGTGCTCAGCCGCTCAGCCGTGTCTGACTCTTTGCCACCCCACAGACTGCAGCCTGCCAGGCTCTGCCGCCATGGAATTTTCCAGGCAAAAATACTGTCATGAGTTGCCATTTCCTTCTCCAGGTCATTTTCCTGACCCGGTGATCAAACCCGCATTTTCTTCATTGGCAGGACGACTCTTTACCACTGTGCCATAAATGAGGAAGTAGATTCTCAAAATTAAATTATGTTACAGACTATGTTCTCAGTAGTTATCTATTGTATGCATAGTATCAATAGCATGATGTGTCCATCTCAATCTCCCAATTCCTCCCACCCCCCCGCCTTTCCTGTTTGGTATCCATACATTTGTCCTCTACATTTGGGTCTCAACTTTTGCTTTGAAAATAAGAACATACTGATAGTACAGGGAACTCTACCCAATGCACTGTGGTGACCTAAATGGGAAGGAAGTCTAAACAAGCAGGGATATCTGTATATGTCTAGCTGATTAATTTTGCTGCATAGTAGAAACTTTGTACAGTTTCTATACACGTGCAGTTTCTACAATGTTACAATAACATAACACTGAAAAGCTAACATAACATTTTATACTCCAATAAGAACTAATTTAAAAATAAATTAGTTGAAAACTGTGATTAATTTTGCTAAGGAAGACAACAGAGAGTAAAGTGAAAATGCGTTTTAGGAGATTGGGGGAGCAACACCTGAAGGAGACCTGAACCATGTACAATGGAAGAGAAAGAGCATCACAGGCAGGGAGTAAACCCTGGAAATCCAGAGGAAAGAAAGAGCTTTAGATGTTCGAAGAATTTAAAAGAGGGTGGAGTGCTTGGAGCTGTGTGAGTGAGAAGCACTGTGCACGCATGTGTAGTAAGTCCCTCAGTCATGTCTGACTCCTTGAGGCCCCATTGACTGCAGCCCGCCAGGCTCCTCTGTCCATGGGATTCTCCAGGGAAGAATACTGGAGTGGGTTGCCATGCCCTCCTCCAGGGGGTCTTTCTGATCCAGGGATCAAACCCGCATCTCCTGCAGCTCCTGCATTGCAGGTGGATTCTTTACCACTGAGCCACCAGGGAAGCCGCAAAGAAGCATCAGATGGGTTTAAAAGACTAGCTAGAAGATGGCTTGGGTTCTTGAAGCCTGGGTTAAGGAATTCTAAATCATTCTAATTACAATAGAAAATCCCTGAGGGGTTTTAGTCAGGGTGTGCTATGATCTGATTTAGGTTTTGTAATGTTTGTTCTGATATATTCCAGGAAACATTAGGGGTGGTCAGAGTACTGGGAAGTAGGATGAGGGGTGATTATCACTTATATTAAGGTGGTGGAAGTTGAAATAGAGACTAGAGGGCTGGCTTTGCAATGCATTTTGAAGGAAAAATGGAACCAACCAGTTTATGAGTTGAAATTAGGGGACAGAGAGACGAAGGAAAAGAAAACAATGAGGAATGACCTCTTCTTCTAGCTTCAACAACTAGTGGTGCATTCTTTAAATAATTTGTCTGTTTTGGGATGTGGAAAATTAAGAGCTTTGTCTGAAAAGTCTGTTAGATGGATATGATATGTGCATAGCTGGATATGAGTTGAAGCTAAGTAGGGCATGGGTTGGGGGTGCAATTTGGGAACCATGAGCATATGAATGGCATTTCTGTTTTGTTTTGTTTTTTTTTTTTGGCTGCACCTTGTGGCTTGTGGGAGCTTAGTTCCCCAACCAGGGGCTGAACCGGGGCTCTTAACAGTGAAAGCATGGAGTCTTAACCACGGAACCACCAAGGAATTCCCTGGATGGAATTTTAAACTGTGGTCTTAGATGAGATAACTAAAGTGTAGACATATATAGGGAAGACAAAATAAATGAGTAATGATTCCTGAGTCACTCTCTCTAGAAATTCATCTTGTGAGAAGTTTGGGCCTCACCACATGCAGAGGTAAATCAGTTGGTCTAGTCAGGAGACAGAAACCACACCCTGTTATCTGATCAGGGAAAGGGTACTATATTATATATAAGTTGTATATAATAATTGTAATCAAGTAGAGAAAGTTGGGCTTCCCTAGTGGCTCAGAGGTAAAAGAATCCACTTGCGATGCAGGAGATGCAGGTCTGTGGGGTCAATCCCTGGGTCGGGAAGATCCCCTGGAGAGGGAAACGGAAACCCACTCCAGTATTCTTTCCTGGAAAATCCCATGGACAGAGGAGCCTGGCGGGCTACAATCCATAGGTTCTCAAAGAGTTGGACATGACTTAGTGACTAAAGTAACACCACCAGCCCATAGGTGGTTAGCCACTTAAAGAGGAGAAAGAAGATTTTCAAGAGTCCCAGGACTAGTAGGTGCAGGCAAGCACCTGTAGGCTAAGAGAAGGAGTTTAGCACCAGGAGAGGGTCCCTTTCCCTACAACTGAGGTTTAGATCTTTTCTAAAAGGTTAAAATCACTACACAAACATGGAGCCTGTAAGTAGCAAATAGGTAATGGATGGCCTTGGAAGGAGCTAGAACTGCTCAGAAGAGACTCTGGTGAGGAGTGTGTGTTCTGAGGGAGAAGTTGGAGCTTGTCCACAAGGATCACCAGGTGGACGCCCACAGGGAATGTTAACAATGGAGGATCACCACCAGGGAAGGTCTCCCTACTGCTCTCACCCCAGTGGTACCAGTGTCACCCCAATATCATCTAGGAAAAGCCCGGCAGCTCACCAGCTGTCCATGTAGAACTGTTTACAGCTGTCCTCTCAGCCAACAGATAGCAGACACTGACAACTATGGAAGCAATCCAAATTGTCTGTTCATCCCAGTTAAGCCTCCAGATGATTGCAGCCTCAGCAGACATCTGACAGCATCTGCATAAGAGACTGTCAGCAAGAAGCATCTAGCTCAGACCAGTCAGTCAGAGCCATGAGAGTGAGTTGTCAAGTGATGGCAGTACATTTTGGGGTGCTTTGCTACATAGCCATCAAAAAACAGAAATACAGACCAATGGAACAAGATAGAAAGCTCAAAGATAAACCCGTGTGCCTATGGTCACCTTATCTTTGACAAAGGAGGCAAGAATACACAATGGAGAAAAGACAGCCTCTGTGATAAGTAGTGCTGGGAAAACTGGACAGCCGCATGTAAAAGAAGGAAATTAGAACACTTCCTAACACCATACACAAAAATAAACTCAAAATGAATTAGACTTAAATATAAGGCCAGAAACTATAAACCTCTGAAAGGAAAACATAGGCAGGACACTCATCGACATAAATCGTAGCTAGATTCTCTCCGAACCACTTCCTGGATTACTGCAAATAAAAGCAATAATAAACAAATGGGACCTAATAAAACTTAAAAGCTTTTGCACAGCAATCAATAACTGGACATGAGGGACATGCTAACTTTATAGAAGGCTGCTGGAAACTCATTTTAGATGAAGGCTGAGTAGAAGTGCTCATTCAGCTTCATTACACAATATAAAGAAACAGAGAAACGGAAGTAGACAGTTGGGGAAACAACAGTGGGAAGAAAACTGCCCTGGTGGGAAAGAGGAGGGAACCTCTTCCTCATGACATCACCTTCTCTTGTTTCTGTTCCTTCCTCTCTACCACTGTCTCTCATTCTCCTTTGTGGCCCACCCTCCCCTAACACTGCCAGGAGACGCACCCTCCAGGAACACCCTCCCTACACTCTCATGATAGGCAACCTCACCTGTTCCATACTGTAAAACGGAACCTATACATTTAATTTTTTTAACATTTTATTTATTCATTTATTTGGCTGCATCAGGATCTTTTGTTGTGGTATACAAGCTCTTTTGTTCTGGCATGCGGATTCTTTGTAGCAGAGGGCTCAGGAATTGTGGCCCAAGGGCTTAGAGCTCCAAAGCATGTGGAATCATAGTTCCCTGACCAAGGACTGCACTTAGTTCCCTGCACTGGAAGGTGGAGTCTTAACCACTGGATCACCAAGGAAGTCCCAGAACATATATGTTTATAATAATTTACATCTTCAGCATCAACTTTTTCCTGATCTGCAGACACATATATCCGACCCCACATTTAACACTTATACTTGTTTTTCCCACATTGTTTATGAATAAAATTAAAGTCACACTCTCCCTTGGCAAACATCTTTCTCTGCTGGCTGTGTCTCAGAGACTGTTCAGCGTGTACTCAGTTGCCCAAGCCAGAATTGTGGAAAGGATCTTTTACACATCTCTCTCTCACATCTTTCACATCCAATCAATTACCAAGTCCAGATGGATTCTACCTTTTAGTATCCCTCCAATCTCTTTCCTCCATTTTTACTACAATTATCCAAATCTAAAATACTTCCATCTTGGGACTTCCTTGCTGGCTCAGAGATAAGAATTCGCCTTCCAAAGCAGAGGACATGGGTTTGATCCCTGGTTAGGGAACTACATGTTGTGGGGCAACTAAGCCCACTTGTGGCAACTAAAGAAAGCATGAACACAGCAGCCAAGAGCCTGTGCAACAAATAGTCAAATAAATAAAATACTTTCATCTTTTGCCTGCCCTGCCTTAGTAATTTCCGAAACATTCTATTCATAGTCTCTATTGCCCCAGCTGTAACCCAGTCTGTGCACAGTCTGTCATTGTCATCTCTAGAAATTACAAATACGAATGTGTTTTACCCTATTAAAAGCCCCAAGGTGACTTTCCATTGCTTTGTGGACAGTTCTAATATGTCCTAAGTGGATTGTTAAGGTTTTCCACTTCAGGATTTTTCAGTTCCTGACATCTGATTTATCTTTATACACTAGCATTCTTTCAGCTGTTTTAAATCTTTCTTGCCTGAGACACCATTATAGATCAGACCAGTTACCCAATTCAGAAGAGATTAGGTATTTTCAATTGATCTAGAGTGTTTGAATTGTGGTGCTGGAGAAGACTCTTGAGAGTCCCCTGGACTGCAAGAAGACCAAAACAGTCACTGCTAAGGGAAATCAACCCTGAATATTCATTGGAATGACTGATGCTAAAGCTGAAGCTCCAGTACTTTGACCACCTGATGTGAAGAGCTGACTCATTGGAAAAAACCCTGATGCTAGGAAAGATTGAGGGTAGGAGGAGAAGAAGGTGGCAGAGGGTAAAAGGATTGAATGGCATCACTGACTCAATGGATATGAGTTGCAACAAAATCTGGGAGATAGTGAAGGACAGGGAAGCCTGGTATGCTGCACTCCATGGAGTGAGAGTTGGACATGCTTTAGCAACTGAACAGAAACAACACAGAGTGTTCTTCTCATCTCTGTTTATGAACTCATTCCAGTTTCAATTAACTATATTCATTGGCTTTTTGCTAGACTGAAGACTCTGTGAAGTTTCAGGGCAAGTCTGTATTAGTCTTAACTGCATCTCCAGTGCCTTGTATAGTACCTAGAACTGACTAGAGAATTCAAGACTAATTGCTGAATTAAATAAATAAGGGCCTAAAATTATGAGAATTTAAGTTTTATCCTCTAGTTGCTATTTCAGACAGTGTACCATGTGCCCATTTAAATGAAAATTCCATTTAGCTTTTCAATGGGCATACGGATTTCTATTTATACTAAGTATTAGGAGAGCTCAAAAATTCCATCTTTGGTGAAAAGAACTCAAATAAGAATCTGAAGCTTCTTATTGTGAGGCTAGAATAAGGCCCTTGCTGCAGAACATGAGTTTATTGTCTCAGAAAGTCTTTTCATTAAGCTTCACTGAAATAATATTCTCTTCTTTCAGAGTATGATGCCAATTATTAAACATAGAAGAAATGAAGGAAATAAAAATAATTATCACTAGACAAAAATAATAGCAATAATTGTGCAGATAAGAATCCTTGATAAATGCTAAAATTAGTGGGCAAAAGCATATATTGAAAAAGATATTTGTATATTGGAGGAGAATGGATACATGTATATCCATGGCTGAGTTTCTGCTGTCCACCTGAAACTATCGCAACATTGTCAATCAGCTAAACTCCAACATAAAATAAAAAGTTTTTAAAAAGAATATTCAGCTAAAAACATGTGGGGAAATTATAAAGATGTGCAAACATATTAACTAAAAAAATAGTGTATCATTTAAAAATATATTTGTGTGAAAAGCTGCTCCACACCATATGTCATCAGGAAAATGCAAGTTAAAACAACAAGATGTCATGTATTTATTAAAATGCTTCAAATCTGGAACACTAACACCATCAAATGATGGTGAGGATGCTGAGCAACAGAAATTCTTATCCATTGTTGGCAAGAATGCAAAATGGTAGAGCCACTTTGGAAGATAGTCCTACAGTTTCTTACAAAACTAAACATACTCTTACTGTGTGATCCAGAAACTACCTTCTTTGGTATTTACCCCAAAACATCGAAAGCTCGTATCCACACAAAAGCTGATATGCTGATGTTTATGGCACTTTTATTCATAATTGCCAAAACTTGGAAGCAGCCAAGATGTCCTTCAGTAGGTGAATAGATAAATAATGTGTGGTACCTCAAGACAAAGGTACTATTATTCGTTACTAAGAAGAAATAAGCTATAAGCCATGAAAAGACATGGAAGAACATTAGATGCATATTAATAAGTGAAAGAAGTCAACCTGAAAAAGTTACATAATATATGATTCCAACTGCACTTTGCAAAAGGCAAAACTATGGAGACAGTGAAAAGATCAGTGGTTGTCAGGGGTCAAGTGGAGGAGGGGTGAATCGGTGGAGCATGGTGGATTTTTAGAGCAGTGAAATTAGTCTGCATAATGCTATAATGTTAGATACACATCGTTAGACATTTGTCCAAACCCACAGATCCAAAGCCACACAATATACAACTGGAAGAAAGAACCCGAATGGATTTTGAGTGATTAAGATGTTTCGATGTTTCAGTGACTACCACAAATTACCACTTCTGGTAGGGGATGCTGACAAGGGGGGAGACTAGGCACGTGTCAGGCAGGGCATATATGGGAAATCTTTACACCTTCTCCCCAATGTTGTTGTGAACCTAAAATTTCTCTAAAAACATAGTTTTTTTTTTTTTTAAGGAAAAGGATATTTGTGTTATCTCACAGTCTTTCTTCATAACCTCTTCATTAATTACAATGTGAAATAGAGTAACTTTACAGTCCTGAAAGACACCAGGGTAACCAATCCATCAAAGTTTATATATCATCAGTAATCAGACATGTCAATATAAGGTGCCCCAACTGATGCACTGAGAAGGAACCAGCATCACTTTTGTGTCATCCTTGCCCAAAATGAATACTCTCCATCTCTAAGAGTCTAACATAATGTCTAACATGAGGAAATGTCAGACAAACTCAAATTGAAAGGTAGTCTACAAAATAAATGACCAGTACTCTCTGAAGATGACCAGGTAGTCAAGGGAAAGAAAGACTCTGGAACTGCCATCAATTAGAGAAGTTGACAGCGAAATTCAATATGGGATCTTAAATTGGATCCTCCAGTAAAAAAAGGACACAGTGGGACAACCAGAGGCATTTAAATAAATTATTTATGTTAGTTAATAGTATAATAGCACTTTTGATTTCCTGCTTTCAATAATGGTATTGTTGATACGAAAGAAGTTAGCATTTGAGGAAGCTGGATGACAGGTATATGAGAACCTGTTCTATTGTTTTTGCAACTACTCTGTAAATCTAAAATTATTTAAAAATAAAAAGGTGTTTAATAAATCTTTTTAATTAGACTGATGAATTAAGATCCTTTTGTCTGACATCTTCAAATATCTAGAATCTCTTTCAGATTCTTTACAGCAGAGTTTTCCCCCTTTCTAGCCTAGATTTTCCACTTAAATGCACTCATCTGCTTTTTCTAAATTTTATCCATGCTTCTTTTTCTGATGTATAGCTTCATATTTCAATTGCCCTCTAATTTATGCCCTACTGAGAGACCCTTTTGATTTATAGATGATCAATTTCCTTCTACATGGAGATACGAAGTCTGCCCTTATTCTTACTCATGATGGGTGAACTCATCAAAGACTTAGATGATTATTTCTCTATCTGTAGTCTCCTATGAGGGTTTTTTGCCTTTTTTTTTTTTAATAATCATGTCAAGTTTTTAATCTCAAAATTTGAATCCCAAGAACAAAACAAGTCTAGGCTGGTATCCTGACCTTTGATATAGCAGCTTTCACCAAGGAATGCAAAGCATTTTATGGCATTGAATTGTGGTAATTAGGCCTGGCGTGTTGGGCAAGTCTTGTAAGGCTTGTTTTTATGAAGGGATAAAATACTGAGCCCAGAACTCGGGTGTTTCGTCCAACACTTACAACAAGCTGGCAGCCAGAGAGGTGGTGCAGTCTGTCCTCTGACCTTCATTTTCCTGCCTTCAGTAAGAGTTCCAACTACTCTCCCTTTATTTTGAGATTTCTTATCTACAGGTTGATAGACCAGAGACTAAGGATTCTGAGGAGTCGGGTCTTGGCCCCACCTTGTCTGCCAGCTACAGTTGAATGAGAGAGGGAGCAAGGTCATGGATTTGCTGGTCACTTGCTCTGTCCGGCTCAGTACCTCTACTCAGAAAGTAGGCTTTCAATTCATGTTTGAAGCTGTTTGTTCTTGTTCTCAAGGAGACAGGCTATTTTTCTTTTCTCTTCTTTGGTGAAGTGCACTATATTATAGGCACTACTTCAAAGGGAATAGTTGGACCAGGCTACACTGAAAAATCCCTAGTAACCTGCCATAAATTTAAAACTTTTTAGTACAGTCAATATTTTTCAAATGCTAAAGATAGGAAATATGGCGATTAAAAACAGAAAATCCAGCAAATGTATTCCTCAAGGAGAATTCTTGCCTTCTTTCCCCTCTTAGTGTCTTATTCTAAAGACTCTTTCTTATCTTAAAAATTTTGACCTTAAGAGTGAGCCAGTAGGATCTAGCTCCAGATTGAAGAGTTGAATATTCAGAGTGAGAATCCTAGGATACATAGCTGAATAGACCTGACTTTGTTCATTTTGTATCAGTTGAGTGTACTGAACTCTTCTAGGAAAACTATGAAGGATTCTGAGACTCCAGATGTTGCAATGTAACAGCTTCAAGGCGAATTCCTTCTAATTTTCAAATAAGAGGTTAAAATTTCCTTTGATTAAGACAAAGTGTTTAGGGATGAATAAAATCTATAAGATGACCTTTGCAGAGATATAGTTTCTTCAATCCAGACCAAGTGGATTAAGGTTGCATAAGAATTACCCAACAATCTTGCTAAAAAATACAGATCCTTTTACCCCAGTATTTGATGTCCCAATTCAGTGATGCATGGTCAGACTAGGAAAGCACTATCTTGAAGGATACAAGACTGAGTCATGCTAGAGATTTATAAGTTTGGAAAACAACTTTTATTTATTCATCATTTATCCATTCATCCTTCTGTCCCTTCAAGATATGTTTATTAAATCTCCCTGTATGAACAGCTATTATATATTAGTAATAGAAGGATATGCCAGGTGCATAATTACAGTAATGTTCAATCACGTTCTAAAAGGGCATCCAATTAGAGAAGATGTACAAGAGAATAGGCAATTACAGTGTGTTCTATTAAATGGAATGTTGGGGGCACACACATGGGGAAAGGGAACCCATAAAAAACAGCACTGAATCCAGAATTGAGGAGTTGGGGGAAATTGCTAAGAGGAAGTAAATTCTCACCTCGGTTTTAAAGGCAGTCACAATTAAATGAGTGAAAAAAAAAATTGGAAAAGAGGAATAAGATGAAGGGAAAGTGTCTGCCAAGACCCCAGGAGAGAAAAGAACACTATGGACAGATTTCCAGTAGCTTAATACAGCAGGAACACAAGAAGGACATGAGGAAATTGGTGAAGGGTAAGACTGTGAGAGTTAAGAGTATGTCATGAAGGACTTCCCTGGTGGTCAAGTGGCTAGGACTCTGTGCTCCCAATGCAGGGGGCTCGGATTTGATCTCTGGTTGGGAAACTAGATTTCACATGCCACAGTTAAGAGTTCTCAATGGTTGAGAACTAGATCTCATGCCACGGCTATAGTTCTTGTGCCACAATGAAGACCTGGTGCAGCCAAACACATAAATAGATTAAAATAATAAATATTTTTAAAAAAAGAACAGGTCACAAAAGGGTCTATGGTAATTGTCTGTGACAGTTTATCTGGGGCATCCTGACTCATGCCTGCTATCCCAGATTAATTTCAATAGACAATCACTCTCAAAAAAATGAAGCATTTTACAGCTGGGTAATATATTGGGTGATTGGACCACTAATAGCTGATGCCAAGAAGTCTGCCCTTTTGGTCAGGGGGACATTTTATCCTTCAAGGGTTTCAGAAGGACAGTGAATAGATCAGATTTCTGGTTCGACAGTTTCACTCTGGGTGAAGAATAGAGATTAGATTGAAGAGGGTCAGAACTGGAGTCAGGGACATTGTTTGGTGGAAAGTTGTAGAAATCCTGGCAAGAGCTGATCTTGGGTTAAACAAGATGATGGTAGTAGGAGTGAGCAGAAAGGAATGAATTCCTCAAATATTAACACTCAGACTGGACTTACTAGTTCACACGTGATTTTGAGCAAGTTCACCGAGCATGTATCCTATGAGGCCCTGGATAATGATTTCCCTTTCCCTGTCAACCAAGCTCCTCATCCCCAGCACACACTCCCCAAGTCCGCCTTGCATGGTCAGCTCTCCATTTTCTCAAATTAGGTGGCCTTTATCGTATTCCCAATTTCCAGTTCCTCTACCCTCCAATTCACATTCCTTTAATGCCCAAATATCAAGTGAATGTCTCCAAGAAAAGCCTGATTTCTTGGAAGATATGCTTAAGATGTACAGTTGCTTGAAGAATGTACATATTCATTAAAACTACAATAACCACAACAGAAACTCCACCAGGCTTTAACCTAAAATTATATGTCTTGTAGACTACGCATTTAAGACAAGTGATCTATGAACACTGTAGCTGCATAGTCAAGATTTCCTAAAAAAAGTTCTACCACTTGCCCCAGTGTTTTTGTTTTAGAAAACATGATGTCTTTGAAGACAGTGGTTTTCAAAAATCAGCTTTACCATCCATCATGAACATCTCTTCCTTTTCTTCACCACTCTTCTTTCCTTTCTTCATTTTTTGTCAATGTCTTTTTCTTTTTCTCACTTTCCCCTTTCCCTGTTGTATACACATTAGTCTCTCGGCTCATCCCTGGACACCTTGACCTCTGTTCATTTCAGTTCAGTTAAGTCGCTCAGTTGTATTCAACTCTCTGCGACCCACTGGACTGCAGTACACCAAGCTTCCCTGTCCATCACCAACTCCTGGAACTTGCTCAAACTCATGTCCATCAAATAGGTGATGCCATCCAACCATCTCATCCTCTGTCATCCCCTTCTCTTCCCACCTTCAATCTTTCCCAGCATCAGAGTCTTTTCCAAGGAGTCAGTTCTTCACATCAGGTGGCCAAAGTACTGGAGTTTCAGATTCAGCATCAGTCCTTCCACTGAATATTCAGAAAGAATTTTCTTTAGGATGGACTGGTTTGAAAGTCCAAGGGACTCTCAATAGTCTTCTCCAACACCACAGTTCAAAAGCGTCAATTCTTCAAGCTCAGCTTTCTTTATAGTCAAACTCTCACATCCATACATGACTATTGGAAAAAACCATAGCTTTGACTAGACAGGTCTTTGCTGGCAAAGTAATGTTTCTGCTTTTTAATATGCTGTCTAGGTTGATCACAGTTTTTCTTCCAAGGAGCAAGCAACTTTTAATTTCATGGCTGCAGTCACCATCTGCAGTGATTTTAGAGCCTGAAAAAATAAAGTCTGTCACTGATTCTGTTGTTTTCCAATGATATTAATTTTTTGAATGTTGAATTGTAAGCCAGCTTTTTCACTCTCCTCTTTCAACTTCATCAAGAGACTCTTCAGTTTCTCTTCACTTTCTCCATTAGAGTGGTGTCATCTGCATGTCTGAGGTTATGGATATTTCTCACAGCAATCTTGATTCCAGCTTGTGCTTCATCCAGCCCAGCATTTTGCATGATGTACTCTGCAAATAAGTTAAATAAGCAGGATGACAATATTCAGTCTTGATGTATTCCTTTCCCAATTTGGAACCAGTCTGTTGTTCCATGTCCGGTTCTAAATATTGCTTCTTGACTTGCATACAGATTTCTCAGGAGGCAGGTTAGGTGGTTTGGTATACCCATGTCTTTAAGAATTTCCCAGTTTGTTATGATCCACACAAAGGCTTTGGCATGGTCAATAAATCAGAAGTAGATGTTTTTCTGGAACTCTAGCTTTGATGATCCAGCGGATGTTGGTAATTTGATCTCTGGTTCTTCTGCCTTTTCTAAATCCTGCTTGAATATCTGGAAGTTCTTGGTTCATGTAC
This sequence comes from Antilocapra americana, assembly GCA_007570785.1. Taxonomy (NCBI): domain Eukaryota; kingdom Metazoa; phylum Chordata; class Mammalia; order Artiodactyla; family Antilocapridae; genus Antilocapra; species Antilocapra americana. The sequence continues at coordinate 23,135,113 of ML661885.1, forward strand.
TATTGAAGCCTGACTTGGAGAATTTTGAGCATTACTTTGCTAGTGTGTGAGATTAGTGTAATTGTGCAGTAGCTTGAGCATTCCTTGACAATGCCTTTCTTTGTTAATATACAATATTTGTTTTTCTCTTTCTGACTTACTTCACTCTGTATGACAGACTTTAGATTCATCCTCATCTCTAGAAATGACCCAATTTTGTTCCTTTTTATGACTGAGTAATATTCCATTGTATACATGCACCACATCTTTTTTATCCATTTTGCTTTAATATCCTTTGTAACCCAGTTCCTCTCCACCAAAGTAGACTTTTGCCCAAGTCAGTCCCTTTCCTGCAGAATGACAACAATTTCCCCTTTTCACTGTGTTTATACTGAAATTTTTCCCATTAAACTTTTGTGTCTGAGTTGACTCTGCTGAATTTAGATTCCATCTTCTTCATGAAATGCTTTCATTTTCTACTCTAGCCTGGAGTTAGCACCCTTCTTTCCCACCTCCTCCCAGTTCCTTTAATACCAATGATTCAACTCTTTCTATAATATACAATTATGCTTTATACTATTATAAAACTTTGCTATGCATGCATCCCTGATCTTACCAACTAGGCTGTCAATTCCTGGTCAGGAAATTTTTGTCTTACATGATCTTATATCACTCACCAAAGCCAGCATAAACTTTACACACAAAAGTTACAGATTTTTAATTACATGAGAAATAGAAAGAATAACTCCTTATTATCTCTTTCTTTTAGATTTTTCTCTTCAGTTGGCTTCTAGATGCCATTAATATTCTGGTCTCTTAGCAATAAGCTTTTGTCATTTAGTCACTAAGTCATGTCCAACTCTTTGAAACCTAAGGACTATAGCCCACCAGGCTCCTCTGTCCATGGGATTTCCCAAGCAAGTGTACTGGACTGGGTTGCCGTTTCCTTCTCTAGTGGATCTTCTCAACCCAGGGATGGAACCTGTGTCTCCTGCTTTGCAGGCAGATTCTTTACTACTGAGCCACCTGGTAGCCCAGGTATAAGTCACTGTGGTATAAGTCATAAGAATTCCTGATTATACCTTGTGGTATTTATTGTTGCTGTTGTTCAGTCACTGAGTCATGTTCAACTCTTTGAAACCCCATGGACTGCAGCATACCAGATTTCTCTGTCCTTCACCATCTCCCAGAGCTTGCTCTAACTCAAGTCCATGGAGTTGATGATGCCATCCAACCATTTTGTCCTCTGTTGTTCCCCTCTCCTCCTGCCTTCAATCTTTCCCAACATCAGGTTCTTTTCTAATGAGTCATCTCTTCCCATCAGGTGGCCAAAGTATTGGAGCTTCAGCTTTAACATCAATTCTTTCAGTGAATATTCAGGACTGATTTCCTTTAGGATTGACTGGTGTGATCTCTTTGCAGTCCAAGGGACTCTCAAGTGTCTTCTCTAGCATCACAGTTCAAAAGCATCAATTCTTTGGTGCTCAGCTTTCTTTAGGGTCCAACTCTAACATCAATACATGACTACTGGAAAAACCATAGTTTTGACAATATGAATGTTTGTTGGTAAAGTAATGTCTCTGCTTTTTAATACACTGTCTAGGTTTGTCATAGTTTTTCTTCCAAGGAACAAGCATCTTTCGATTTCATGGCTGCAGCCACAATCTGTAGTGATTTTGGAGCCCAAGAAAATAAAGTCTATCACTGTTTCCATTGCTGTTTCCATTACATCTAGTAGTATAAACCATCAAAATTCCTGCTTTGGGACCCTGAGAGAAGTTAGTTTCTCCCATAAAAAATGGGGATATGAAATACTATTACCCTTGTCCTTTGAATTGTCAGAAAGTCAAATGAAACAATATATTGTGGTTTACACTGAATTTATTTTGTAAGTACATATAAATGGAGAAATCAGTTAATATGTTTTTTAAAATAATTGGCTGCCAGGGTCCAGCCCCAGTGGGGTCCGGGGGTCTTGAGGGATGAGTGGCGTCGGCGGAAGAACTGAGCTGTGTCGATGTGTGGTGATGGAGCAGTCTCTCTTTATTGCTGTTAGTTTTGTGGGGTGATGGAGAAGTCTCTCTTGTTTATTGTTGGTTTACAGTTTTATAGCCAAAAGACATCCCCATTACATCATTACATCACCTATCATTCTATACAATTTTTTGTTTTCTACCTTCCATAGCAATCTTATCATTGAGCTCATTCCCCAATCTATCATGAAACATTCCCCTTACAGAAGTCAGATTTTTATGTAATTAGATTTAACAGTAGTATGTTTACCATTTGAATGTCTTCAGTATACTTCATTCAATCATGATAAGTACATCAACCTAAGTAGAAAGGTTACATTTCTCTTATCAGGTACAACTATGTAGAAGCTAGAGGGAAGGGCTAAAGCTTGAGACTGTTTATTCTAGTAACCTACTTCACTTCTTAAGAGGAAAAAGGAAAGAGGACAAAGAGACAGTTTAGAAAGAGGAAAGAGGACTAAGACAGTTTAGGAGCATTGCTTTAGCAATAAAACCCTATTAACCTTATAGCCACTATAATGAATTCCTATGTCTACATTATCCTAAAGCAATCAATATCTCCAACTATGCTGGCCACAGTTATGAGCATTCCTAAGTCCCAATCCAGCCTGATTTCTTCAAGGAAGGGAGCCTCCTCCGTGGAGTGGTCGGGGGAGTGGGAGGTGGAAAGGTGACCCAAGTACGAGCCTTTCTGGTGGTGGCCTTGCCATGACCCCCAGAGAACTCTTGGTAAACTCCCCAGTAAGGAGTAGTAATCTATTTAGATGTCCCTTTCATTCCTCCTTAGCCCCCCTGGGAAGGTGATCCATCTTCCCGGATCCTCTGGTTGATAAGGTCTGGGGGGATTATCTCAGGACAAATTCTTTCCAACTGTGACTGACCTACTGAGATGAGCCAATGTTCCGAGCATGGACAGAACTCCCAAGAAAGATACCAAGGGGGGCCTAGCCCGGGATGCCCCGATAAAGAAAGTCAGCCTTGCAATTTCTTTCTTAGTCTCATGACCTTGTCATCCGAGCAAGGGGGCATCCTGACGGCTCCCAGCAATTGGCCTCATCATGGACAATATCCAGTCTGATACCCTTCCTGTTTTCCTTTGCTACTGGGTCACTTTTCCTCTGGGCAATAGGTATTTGTGCTTAAACCTGGGGTAACCTATACAACTGGTTCATACCTAAGTGAAAGTCCCAGGGAAAAATCATAGAACTCATTCTCATAGAACCCTAGATACTAGATTTTTTTCTTATTTGTAGAGGTAATTGAAAAGTACATGGTCATTGGTGACACAATTCATTGCGATGTATTAATCTTTTTAGATTAAGCTGTGAGACACAAGTTCATGGTAGGTGCTGTGTTCCTTAATAGAACTTAGCAGAACATGATAGAAGCTAAATAAGTAAAGAAATGTCTTCTTCCTTCTACTCTATATATGTTAGCTAATATATAAGCACATTAAAACCTTCCCTCTCTACAAACAAGTCTTTAGGTGAAGGGGAAGTCTTCACCTAAAAGAGGTATATTTGTTCTGTTTCATCTTTCATTCCTTTACTCTGTCATTCACCCCACAATTATTTACTGTTTGTACATTACATGGCAGGCACTATTTGAGGCTTTGGAGATACAGAAGTGAACAAAAAGAAAATTATCTCTGCATTTTAGGTATTTATACTCTAAAAGCAGAAACAGTAAAACAAATAAATAAAATAGTACAATGGTTATAATAGCTATGTAGGATGTTAACAAGGTGATATAAGAGAGAGAATAGCAGGGTATGGTCTACATGAGATGGGATGAGCAGAGGTCATTCTGAGAATAGCATATGGACTAATTTGCAAAGAGTTGTGGGAAGAATCTTTGGTGGCAGTGAGAATGGTTAGTGCAAAGGTCCTGAGGTATGAGAGAGCTTGACAAGTTCAAGATACAGATAAGAGGATGATATATAGGTAAACAGGAGTGAAAAGGTAGAGAGTGGCATGGATTCAAGTAGAAGAAGTAAGTGGCCAAAAACAGGAGTGAGAACAGAAATGAGCAGGCAACTGATGAAAGGAGTAAAGTCCCTAAATAACCCATGTCTTAGTCTCCAAAGCCTGAAACCAGCTTGGAAACTTTGGCTCACCTCACCTGAGCAGTGCTTTATGAGTTGTCTTCTCTAATTCGGACCTTCTTCTGTTGATTTTACTCAGGAAAACTCCTGATTGGGAGGTCATGGGGAGATACTTTTCATATGCAAATAAGATAATTATTCAAGAAAAATGGCCTAATGTAGTGTAGCCAAATAAGTTAAATATTATCCATCCTCCTAGGGGGTTTCTTAGAAATCAACATGTTTCCCTTTGATTTATAAACTCATGGATTTGAAAGCAAGTTTAATCTGGAAAGTTCTCATTCATTTACATTCAGCATAACATTTGCTTACAGTGGTTTGAAGTTTAAGAAACCCCTTGAGACTTATTTATTTTAAAAAGCAGCCATTTAAAATTTAAAAGCCCTTTTAACTCTTTTCATCCTTAAGAACAGGAAATTATGATTTTTGTAAACACAAATAAACAGAAAAGTCTGATGCTAGAGTTCAGTTCCCAACATAAAAAGTAATGGTGCTGGTGTCAGTTTCAAATTAGGCAAATAGATTCACACTTCCATGGTTTGATGAGAAAAATCAGACTTTGGTAAAATGAGGAATGGATGTCTTTTATGTAGTGTAGCAAACTATAGCAGGATATCGAGAGTTTAACTCTGCATATTTTCTCACTTCACCTCAGCTCAGTGAGCTACTGAATTTCAGAGATTCCAGAAATACCAGCCTTTAGGAAAAAATTATCCAATCATAAACTGACAGTGTTTGAAGAGACTTTATAAAAGGTCATTTTATCGGTTAAGGCATTCTGAGTTGAAGTGACAGATAATCCACCCACACTGGGCTTAAACAAAAGAAGAAATTCTCTTATGTGACTGAAGAAGTCAGAGGTAAAGAGGGTTTCAAGTAGGGGAGAAATTAAAAGACTCAAACAATGTCATCAGAACTGCGGGTCCTTCTAGCTCTAAGCTTTGGCTTCCCCTTTCGGCTTCATGTAATAGCAAGGTGGCTTTAAGTAACCTGAAGCCATATATTCATTCTTGGGATCCATTGAAATCCCATGGAGAATTACGGACACATGGGCTGGTTTCTCAGCAATCGTTTCAAGATTCCCCACATCTCTGATTGGGTCAGAAGTCCATTTCCAAGCCAATCACTGCGCTTGAGGAGTCTGATTCTCTGATTGGCATGGCTCCAGAAGTACAAGTTACTGGCGGATCTAGGGATTTGAGTGAATTTTGCTTGAACCACAGGGTTTGAGGTAGAGAGGTGATATTCCAGAGGAAAAACTGGAGAGTCAAACAAATCATCCAACAAACAGAGCCAAACAAAAATGTCCACCCTAGAACCTTCTGCACCCATTCATCTGATGTTTGAGTCCCTTGAAATGGGAAAGTGGAATCGCAGCCTGGATCCAAGTCCTAGCTTTGCTATAACTTACCTGGCTGATGGGGCCCCGTTGCTTCACTTCTCTGCACCTCAGGATCCTTGTTTCTAAAAGGAAGGGGTTGAACTTGATGCTCTCTCCGAGTTCTCTTCCAGCTCTGAAATGGTAATGATCCCAAGCTTGCCAAATGAGAATGGGAAGATTCTTCTGGCCTAAGATTTCACGGAAAAGCAAACGGAAGCAGCCCCAGGTGCAGGGCAGAAAAGGGAGCCAGCAGACCCCTGGCCATGGAGCGAAGGAAGCAAAGAGAATACCCCGGGGAGCGGGGTCAACTCTGGGACAGGACATCTCTCTGCAAGCTAAGGAGCACCCTCCAGTCTCTGCTGAGTACTCTGGGAGTGAGTGTACTGGAGCAGCGGAGATAGTTGCCATAGAGAGGGATAAATAGACTGTTGTTTGGTGCAATAACTTGGTTTCTGCCAGGAAGTTTCACACTCAAAATAAATATTATATATGGCTCCCATCGGCAGTGCCTAATCCGGAAAGGAAAAAAAAATGTATATTTTAGGAGGTGTTTTAATAAAGTGCTATGATTCTAGATGTTCATGACTTCCCATATAAAATCCTTGAAGTCATATATGTTTTGGAATCCAATTTTTTAGCTTTTGAAAAACAAATATGGAACATGTACCATATATTACCAAAAGTGGGATATAGTGTAGCAGCCTCTAGTCACCAAGTCAATATTTCTACAGTAAAACATTAGTAAAACTAATGTTCACATTGAGAGGTAAATAAAGACTAAAAATAGTCTCCTATTAGGTCAGGTCAGATTTCTGAGAAACAACAACAACACTGTTTTAAGTTTTTTTTGGATTTCAGAGTTATGGATAAAGCACTACGAACTTGTAAGTGCCAGAGCTGAGTAAGATTATTTTGGAAAAGATAAAAAGAGATGGAATATGGAACATTAGCTTAAAAATGAAATTGCTTTTATTTATTAATCGGGGACATAGAATTTACATCCTTGTCTTTTTCATCTGTGCAAGTCTCCAGTAGGTGTTCAGGAACTCTTTGTGAAATTAATATTGGCTGTGTTCTCACCATTACCTCAAATTCTCCACCGAATGTGTGTGTGCTCAGTCATGGCAGACTCTTAAGGAGCCCTGTGGACTGTACCCTACCAGGCTCCTCTGTCCATAGCATTTCCAGGCAAGAATACTGGGAGTGCATTGCCATGTCCTACTCCAGGGGATCTTCCCGACTCAGGGATCAAATCCTTCTCTCTTGCATCTCCTGCACTGGCAGGTGGATTCTTTACCATTGTGCCACTGGGGAAGCCCCACCCCAATCCTAGGAACTGTTTATAGTTCTCCCAACATGCTCAAGCCATCTTACTTTGTTCCTTTGCCCATGGTGTCCTCACTTTCTAAAGCTGCCATCCCCTCAAATGCCTCGCTAACTTATATTTGTGATTCAGACTCAGTTCAGACCCCTGTTCCTTTAGGAAGTTGTTCTGATCAGGCCCAGCTGGGCCCTCCTCTGTACACCTATAGTGAGCGCTCTGTTTATGATCCTATTAACAACATACTTTATAATGTCTATATTCTTGCATGGAATTGTTAGATTTTTATGAGCAGAGGTCAAGGAATTCATATCCTATTACCTAGAAAAGCTCAATAAATTTTTGGTGAAAGAACACACACACACACATAAACACAAATTCACATATCCCACATATTAAAGGATGAATATTGGTGAATGAATACATACACACACACACATACACACACACACACACTCACATCCCACATAAAATTCAGTATGGCCTTTCACTTTTCCAAAATGTAAAATATTGGCCCATGAAATCTAGGAAATGTTTTTTTGCTTTTTTATGAGTCAAATGACTAGTATATCATTCAGCTTAGGCAGGGTCATCCTGCAGTAAAAAAACCAATCTGGAATCTTGGAGGCCACCTGGGCCCTAAGCAGCTCAACCCCCTCATGTGCTCAAGTCATGAAACATCTGGAGTATGTGAGGACCAGCAGAATTTCAGCTATGAAGACGTTCAGTTTGCTGTCTACACTTAGAACCAGATTTATGAGGAAAAGCACACAGTTTATTATCACATGATGATTTTTAAAAAGCAACTTCTACACCAATATCAGTTTGTTTTATTCTACTTCTTCTATGTCAGCTTCTAAAGCCCTGATTCTCAGTCTTTACATCATTTTTTAAAAATTTTATTTTATATAGAAGTAGAGTTGATTCACAATGTTGTATGAATTTCAAGTGTATAGTAAAGTGACTTAGTTTATACATATGTATGTCTCCTTTCTTTTTCAGATTCCTTTCCCATTTAGCTTGGTACAGAATAATGAGCAGAGTTCCCCATGTTATACAGTAGGCTCTTGTTGATTATCCACTGTATGCTGTATTTAAAATGGATAACCGACAAGGCCCTACTGTATAACATAGGGAACTCTGCTCAATGTTATGTGGCAGCCTGGGCAGGAAGGGAGCTTGGGGGAGAAATGGAAACATGTATATGTATGGCTGAGTCCCTTTGCTATTGACCTGAAACTATCACAGCATTGTTAATGGACTATATCCCAACACAAAATAGAAACTTCAAAAGAAAGAAAGAATAAATAAATATAGCAGTGTGTACATGTCCCTCCCAGAGTCCCAGTCTGTCACTTCCTGGACCACCACATGCCCAATCATCTAAGGAGTCCTTCCCCTCTTCCTCTTCCTGCTCTTAACACCTTAACCATCACCTCTGCATCTGGGTTACGGCACTAGCTTCCTGAGTATGCTATGTCTCCTACTTCAACCTGTCTCTACACCTTACAGCTAGAATAATCCTATTAGAACATTCTTACGTGTGTCAGTGTTTCTCCAGAGTTTACAGAATAAAATATTAAAGCTAGAGCTTAGTATTCAAGGCCTGTTATCATTTGTCCCTGACCTCCACTATGACCTCATTTTCTCATTATCTCCTCTGAAAGCCTTTGGCTCGTGTGCAGAGGCCCTCCTTGAGTCTCTGTGTCTTATCTGGCCTGGCTTAATGACAGTTCTTATCTCTTAGGGTTGTCATTAAGATTGAATGAAACAATGCATTATAAAGCTCGTAGCACACTGCCCTATGGTATGGCTCTTGATATTACTGTGGCACATGGTTAAAAATACATATGATAGGGACTTCCCTGGTGGTCCAGTAGTTAAGACTTTGCCTTCGATTGCAGGGGCATTGGATTTGTTTCCTGGTTGGGGAGCTAAGATCCCCCATGAATTGTGGCCAAAACACCAAAACAGAAATAGAAATAATATTGTACCAAGTTAAATAAAGACTTTAAAAACAGTCCACATTAAAAAAAAAAAACCTCTTCAAAAATACACATGACACCTTTGTGACACTCATCAGCAATACCTTTTTAGTTATCAACGTCTGTGTCATGTGCCAGCACATCCCTCAGTCATTATTACCCTGAGCATAGAGAGCGTTCTTACCAACACACACATGCCAGTCATTCACATTTGAAAACCATACAAATAGTTCTAACTTAGCTCTTTGCAGTGAATAATTCCAGTTCCCATCATTCAAATGATGGCATGACACTATAGTCCTCAGTCTTACGGAGTTTCTCTGCGACTGCCAACAGTTAAGTAGCCACTCAAAAGAGTTATCATTCTGAAGATCAAAGAATCTGCTTTTTCAGCTGCCAGGGATGGAGTGTTATAAATCCACTATGCTGTGTAGTTTTTTTTTTTAATTGAAGTATAGTTGATTTACAATGTTTCGGGTACAGCAAAGTAATTCAGTTATACATATTAATATGCATATGCATATATATTAATATACATATAGTAGTTTCTTTTCTATTAGAGGTTATGAGAAGATATTGTATATAGTTCTTTTGCTAAACTGTAGGGACTGTTGTTTGTCTATTTTATATATAGTGATACTTATCTGTTAATACCAGACTCCTAATTTATCCCTACCCCTCCTTCCCACTTTGGTAACCATGTTTGTTTTTTATGTCTATGGGTCTGTTTTATAAATTAGCTCATTTTTATCATTTGTTTTAGATTCCACGTATAAGTTATATTATATGATATTCATCTTTGTCCAACTTACTTCACTCTTCACTTAATATGGTAATCTCTGGATCCATCCATGTTTCTGCAAGTGATGTTATTTCATTCTTTTTCATAACTAATATTCATATATATATGAGTTAAATATATATGTATAATATATGGTTATATGTTTTATAGCTATAAAATATAAAATATATCTTCCCTGGTGGCGCAGATGGTAAAGAATCTGCCCGCAATGTGGGAGACCTGGGTTTGACCCCTGGGTTGGGAAGATCAACTCAACTCCAGTATTGTTGGCAACCCACTCCAGTATTGTTGTCTGGAGAATCCCCATGGACAGAAGAGCCTGGTGGGCTACAGTACATGGGGTCACAAAGAGTCGGACACAACTGAGCAACTGAGCAGAGTATGTCTTCTTTATATATATATAGAACATGTCTTCTTTATATAAATGAATATATGTATACATATATATCAGTTCAGTCACTCAGTCATGTCCAACTCTCTGTGACCCCATGAACTGCAGCATGCCAGACTTCCCTGTCCATTGCCAACTTCTAGAGCTTGCTCAAACTCTTGTCCATCGAGTTGGTGATGCCATCCAACCATCTTGTCCTCTATCGTCCCCTTCTCCTCCTGCCTTCAATCTTTCCCAGCATCAGGGTCTTTTCCAATGAGTCAGTTCTTTACATTAGGTGGCCAAAGTACTGGAGCTTCAGCTTCAGCATTAATGCTTCCAATGAATATTCAGGATTGATTTCCTTTAGGATTGACTGGTTTGATCTCCTTGCAGTCCAAGGGACTCTCAAGAGTCTTCTCCAACACCACAGTTCAAAAGCATCAATTCTTTGGTGCTCAGCTTTCTTTATAGTCCATTTCTCACATCCATACATGACTACTGGAAAAACCATAGCTTTGGCTAAAAGCTATATATGTATATATTTTATATATATATATGTATCTTCTGTATCCATTTATCTGCTGATGGACACAGATTATTTCCATGTCTTGATTATTGTAACTAGTGCTGCTATGAACACTGGGGTGCATGTATCTTTGAAGTTAAAGCTTTTGTCTTTTTCAGATATATGCCCAGGAGTGGGATCGCTGGAGTATGCTGTGTAGTATTAAGGTTGTCAAGGATGTCATACCAGCCACTGGTTTACTTGCTGAGAACAGGGGTCAGCCGCTTGTTGGCTGTTTATAAATGTTCCCTTATTTAAATTGCCTGAAATCAGACTATAAAAACAATGCTGTACAAGCAAGAGTGCTGGCCTAGAAATCTGAAAATCTGTCTACTGAGACCTATTTAGAGCTAATGGTGTAATCCATTAGCATCCGTTTATTCCTCAGTAGAACGTGAATAATATCTGTCTTCTTTAGAAGACTGTTGTGAATAACAAATTATACTTGTGAAAATGTCTTGTTTAAATTGATAGTTTGATTTCTGTCTGCAATTTGCATCTATAAAACATAGTGTAATATTCAAAGCATGTAAGAAAAGATTTTCATTAACTCTGTGGTATTTGCTGAAATCATTGTTTCTTTAGAACCAAATTTGGTTCGTTTCTCAGAGGTAAGTAACTATAACACTGAGTCAACCGCAAGTAAGTTTTGAGAAGGTTTCTCATTATTATTTCTTATGACTTTCGCTGTTGGTTTTCCTGAAGGGAAAGAAGGCAAATGGAAGAAAGGGACTGAATAGAGGATAAGAAATTTGAGAAATATGATTATTTGGGAGTGAATGAAAAGATAATTTGAATTTTTCTCCTTAATATTGAAAGCCGAGTTGTTTGATTAAAAAGAAAATTATTTATTTGGGCTAATATCTGTGTTACCAGAATAACACAGACTCCATTACCCCCTGGAGGAAAGTCATGGGTCAGTTCATAACAGCAACAAAAACAGCAGCAGCAGCAGCCTCTGCCTCAATTCTTGTTGCTGTTGTTCAGTCGCCAAGTTGTGTCCAACTCTCTCTGACCCCATGAACTGCCGAACACCAGGTTTCCCTGTCCTTCACTATCTCCTGGAGCTTGCTCAAACTTGTGTCCATTGAGTCAGTGATATCATCCAACCTTCGCTCATCCTCTGAAACCCCTTTCTCCTCCTGCCCTCAGTCTTTCCTAGCATCAGAGTCTTTTCAATTACCAGAGTAGCCTTCAATCTCCCGGTTGAGCCAAAATATAAAACAAGTTCTACCTGGCTCGCAACTCCGTATTTCTTTCATGGCACCACCCTACCAAGCTGGTTGAGAAAATAACTGTGACTTCAATCATGGAGGCCAAAGACTGAGAGAGAGGTGACTACAAGATGTAGCATTGTTTTTTTCTATTTACTTTGGTTATTACATGGCAGGCAGGATGGCCTTAGGTGAGTTGCTATTAATAATTCAATCACCACTAAGGTTGCAAGTGAAGGCTGACAGCAATGCCCATCTTCAGTAGAAGGAGCTACCACGTTTTGCAAATGGGGAGACCCATGACTATGTTCCCAAATCATATTTTGATGAACAGTGAAAGATATTAAAAGGTGTTTGAAAAAATGACTTTTAATTGTAATGTAATGAATGTCTCAAGGACATGAAAGTGCTGGTGTTTTTAGTGTCTCCCCTTAACCCCTCCTGGTGGCTCAGACGGTAAAGAAAACGCCTACAATTCAGGGGACCCAGGTTCAATCCCTGGATCAGGAAGATTCCATGGAGGAGGGCATGGCAACCCATTTCAGTATTCTTGCCTGGGAAATTCCATGGAAGAGGAGCCTGGCAGACTACAATCCATGGGGTCACAAAGACTCTGACATGACTGAGCATCTAACACTCTTACCCCTCTACCTCCACCAAGTGGAAACAAGCATTATGATAACATTTATTGCCATCTTTGTTTTTAATGATTAAGTTTTGGTTTAGTGACTTAAAAGGAGCCAAACTCTGAGCCCTTACTTAGGACAGAATGTTACATACGGCCTTAAACTGTGGGTTTACACATAACCCTGAGGCAAAGGACTCAAGAGCAGATCATGTTAAAATGGAAAATCTTTCTAAAGTGTCCCACTCTTGAGCAGCTACCTATCAAGTCTCTAAACTGTGCTCATGCTGCCCTCTCCTGGTTGGATGGAAGAACAGCTAAAAGAAAAGTGAAGGTGGGTTTCAGCATTGAATGCTCTTCGATTAATCTGAATTTAATAGAAATGGAAATTACCAAGTGGTCAAGAGAGAAAAACAATGGGACAGAAAAAGGATTCTCACTTGTGACTTTGTAGTGTGAGTACAAACCCAGACTAAACATATTTCATGAAAAAACACCCCAACCTAAGTCTTGCTTTAGGGTCATTTGATCAGTAGGATTGTCCCACAGCTATCAACCTATCAACCTATGAGCTATCAGAGCTCATCTGAGTTCCAGCTAGAGTTTGCCTCAGGTGCATTAAATTGTAGGACAAGATGCAGTGGAGACATGCAGCCCATGTTGCATTTGTTTCCATACACTTCATAGCTCGGTGCCCTGATGGCAGACGAAAAGACTGGAAGCAGGCTGGAGTGCAAAAACAGAGGGAGCTGGAAATCTGTGGGAAATGTCTGTGTCTTGTTGTAAAACACTCCAGCATTTCTCCAGTGTTTATCAACCACGTACCTGGCCATGATAAAACCTAAAGGTATAAATTTACCCAACTCTTTGCACTTGGTTCAGAATTGTGAGCTGTGTTAGGTTTCAGTACTTCTGGCTTCTTGGGCCATATCACTTGGGTTGGAAATGTCACATGACATTAAACAAATCCTCAGGTTTCAACGACCTTAGTTTTCACATCTGGAAAATGGTGATCATTAGGGTATGTCTAGGAATTTGGGGAGGGTGTGATATATCTAATGTTCTTGGATCAGTGACTGGGTGTGCTCAGTTGCTAAGTTGTATCTGTATGTGACCCTGTGGACTATAGCTTGCCAGGCTCCTCTGTCCATGGGATTTTCTAGGCAAGAATTTTGGAGCAGGTTGCCATTTTCTACTCCAGGGGATCTTCCTGACACAGGGATTGAAGCAGTGTCTCTTGTGTCTCCTGCATTGGCAGGCAGATTCTTTACCACTGTGCCACCTGGGAAGCCTGGATCAGTGATTAGCACCTACTAAATGTTCAATAAATGTCAGCTGTCCAACTCTTAGAGACCCCATGGACTGTAGCACAAAAGGCCTCCCTGTCCATCCTGGAGTTTACTCAAACTCATGTCCATTGAATCAGTGATGCCGTCCAACCATCTCATCCTCTGTCTTCCTCTTCTCCTCCCACCTTCAATCTCTCTCAACATCAGGGTCTTTTCCAATGAGTCAGTTCTTCACATCAGGTGGCCAAAGTATTGGAGTTTCAGCTTCAACATAAGTCCTTCCAATGAGTATTCAGGACTGATTTCCTTTAGGATGGACTGGTTGGATCTCCTTGCTGTCCAAGGGACTCTCAAGAGTCTTCCCCAACACCACAGTTCAAAAGCATCAATTCTTCAGCACTCAGCTTTCTTTATAGTCCAACTCTCACATCCATACATGACCACTGGAAAACCATAGCTTTGACTAGACGGACCTTTGTTGGCAAGGTAAAGTTTCTACTTTTTAATACGCTGTCTAGTTGGTCATAACTTTTCTTCCAAGGAGTAAGCTTGTAGTAAGGAGTGGTTTTAGAAAAGACAGATGAACCAGAGATCAAAATGCCAACATCCGGGTCATCAAAAAAGCAAGAGAGTTCCAGAAAAATATCTATTTCTGCTTTATTGACTGTGCCAAAGCCTTTGACTGTGTGGATCACAACAAACTGGAAAATTCTTCAAGAGATGGGAATACCAGACCACCTGACCTGCCTCTTGAGAAATCTATATTCAGGTCAGGAAGCAACAGTTAGAACAGGACATGGAACAACAGACTGTTTCCAAATAGAAAAGGAGTACGTCAAGGCTATATATTGTCACCCTGCTTATTTAACTTATTTAACATCATGAGAAACGCTAAGCTGGATGAAGCACAGGCTGGAATCAAGATTGCTGGGAGAAATATCAATAACCTCAGATATACAGACGACACCACACTTATGGCAGAAAGAGAACTAAAGAGCCTCTTGATGAAAGTGAAAGAAGACAGTGAAAAAATTGGCTTAAAGCTCAACATTCCGAAAACTAAGATCATGGCATCCAATCCCATCACTTCATGGCAAATAGATGGAGAAATGGTGCAAATAGTGGAGGACTTTATTTTGGGGGGCTCCAAAATCACTGCAGATGGTGACTGCAGCCATGAAATTAAAAGACACTTACTCCCTGACATTAACATATCTAATATTCAGAAAATTAAAAAAAGGAAAAATGCACATTCAAAATGGCCAAGCAATGATAAGTGCACCTCAAGAGCTTTACTTATGGCCTATGGACAGGAAGTCAACACATATTTGCTTCCCTTTCATCTTAACATCATTCCAGTAGTTTAAACTAAAGAAGACTTTGTACCTGATTATACCACAGGTCAGATGTGCACCGTGATTCTTGAATCTGTTAGCAAAAATTGAAAAGGGAGAGGGATTCCTGGTCATTCTTCATTTCAGAAACAATATAAAGGATTTTTGTGGACTAGGTGAAGTTGCCATGCTAGAATACCAGGACACCAGAAGCCGGCACTGATCAGAGGGTTATGAGAGTGAGTTGGTAGAAAGAGAAAAGGAGGTGGATTTTAAAAATAGGACCCATGTCTCTGATTGCAGGGGATGCACTGCTGTATGTTCCTGAAAGGAAGCACTAAAATCCTCAGACTAAAGTGGTACAGCTAAGATTTTGGGACAAACTCACCCAGGGCAACTGGGATAACTCCAATGCTTGCTTGAGGCAGAAAAAACCTCTAGGGGTGAAGAAAGAGAAATTATGAGAAGTTAGCTAGGCAGGTGCAATTTTTCTAGTGGTCCTAAGCCTCTTGGGACAAAGCCCAAACTCCTTAGCATGACACAGAAGGACCTCCATAATGGGAGAGTAAACCTAGACAGCCTATTAGAAAGCAGAGACATCATTTTGCTGACAAAGGTCCATTTAGTCAAAGCTTTGGTTTCAGTATTCATGTACGTATGGATTTGAGAGTTGGACCATAAAGAAGGCTGAGCACTGAGTAATTGATGTTTTCGAAATTTGGTGTTGGAGAAGACGCTTGAGAGTCTCTTGGACAGCAAGGAAATCAAAGTAGTCAGTCCTAAAGGAAGTCAACCCTAAATATTCATTGGGAGGACTAATGCTGATACTGAAGCTCCAATACTTCAGCCACCTGATGCTCCAACTCATTAGAAAAGACCTTGATGCTGGGAAAGGTTGAAGGCAGGAAGAGAAGGGGACGGAAGAGGATGAAATCGTTGAATGGCATCACCGATTCAATGGACATGAGTTTGAGCAAGCTCTGGGAGATGGTGATGGACAGGGAAGCCTGGCATGCTGCACTCCATGGGGTCACAGAGAGTCAGTCATGATTTAGGGACTGAAAAATGAATAGTAACCACTTCAGCATCATCCCTGAATCTGTCACCATCACACATTCCAAGTTAACTCCACACAGAACCACTTTGCTTCCTGAACACAGCATCTCTTTTTCTGGGCCTTTACACAGTGGATCTGATACTGAGCCTTGTGGGGCTCCTGGACACAAAAGCTTTTCTGTGTCCCCCATTTCTTGATTACAGGAAATAGGCTTCATTCAGAAGCCTTCATGCTGCTGCTGCTGCTAAGTCGCAAGACAGTCGTGTCAGACTCTGTGCGACCCCATAGACGGCATGACCTTCCCTGAGTTCCAATGGGCGGGTTCAGACAGCTGTTAATTAGGGAAGGGAGGGGAGGCAGAGACAAGGGAGGAAGAGCAGAGGAACAATAGTGAAGACTTGGGGCAGGGTCCTGGTTCCCCCTCAAGCAATATACATAGCAATCTCTTTGAGCTGTTTTGCAGATACTGAATCCTCCGCCAGGTAACGGCAACCCACTGTAGCACTCTTGCCTGGAAAATCCCATGGACGGAGAAGCCTGGTAGGCTACAGTCCATAGGGTCGCCAAGAGTCGGACAGGACTGAGCAATTTCACTTTCCTTTTCCTGTCTACCAGGTAGGAGAAGCTAAGGGTGTGCTGCCTACTAGCTCGCAGATCCTAGCTCCCAGGCTACCAGGAGGTTGATGATGCTGACTCCCGCTTACCTCACCTCTAACCAGTCAGAAGACTGTCCTTGAGCTGATCATGCCCTCTGAACCATTACTATAACATTTCTCACTACCTTCTTCAGGGACACACAGTTTTTGAGGGCATTAGCCCACTGCGACCCTCTTTGCCTGGCAAAGCAATAAAGCTATTCCTTTGTACTTCACCTGAAACTCTGTCTCTGAGATTTAGCTCAGTGTTGGGGTACAGAGGCTAGATTCACTTTCGGGCCCTCTGCCTGGAATGCCCATCTCTTTACTGTCTTGATACTTTCTTGTGCGTGTGCTAATCGCCTCAGTCCTGTCCAACTCTGCGACCCAATGGACTGTAGCCCACCAGGCTCCTCTGTGCATGGAATTCTCCAGGCAAGAATACTGGAGTGGGTAGCCTTTTCCTTCTCCAGGGGATCTTCCCAACTGGCTCTAATTCATCCTATAGATCCCTTATATATATCACTTCTACCAAGACACACATTTCTCCCCTCTACAACCTTCGCTATGCTTCCATAGCATTCTAGGCTTATCTCTAAAATCAGCTTTTTCTATCTTTATTGTATATTAATTTACAGATCCCCTCCTTATGGGTAGTTACTGGGTCTTATTTATCATCTTGGTTTCATCTCTTCCACATTTCTTGTCCTAAAATAGGTTATCAATACATATTTTGAATAATTGAAAAGGCTCTCTCACTTTCCTTAGGAACAATCCAGAATTTCTACTTGAGAAGTTCACTCAGTGGCTGATTTTACCTTAGTGGTGAGGTCACCCCTAGGGCATTGCTTAAGGACATGGCAAGACTTTAAAAGTCCTGAAGTCAGCCACCACTCTAGAATTCTTTTCTTTTACTTTTAAGAATCTCCACCAATGTATAATTTATCATTATTTGTGTACAGCAACTGTCCTGAAGCAAGCTGACATTTTAGCTTTAAATGCAACCAGTGATATACTAAAGCATGTTGTATTCTCAAAATATGTGGTCCAAATACATGACGACTGAATGCAGAACTATCTGCAATATGAAGGGCTTTGATTGATTTGCTTGGTGTTGCTTAAAACATCTTAGAGGTCCTCACACTCATTGTCCAGTTAGACTTTCACAACAGTCCCTTACAGGCTGAGACTGTAATTTCCAGTCTTATAGAGAAGGAAATTATGACTGCTGTATAGTTTTACCAGGCTTATTCAGTAAACAGGTGGATGCCAGTGTTGGCAGTCCTTACCATTTCTAACTTGGAGCTTGCATCTGAACTCTAGCTTTGTACATGCAATTGCTCTCAACATGGACACCTAAGGAATCTTAAACTTAAAAACAAATTTGAAGGACTTCCCTTGGTGGTGATTAAGATTCCACATTTCCAACGCAAAGGACCCAGGTTCGATCCCTGGTTGGGGAAGTAGATCCCACATGCCGTAACTAAGAGTTTGCATACTGCAACTAAAGATCCCAAGTGCTTCAACTAAGACCCATTCCAGTCAAAGTAATTAGTTAATTAAAATGTAAACAAACAAAACAAACTTCACATGTCTATATGTATTAAATTGTGTCCCCTTGCCCCCAAAAATTATGTTCAAGTTCTAACCTCCAGTACCTTATTTGCAAAAAGACTCTTTGCAGATGCAATCACTGAAGCAAGGTCATTAAAGTGGGTCCTAATCCAATGTGATTGTCTTTTTAAGAGACAAACACAGAGAGAATGCCATGAGAGGACAGACACAGAGACTGGAGTGATGCAGTTGTAAGGCAGGGAACCTCAAGGATTGCCAGTCACCACCAGAAACTAGGGAGAGGCAAGAAAGAACTCTATCAGAGTCTCAGAGAGAGCAGGGTCCTGCCAATACCTTGATATCAAGCTTCTAGCCTCCAGAATGTGAGCAAATACCACCACTTTGTAGTACTCTAATACAGCAGCCTTAAAAAACTAATACAATATCTAAAGCCTTTTGAATCTTTTCTAAACCACTTCCTCCCATCAGTTCAGTTCAGTTCAGTTCAGCTGCTCAGTTGGTCCGACTCTTTGCGACCCCATGGACTGCAGCACGCCAGGCTTCCCTGTCCATTGCCAACTCCCGAAGCCTACTCAAACTCATGTCCATCACATCAGTGATGCCATCCAACCACCCATCCTCTGTTGTCCCCTTCTCCTCCTGCCTTCAATCTTTCCCAGTATCAGGGTCATTTCCAGTGAGTCAGTTCTTCGCATCAGGTGGCCAAAGTATTGGAGTTTCAGCTTCGACATCAGTCCTTCCAATGAATATTCAGGACTGATTTTCTTTAGGATGGACTGGTTGGATCTCCTTGCTGTCCAAGGGACTCTCAAGAGTCTTCTTCAATACCACAGTTCAATTCTTCAGCACTCAGCTTTCTTTATAGTTCAACTTCCTCCCACAGTTTCTTGTAAAGCAGTAAATGGCAACTCCATCCTTGATCTCAGTTTTTTTCCTTTTGCTCACACTCGAAACCCAGTCCATCCACACACTCTGCTGGCTTTACCTTTACAGCATGCCTAGAGCCCAACCACTTACCACCACCTCCACTGCCGCCCTTCTGATCTGACCACCAGCATCTCTCTCACCTGGTTTATTGCAGCAGCCTCTTAACGAGTACACATGCTTCTACCTTTGTTCTTCTACAGCCTGCTCTCAGCCCAGCAACCACCATGATCTTGCTAACACCTAAGTCAAATCATACCACCTTCTGCTCATGACCCTTCAATGGCTTCCCAACAAACACAGAAAAAGGTAGAGTCTTTTCATGTAAATACAAGACCCTATCTGAGCTGCATCTGCCAGCACTGCCTCCTGATTCATGTCATCAGGAGCCTTCTGTTCACTTCTCTCTAGCTCTGCTAGCTGCTAGCTTGATCCTGGATCACACCAGGCATGCTCTGAATTCAGTCCTTTGGAGAGATTGTCCAAGTCCCTAAAGGCTTTTCTTTTAGTCACCTACTTGCATCCATCCCCCAATTTCAGGATTATGCTCCTTGCCTTTAAGCTCCCCGACCCAATTTATTTAAAATATCTCTATGCCCAATGATTGTCCTGTACCCTTTACCTTGTTTCATTTATCTCATTAGCACTGACGAATTAACCTTTCATATATGTTCCTTGCATCTGTAATCCTCACATTACAATGTAAACCCTATGAGGATAATAACATTGCTTTCTTCCTTGTCTCTGTAGCATCTAAAATCATAGCTGACACGTAAAGGAATTCAATAAATGTTTGCTGAACAAATGGATAATAAAGTCTCTTAAGTCAGTCTGCTACTTTTCCGATTTATCCAAATGACAGAAAAAGAAATCTAGTGTCAGTGACATAAATGACTAAACTAGATTAGCTTTTTAAAAAGCTAGTGAATATACTCAACACACTAACAATTTATTTGCATTCCTCTGAATTAACCACCATAAAATATTTAAACAATTTAAATACCTTATCAAACTTACCTGAAATGACCAACACATTCAAAAGTGGAAGAGAAAGAAAAGAGTATGAAAGAGGCAATAGGAAGACTTTGTAGTTTATCAAGATATGAGTGTTCACTATCAAGACAAAAAGAATGAGTACTATTAGTAGATTAAAAACTTAATGATTTTGGTGACATAGAATTGGCTGAAGGAGACTGATGCCAATTAAGGGAAGTCCTTACATCTTTCCAGGCTTCCCTGATAGCTCAGTTGGTAAAGAATCCTCCTGTAATGCAGGAGACCCCAGTTTGATTCCTGGGTTGGGAAGATCCACTGGAGAAGGGGTAAGCTACCCAATCTGGTATTCTTGGGCTTCCCTGGTGGCTCAGCTGCTAAATAATCTGCCTGCAATGTGGGAGACCTGGGTTTGATCCCTGGGTTGGAAGATCCCCTGGAGAAAGGGAACAGCTACCCACTCCAGTATTCTGGCCTGGAAAATTCTCAAACAGAATGACTGAGCGACTTTCACTTTCACTTTACATCTTTCCTCTACTCTATTTTAGGGAGTCATCTGGATTTCTTTTCTGTTTGGAAACCGGATCTATTCAAATCTTTGGCTAAAAGACGTGCTATGATTAGTTATTGGAATCTAAACAAATTTGGCAGTGATACTTTAGAGTGAAATAGTGTTTTTTTTTAATTAGTGGCAAGCACATATTAAATTTTATAAGAATATTAAGTGGTGCCGACAAAATAAAAACCATAGATTTCCTTATTAGGTAAATAAAATCTCCCTAACATAGGAGAATGTCTCCATGGAGAGGAATACTCTGGGTGATGTGATAACTCAGGCCTTGGAAAACACAGAGGAAATAACATATGAAATTATAAACATCATGAGAATAACACAGCTAAAGAGCACACTCAAGATCTGATGGGTTTACTGAATCTCAAAGGATTCTCTGTAAGGCAAATCTGTAATGCTAAATTCAGCATCCTGAGGAGGAAAGCCCGGGCCCGTGAAACATGGGATGGGGATGTTTGAATATATTTGCATGCGTAGTCATGTCCAACTTTTTGTGAACCCATGGACTGTAATCCGCGAGTCTCCTCTGTCTATGGGGATTCTCCAGGCAAGAATACTGGAGTGGATTGCCATTTCAATAAATGTTTGCTGAACAAATGGATAATCTTCCTCCTCCAGGGAATCTTCCTGACCCAGGGATCAAATCCGGACTCCAGCTTCTCCTGCATTGACAGGAGGATTCTTTACCACTGTGCCCCCTGGGAAGCCCAGATACTGCCAAAGACTGTGGCTCTCTAGAATTCTCTGAAACACTTGGAGCTTCAGAGGTAGCTCATCCCTCATCCCTCCTTATTAAAAGTTAGCACTTTCCCCTGTAGAAAGAAAAGAGAGGGGAAAGAAGCTCTTCTCTTCCCCAGGACATGTCCCCACCTTTCTACTGAACACCTCTCTCAGAATAGCCCTGCTGAATTCTTGTTGGGTCTGATTAAAAAAAAAGAGAGAGAGAAAGAGAGAGATTATACTCCAAGACAGTTGCAAAAATTAACTAGCATGTTAGTTATTTGCAGAAGCAGAGGAGTACCAATGGAATTGGATCTTAAGGATGCTTGACCAAGAAAAGAACAAAAGAGCAAATAAGAAAGAATTCAATTAATCCCAGGGGACATGGCAGACCGCCCCCCTCCTCTCCTCAGAGATGAGGGTTTGGGTCACAACACTGGAGACATGCAAGACCTGGAAAGGGAGGCACAGAATTCAGGGTAGATGATCACAGAGAGATTATGAGTGTCAGTCATGGCTTCAAGTCCACCTGCAGTGAGGCTAGTAGCTTGGTGTCACATCCCCGTTCTAATCCTCCTCTTAGAACCGGAGGCCCACGGGAACCCTGGAGAAGTGGCTCCCGTGACACACGTGAAGGAGTGGACTTATAGGACATACAGGGCACCAAGTGGCAGTGACCAAGAGTGCTGTTCAGCACTCCAGCCAAGAACCATCCTCCGGGATGCAGGGATCTGACAACCTCCAGGTGCTGGCGCCTTCAATCTTGCTTTAGCTTTTCTGCCAGCGAGCTGAGGTCATAGTCTTTCTGGGCAACCCACAGCCAGTGATTGAGCATGGTGTAGGTACAGGGGCTCATCTCTTCTAGCTAGTGTGGGATACCTCTATGGTGCTGGAGCTCTCTGCTGAGTTGGTTGAGTCTTTCTCAGAGCTAGAACACAGCCTGGAACTCCTCCTGCCTATTTTCCCCCCTTTTCCTCATGACCTTTCATAGGCATTACTTCCAATAAATTGCTTGAACTTTTAACTCTATCTTGGGTTCTTGTTTCCCAAGGACCTACTGCCACAGGTTTGTAACTATGCTCACCATTGATAGATGAAGATACAGGCTTGGATAAATGCACTCACTTCAAATCATACAGCTCTTAATGAAATATTATTTCCCATTTAAATGTTTATTTAGTTTCATGCTGAATAACATTCATGAAACCATACCTTTTATATGCAAATTATACTTTCCTAATTCACACTGAGGGCCTCCCTGGTGGCTCAACTGTAAAAAATCTGCCTGTAATACAGGAAATATAAGAGATGTGGGTTTGATCCCTGGGTTGGGAAGATCCCCTGGAGAAGGGAATGGCTATCCACTCCAGTATTCTTGCCCCAGAGAATCTCGTAGACAGAGGAGCCTGGCAGGCTACAGTCCATGCGGTAGCAGAGTCCAACACAACTGAAGCGACTTAGGATGCATGCATAATCCATGTTGAAAGTATAATTATATATTTAAAAAAAAAACTAAGGCAACTCTTACTCATCTTACATTGGAAAAGAGCCTAATATATCCATGTGCTGAGAATTTATTTGTTCTTAAAAGTTTATTTGTCCAAGAGTTGATTTCTGAGATTTAGACAACTTTTTCACTCAAAAGAAATGGAGGAGCTATCATCTCACTAGGAATCCAAAGCCAGGGTATTGTCAATGCCTGTGGCCACCAGACCCTAAAATAGACATCTTCTCTTACCACAATGTGTGTCTAAATAAGACATTAATTTAACACTTCAGTCAAACAAAAGATAATATTTTAACTTTTTTTTAAATTTAAAATTAAAATGCTTTGGGAATTTCCTGGGGGTCCAGTGATTAAGACTCTGTGCTTTCACTGCTGAGGGCCAGTGTTTGATCCCTAGTCTGGGAACTAAGATCTCAGAAGTCACGAGGCAGTCAAAAAAAGAAAAAATAAAAATGCTTTACTAATACTTAAAATAGGTTGACACTAACTAGTTCATTCATTTTACATGCTAGATAGGGTATGTATGTTCAAAAATTGAGACAACTGCTAAACAGCCTAAAAGTATCAAATCTTTATTCAACTGATGTTAAATACTTCATATACTTATGTATGTAAATAAATGAGTTTACTTCACTTTAAAAAATTTCCATACAAAAACTGCAGTGTATTCAGCAAGATGCTGCTGCTGCTGCTAAGTCACTTCAGTCGTGTCCAAATCTGTGCGACCCCATAGACGGCAGCCCACCAGGCTCCCTTGTCCCTGGGATTCTCCAGGCAAGAACACTGGAGTGGGTTGCCATTTCCTTCTCCAATGCATTGAAAAGTGAAAGTGAAGTCGTTCAATCATGTCTGACTCTTAGCAACCCCATGGACTGCAGCCTACCAGGCTCCTCTGTCCATGGGATTTTCCAGGCAAGAGTACTGGAGTGGCGTGCCATTGCCTTCTCCGATTCAACAAGATGGCATACTTAAAAATCAACAGTAATAGCAAAAATTGTAAGTATGCCATCTTGCTGAATACACTGCAGTTTTTTGTATGGAAATTTTTCATAAAAAGGCAATGCAGCCCAGGATACTGATGCATCAGAACATCATTGCATCAGCTAAACTGTACTTTGACTCAGGATATCAGGCCTACTTAGGATGGCATATTAAACTAAATACAGGGAATTCAACAATATCCTTCATCTAGAATACCTCTCATACATACATACCCAAGGATAAAGCTTGGAGTTGGGAGACATGAAAAATCAAAATGCCACATTATAGATAGCTCCACCAACTTGTTAGGTTTACAACAGTAACTCTCTTAATTTCTGGCCAAAAGTACTATCCAGAGCCCTCCACTCCAATCATTTATAGAAAAATGACAGTCTTTTTAACAATTAATTCTTAGGTCTCATGATGCTTTCAGGATTATCTAAGTCAGTTGAGTGTACAGTTATATCTTAAATCATGAAAATGTTTGAATAAAAATCTAATGAGTTTACATGAAAGGCTAATTTTTTTATTATTACACTTTCTCTGCTATAGAAGACTGATTATACAATATTTTGGTAATATACATACATTTAATTAGTAGACAACCTGCAAGGTTAGGCTTCACCCAAAATACATCCAGAACTAGGTGAAAAACATACCAGAAATTTTCAAGTGCTGGTAAGATCAATTTTTATACAATATATTGATAGAATGCAAGAGTAAGTTACTGTCATTTATATTCATTCTCTAACTCAGTATGTAATTACCAAGTACCTGCTCTTTGCTACACTCTATTCTAGGCACCAGAGATAAAGCTCTAAACAAAAATATTTCTCTCCATAAGCCTTACACTTTACACTCCAGTGGAGAAGAGGACAAACAAAATAAACAAAATATGTGCTATATACTGAAAATCCATATCAAAAGTGCCATGGAGAAAATGCAGGAAAAGAGAACTGGAGTGCTGGTGTGAGATTCAAGCTTAAACTCAGTTCTCAGGGAGGCCTGCGAAGGTGACAACTGACTTAAGACCCAAAGAGGGTGAGAAAGCGAGCCATGGAAGACTTGACCAAAGAAGGCTCCAGAGAGAGGAGCTTTCATTGACCCATTGCTCAGGGTACAGCCTAATACCTGCTCACTTGAAAACGCTGAACTTTCAAAATACTATATATTTATATATATTTTCTAAAAATAATCACCTCTCTCCAAAACCCTGGAACCTTCTCCAATGAACACATAAAGCTGCCACCTGAGAAGCTGGATCACTTAGTGACAAACTTGAAGCATGATGTTGAGGATAGAACCTTCCATGATGATGACTTAGAATTCCAGATTCTGGAATATGCAGAGGTGCATATTCATACTTCATGTGTAAAGGTTGAATGGTGTATCTCAGACTAGAAAAGCTTTCTGATGTCAGTTCCAGGGGTGATCAAAAACCCAGGCCAATTTACGACTTGATGAATGAGGGCTAAATTGATGTGAGGCAATGGAGTGACTGAAGCCTCTAGTCCAGAACCAGAATGAACGGACCAGAGCAATATTCAGGCAGTCTGGAGAACTTTGCAGACCACAGTTGCAAAGTTTTTTCCTCATTATGGAAATTTGGTCTAAGTTCTTACAACTAAACTCATGAGCCCTTGGTTGTGACAAAAAAAAAAAGTTCTAGAAGGTAACATCTATCATAAGCAGTTTTGTGTATTAAGCATTCTAAAATATTCTTTCAAAGGAAAGAGTCATGTTTTTGTTTATATAAAATTTATAAAATCTGGGAGAACTAAAGGATCCACAACCATGACAAACCTGGACTTGCAGCCAGACTGAGGTTTATATACCAGCCTCCCCACTTGATAGGTACATGACCCTGGGTGTTTCTTACAGTCTGTGTTTTGGCTCCCTTGTCTTTGAAATGTGACAATAATATCTACTTGATATAGTTGTTACTATATCAATTTAATGAGGATTAAATTAGGTAATATTTGAAAAAAAATGTTCAGAACACTGCCTGGCATGTATTAAGCCTATATAAATGCTTTTAAAATAAAATAAAGTATAATTTAAGCTTCCTTTATAATACTTCCCTAGTGGCTCAAACGGTAAAGTTTCTGCCTACAGTGTAGGAGACCTGGGTTTGATCTCTGAGTTGGGAAGATCCCCTGGAGAAGAAAATGGCAACCCACTCCAGTACTCTTGCTTGGAAAATCCCATGGATGGAGGAGCCTGGTAGGCTACAGTCCACAGGGTTGCAAAGAGCAGGACACAACTGAGCGACTTCACTTCACTTCACTTCAAATATTTCCAAAGAGTTACTTCTTGCATCTTCACCAAAAATAAAAATAAAAAAGACTTGCTAGCAAAGACTGTCTTTTACATAGAAATGTTTAAAGCAGAACTCTGATATATTATGAGTCTAGAAGCTCCAAATCTGACAAGTTTATATCAAACCTTAACTGAATTTCAAAGTGAATTGTATAAAAAATAGATGACCCCCAAAGATTATCAAATGAATACTTTATTAGAGTAATAACACTTATAAAATAAATTTATTTTCATCATGGAGTTACCAGATTTGACCAACCAACACTTTCTCATTTTTGCAGCTAAGGTATACAAAGAAATTCTCAAATGCTATAATTTTTGTTCAGTGCTTTGTCAGTCAACTCCCAAATCTAGATCATGATTAATCTACAATTCTAAGTATTCACAGTTAAATGACTTCTAGGCTTGGTTCTTTATGATCGAGAAGCAATCCATTTATAAAACTGCCACCAAGGCAGTTTCATGAAATCATTTAATTTAATGCCACCAAGCAGCATGTTATACCTTGGAAATAAAAATATAATCTCACGACTAAATCTAGCAGACTTTTAACAATTCCAGCCGGAATGGATGATATATCCTTATGGCACATTTATTACTTTGTAATAGACCATTTATAATACAGGTTTAAGTGTGTGGTATGAAAATGGAAAAACCAAGGAAGCTGGATTTTTATAGAAAAGCTATGATAAAGTCATAAGACTGGTTTCTTCTTGCCACATATTAAATATACCTTTTACCTTTATAGTTACATCACAAACCAAACCCTAATAAGATTCTTCTTCCTAAGGGATTATTACATAAACAGCATTTGATCACTGAGCATTGATTATGTTGCTCATTCAGGATTGTTCCATGAAATCTAACTGCTTAGCTTATACATGGCACTTGTAGGGGATGATTCAACCAAAATACAAAGGGTTGAAAGTATAAAATAATCAAAAACCCTCTTTTCCCAGAGGTAGCCCTCTTGGGGCAAGAGATAAGTATCTTATTTGGACAGGTGGTGTGAGCTAGGGCCCAACTCTAACTTGTTCTCAAGCCATTTTGGCACTTTGCCATGACCAGGGTCTCCGGGGTGGGTTAAAATACTTTTCTGTGCTATTCAGCCAGAGATAGCTTTTGTGACCACTGTTGCTTGAAAACTGATTCTATGTATTTCTCACCAGTGCAAAACAACATAGGACTATTTTCTAGATGAGAATCTACAACTTAAAGTTGCATCTCATGTTCTGTTTGAATTTAACTTAAGAGTCATGTAAAAGAATTAGAAGTAAAAAGTTTACCCTTTGGAGAGCTCTAATGGGTAAAGCCTCAGATATCCACATAAAAATATTCATCTATTCATGCACAGGACAAATAGCTGCTGTTTGAAGCATAAATAAACCCAAAGTAAAACATCAGGCACTAGATACCCATTTCAGGAGTGGCTTAGGGGTCTCTGGGGCTCTTGTTTTAAGAATGCCAGGTAAGCATTTTGCTCAGTTGTTAGGAAAGCATTTAGGTGGATTAAGCCACTAGGGTTCATTTCATAAATTACTTTTTCTTGTACTCAAGACTCTGCTTGAATTAGCTTGAGATGCTATAGCTGCTTCAAGGATAAGTGTTTGATCATTAACCCAAAGGCAATGTGATTACTGAATGAGACTAAATATTATGTGGCTTGTCGAATTCACTTTAGACCTTTAAGAATCAGTTCAATAAAATACAAAATCCATAATCAAGGTTTTAAACCAGGGGTCAGCAAATGATAGCCTGTAGCCCACTGACCAAGTCCAGCCTGCTGCTGGTTTTTGTAAATAAAGATTTATTGGAACACACAGTTACACTCATTCATTTCATATTTTCTGTGGCTGTTTTCATAGTAACAGCAGAGGTGAGTACTTGTGACAGAGACTGTATGGCTCACAAAGCCTAAAATATTTACTATCTGTACCTTTAGAGAAAAAGAATGCTGGTCTGCATTTTACACTAAAACACAGAGTTCAGTGGGAACCTTATTTTAAATGTGTTTTTCTTCAGGAGTTTTAGTTATCTATTAAAATTAAGGTTCAGGTGATTTGGCAACTAAATACAAGAGATACTCCTTTTTCATGAATGATATCTCTATATTTTATGGACATTAGGGAAATTTTCTTTAAAATGAGGGGAGAAAAAGAGGCAGATAAATGTTAAAACTAAAGATCATTTCTCTGTTTAACATCATAATAAAATCTCCATCCATGATATGAACTAAACTTATACTTAGATTCTCTCCACATACCAAACAAATTACTTTGGGGATATTGTTATATCTGAACAAAACAGTACCCAAATCAAGACATAAAAAGTACACAAGTGAAACTAACACGCAAGCAGTTAGTCTTTAGCAGTTAGTCTTTAAGGAGTGTTACGGTCTCCATCTTCGTAACGCCAGACCCAAACTGCAACCATAACAAGCTGTCGTCACAAAGGCAAAAATCTAAGAAAGAAGAAACGAAAGTTCTTATCAGATTTATAATACTGACTTTAAGAAATCGTTTGTCCACAGGAACAACTGTCTGAATAGGTTTTAGTATCAGCCTACTTAAAGATACTTCAACACTTATGAAAATGATTTAGATTCATCTTTTTTGGATGGTTTTATTCCCTTATACCATTAACCTCTTCTAAACATTCTAGCCCCCAATAATGGGCCATCATTTGTGGACAGCCCTGGGCTGAGCCTTCATTCACACACTGGACTCACTTGTAAGGCACTGGTGAGCCCCCTAACATGGTGCATATTCAAAACTTCATGATGAGATGTCTGCCTGCACAGTGATCTCAGAGCCACACGGAGTGCAGCTCTCAAGGCTCAAGGATGAGCAGGTTATTTCTGTGACAATGGAGAGCTGAAGAGAGGAAACCCACAGGAATGAATCATCAGGTTAGCGTGGGAGCTAGTTCTCATATGTGCATGAGTTCTGAATTACTGTCCTTCATATTCAAAAAGGATATTTTTTAGCATCAACTATGTGTGCATCAGTACATCTGGTACATAAAAACAAGTAACAGGTATTGTTCTCACCCTTCTGGGGTTTATGATCCATAGAAAACTCCCCAAAGTATTAAATGTGTTAAAACATTACGATGTAGCACAGGAATCCTTTCACCAGGAAACCAGAGCTCTGAGAAGGAATATCAGATCCGCCTACGGAACATTTTTACAGGGTAATTACCATGCTGCTACTTTCCCCACCCTTCTTCTGCTGGTTGTCTCTCAGATACACCGATCTTTAAGAAAATTTTCCTAGCATACAGTTGCTTTCCAATGTTGTGTTAGTTTCCAGCACACAGCAAAGTGAATCAGGTATACATTTACATGTATATCTTACATCTCTGATCTAGGCATTTCTTTTCTGTTGAAAGAGAATTACCACTTTATTTTAAAGTACAAACGTGAATATTTAATTAGAACACGAAAAGAAATCACAACCACCATGAATTCTGAAAAGCTGACAAATGTCACAAATATTCCCAAATCTAAACAACAACAATTTTGTTTTATTACCTGCCTGATAACATCTTACTTCTGAGGACCCACTTTCTTTGCTATCCTTTCACCAGACTTTTCAGAGAGATTTTGTAATCATGGATAAAATCCACTCTTTCTTCTTTAATGTTTGTTTAAAATTTGCTTTGTTTCATTTCAACAACAAAAAAAGTTTCTTTCGGTTTTATATGTATTTATAGTAACATGTAAACTGCAGGTTTGTCAAATTTGGGAAACTCTCTATCATGTCTCATACATGATTTATAAAATTTCAGGATATTTCAAAATTTCTTGAGGAATGATACTCTCAAATCATAAATCTCAAAATGTAAACCTTACCGCACTTGGAGTTGCTCACGTGTAGTTACAACCGTCCTCCATGCCTTCCTTGTAGTGGCAGATGATGAAAGTTTCCTTATCCCCATTGAATTCTGGGAGCCTTTATGTATGTGGCTCCCCCAGTTCTATTTATAATACTGCTCTAATGTTTGCACAGAATTTCTGATAAATTCAATCTCAAATGATTCCCATTAAAAAAAAGCCTGGTGCATTTTTTATTTTATGTCAAGTATACTGATCTGCAAGATGGTTCCCCTGTTGTGAGTCAGCGCATCAGCTCAGTGGATTTCACTCACCTACTCTGGGCTGACTGGTCCCTGCATGAATGACTACTTTTGATACCTATTACTAGTGAAAAGGAATTCTCTCTCTAAGGTAGAGGTCACCAGCCTCCGGGATCTCATGCGTGATGATCTGAGGTGGAACTGATGTAATCATAATAGAAATAAAGTGCACAATAGATGTAACGTGCTTGAATCACCCTGAAACCATCCCCCGGCACCCCTGGTCCGTGAAAAAACTGTCTTCCACAGAACTAGTCCCTGGTGCCAGAAAGGCTGGCAACTGACTGCTGCTCTAAGGTATACTGAAATGAAAAGTGAGGGACTCAACAGGACGTCACAAATGAATGGCTCATGCATTCAAGTGTTATGAAAACTCAGAAACTAAAAATTTACTTCCATCAGCGTGTATGAGTAAAATGGGGGTTGATGCAGAACTTAAAGCATGAGAAGGTTACTAAGGCAGCTTTACTTAGGCAGAAAAAAGGAAGGCCAAATCTGTGTGATAAAGACCA
Source organism: Antilocapra americana (assembly GCA_007570785.1). Lineage (NCBI taxonomy): Eukaryota > Metazoa > Chordata > Mammalia > Artiodactyla > Antilocapridae > Antilocapra > Antilocapra americana. The sequence continues at coordinate 23,166,049 of ML661885.1, forward strand.
CGTCTGAAGCTACACGGAGTAGAAAGCACAGTTAATTCTTTTCCCAAAGCAGACTTCGTTGCGCAAGGCCAACCACTAGCACTCCTGTAGATATGACCTTATATGACTGTCAGCCTCCCGGTGCTTCAGTTTCATCATCCACAGCACCGGGGGTAATGACAGTACTTGGCTTGGCTCATAAGGTTAACTGCACAGATAAACAGCTATTATATGTTTAATGCTGATGGCTATTATGAAAGAAAACGACTGTTGCCAGAGGAGTTCCTCAGAGACCTTGATGGCGGAGGGGAAGCATGGGTCCACAGTGCTCACCCCGCACTTACCGTGGCTGCCACGTTGATGTTATACTGGTTATCGCTCAGGAGCGGCTGCACCGTCGTGGTTTTGTTGCAGCGTCGGTCGTGCAGCGACGTGCTGGCTGCCTCCAGCAAAAAGGCTCCAAAGTAGAACACGAAGACTGTAAAATGATAAGCGAAGTCCTGCAGGAGGAGGGAAGAGAGAGACATCTACCACTACAGAGAATAAGCTTTTCCAAGTGTTTCTTATTTCGAACCAAGTTTAGGTTCAGGAAAAACAGAACCTTTAATCAAACAGTCTTTAACCACATTGGCCATTTCTTTTGGCTCCCTTGGCAAAGTCAAGCTGTTAGAATCCCAAGGAAAATCAACCCACTCGCTGTAATTGGCACAGTGGCAAACCTTCAGATAGACTGAATTTTTATAAAATACATAATTCAGTTTAGATAAGTCACCACAGAATTCCTGTCCTTAAAATGCAAGTAAAACAGCATTTAGATTACATCTTGTTTGAGTAATTATGTAACTATATATAATAACATATACACAGATTTCATATATTATATAATAACATATACACATATTTCATAATTAAGTATTTTATTTTTGAGCAGTTTTTATTTTTATTCATTAGATTGTCATTCCATACACTGAAAGATATAGAATATCTATGAAATCATTGAATTCAATACCATATCTCTAGACATTTTAAAAAACAAAATAAATATATACTTCTACAAAAAGTAGAGGAAGTTTTCATGCAAAATTCAACAGTTACTAAGTTATTTTATCTGTCACTGGCATTAATGTGACACATAACTATTAAAATTCACACTGTCTAACCTGACTCAATGTACCATCAACACACTGCTGTGTATTTTTGTTAACAATTTCTATTGCAGGCACTTCACATTTATTATTAATTAATATTAATCACCTTACAACCACCATTTAGTATTTCCAGTTAACAAACAAGGATAATGTTTTATCTACAGTGAAGTAAGCCAGAAGGAAAAACAACAATACAGTATACTAACGCATATATATGGAATTTAGAAAGATGGTAACAAGAACCCTGCATGCGAGACAGCAAAAGGAATGCAGATGTATAAAACAGACTCGTGGACTCTGTGGAAGAGGGCAAGGGTGGGATGATATGGGAGAATGGCATTGAAACATGTTAATTACCATATGTGAAATCAATCGCCAGCCCAGGGTTGATGCTCGGGGCTGGTGCACCGAGATGACCCAGGAGGAGGGAATCGGGAGGGAGGAGGGAGTGGGGTTCTGGAGGGGGAGCATATGTAAACCCATGGCGGTTTCATGTCATTGTATGGCAAAACCAACACAATAAAGAAAATTTTTAAAAAATAATAAAAACATTAAAAAAAACAAGGAATTTCTTCTTTTTTTTTTTGGTGAAGTGATGAAATAACTGTCCCAAAGCCCCACAAAGCTGAACTTCTGAAGGGAGACCTCAAACCTATACCTATCTGTCTGATTCCAAAGTCCATTTGGTTTCTTCTCTATCAAACTGTTCCTGATACAGCTATAGTAGGAAAAAAAATAAAAAAGAACAGTGCACGGCTTTTGTGTAAATGCCCATTCAGCAAGCAAAACTGTCCAGAGAAATTGTTTTTATTCTCCCCAGAATAATAAGGACAAAGTTAACTAAGTAGGAGTGAGAATTACAAACAGCACAGTGCTAAAAATGCTTTCTACTTAACACTTCTATTTATAAACTGACCCACAAATGCCTTCAAACGATGTAAGAAGAAAGTTATATACTAGCCACATGTCTAATCTATAGGAGAAATGCTTAAACATTTACATGTGGATAGCCAATTAAATGTTTACTGACGAAGGTCAAAATCCAGTGTCACTACTTTGAGAGATAAAATGCAATAGAGCTGGGTCTTACTTAAGGTGGTAATAAAGACTGAGAGAAAAATACGTTTCACACCATTTAGACTCATCTAATTTACTGAAGAAGACTCTCAGAAATGGCTCATTTCATCCCAAAAGGAATGGGAAGAATTGGGTGACATGGCCTGAAACTCTTGGGATGATGTGGTCCTTGCCTTCTTTGCCAGCCTCATCTGAGGTCACCCTCTTTCCTCTTTGAACATCAGCCACGCTGGTCTCATTTTGGTCCCAAGAAATCACTCTATACCTCAAGGTTGATACTCTTTACACATGGCAATCTCTCTGACTCAAAGAGTCTTCCCACAACCAATGATCACGTGCACCTACCCTCCAGCCCTCTACACACAACCCCCCCACCCCAATATCACTGTTCCATTCCTGCCTAATTTTGCCTCCTCCCTTCCTGGGCTTCCCTGATGGCTCAGCAAGTAAAGAATCCACCTGCAATGTAGGAGGCACAGGAGACAAAGATTTATTCCCTGGGGCAGGAAGATCCCCTGGAAAAGGACATGGTAACCCACTCAAATATTTTTGTATGGAAAATTCCATGAACAGAGGAGCCTGGCGGGCTACAGTCCATGGGGTTGCAAAGAGTCAGACACAACTGAGAACATGGCACATGCACTCCTTTACAGGAGCATCCAAACTGAGTTGTGGCAAAGGCTTTCAGATCCAATCCTGTTTCCTCCCCCTGCATCTTTCATAGGTGTTACCATGCAATAAACTTCCTGCATGTTGAGCTCTGTATGGCTTGGGTCATACCATCCCACCCTTCACATTAGCCTTAGGGTCCCATGAACTACAAAGTGTGGGCTCCCAAGGTAGCGCTAATGATAAAGAACCTGCCTGTCAATGCAGGAGACTTGAGAGACGTGGGTCCAATCCCTGGGTGGGGAAGATCCCCTGGAGAAGGAAATGGTAACCCATTCCAGTATTCTTGCTTAGAGAATCCCATGGACAGAGGAGCCTAGTGGGTTACAGTCCATGGGGTCACAAAGAGCTGGATACAACTAAAGTGACTAAGCATGCAAGCACCCTAAAGGTGCTTCCTAAAGAGGAATTCATGGCAACGGTGGTGAGAAAATGACTATGTCGGTTCCTGGAGTTATAGAATCAGGCATGTCACCTGTATTGGGGGATTATACATCTTGGAAAAGCATCTCCTGGTGTCCTTCTGGGCCCTTGTATGGAAGGAACACTTGATCTTGAGACAACAAAGGACAAAGTATCCAGAACTGCCCATTATGAATGGCGTTCTCTCAAAGCCACCAACTCATACAGTCACAACACTGCTTCTTCAGGTGGGAAGGGGACATCAGAGTTCAAGCTGAGCTGGGCTAGTGGGCCTGAGTCTGTTGTGTGAGCAGCTGGCCCAGGCCCCCAAGTCACCAACCAGGATGGGACTGCCCTCCTTCCTCAGCCCAAGCCTATAGCCACATGGTGGAAGAGATTCATAGGGTCCACATGAAGGGGAAGAAAAACACCTGAGCCTGTTTCTCATGGCGTGATGTGCTGTCGCAAGGCAAAAACGGACAGCAGCTATATTACACATGCTTTAGAGACACATTCAGAGCTGGCTGTGAAAGAGCAGTTAGGGAACATCTTCCTAACGGATGGAACTCTGAGTGGTGTTGCATGTCACACACTTTGTTAAGAAAGCAAAGTGGCCCAAGGTGAGAATACAGAGACTCATCCACAGTGGGGAAAGGTCTGGCAAGCTGGTCAGGGCCATGGAAAATAAAAGTTCAGAGACAAGGAAGTATGGAGCAGGGAGATGGACATATGGGATTAGACGTGAAATGTGAAGTGTGACCTTTCTTTCATTTGGTCATGCCCACCAGAAGCATCCTCATGGAAGATGACCTGGCCAGTTGATGCAACCAACTAAAAAGCAGAGACATTACTTAGCCAACAAATGTCCATCTAGTCAAAGCTATGGTTTTCTAGTAGTCAGGTATGGATGTGAGAGCTGGACTGTAAAGAAAGCTGAGTGCCAAAGAATTGATGCTTTTGAACTGTGGTGTTGGAGAAGATTCGAGAGTCCCTTGGACTGCAAAGAGATCCAACTAGTCAATCCAAAAGGAAATCAGTAGTGAATATTCATTGGAAGGACTGATGCTGAAGCTGAAACTTCAATACTTTGGTCCCCTGATGGGAAGAACTGACTCCTTGGAAAAGATCCTGATGCTGGGGAAGACTGAAGGCAGGAGGAGAAGGGGACGACAGGATGAAATGGTTGGATGGCATCACCAACTGGATGGAAAGGAGTTTGAGCAAGCTCCAGAAGTTGGTGATAAGAGTCCTAGCATGCTGCAGTCCATGGGATCACAAGGAGTTGGACATGACTGAGCAATTGAATTCACTGATCTGGTTCCTGGCATGATGGGTACATGAATAGAGTGGCCATGGCTGGGAAGGCAAGTCTATGTCATGGCCCAATAGTGCAGACTCCTAACAACCAAAGCTGACAAGCCTCTTATCCGTATACATCAGAGGCTACATAGAATGAAAATTACAGTCACAGGAAACTAACCAAACTGATTACAAGGACCACAGCCTTGTCTAATTCAATGAAACTATGAGCCATGCCACGTAGGGCCACTCAAGACAGATGGGTCACGGTGGAGAGTTCTGACAAAATGTGGTCCACTGGAGAAGGGAATGGAAACCCACTTTAGCATTCTTTCCTTGAGAACCCCATGAACAGTATGAAAAGCTGACCTACCTTTTGCCTTTCGGAATTTTGAATGTGCCAGCAACAGAGACTGAATCTGAGACCCTGACATGGTGCTCTTCTCACCTGGTATCAAACTGATGAAACTCAGCTCCCATCTTCCTGGGAGGCATGAAGTTCCATTCTTATAAAATGGACACTCACTGTGAGTATGGATTTGGTTTTCCTCTCTGCAGAACCTCTGCCACTATCACTGTCCAGGGACTTACAGAACATGTCCGATTTATTGGCATCCACTCAACATAGCGTCTGACCAAGGGACTAACTTCTCAGCAGAGGACGAGTGGGAATGGGCCCACAACCCTGAGTTGTCTCCTGTCCTGGACCATCTATCCATCAGACCGCTGGCCTGACAGCACACTGGGATGGCTGGTTGAAGCCACGGCCTAGAGGAACCACCCTGTGAGGATGTGCGGCCCCACTTCGGGATGCAGTAGACACAATGAAGCAGAGTTTTCAACATGGCGTCATGTCCCCATTGGAAGAGTGCGAACCAAGGGTGGAAGGAGTTGCTCCTCTTACCCTCATCACTGCCAGTGACCTCGTGAAAGCCTTTTTTAACTGCTGCCCCTGCACTCTGGACTCTGCATGATCAGAGGCCCCACCCGAGGGGTGTACTCTTGCTAGAGGATCCAGCAGGCAGCCCACTGACCGTGAGCTATGGCTGCCGCCTGCGTGCTTTGGGTTCTTTGTGCTCCAGAATCAGAAGGGGTCACCATCTTGACAAGAGAAGGTGTGGCTGCTGATACCCAGGAGGGCAGGGAGGAGTCTATGTGGCACTTGGGTGCCCTACTCGGGGTCCTATTAGAGCCCTCTTGCCCAACTGTGAGTAAAATGGAGCAACACTGCCTGAAAAGGACGTAGTTACCAGAGCGCTTACAGTCTTTCAGGAGGAAGGGATTCAACTATACCACCAGGTAAACCGCAGAGACCAGCAGATGTGAAGTACTGAGCAAGAGGAGTTTGAAACGGTCACTGGAGCCAGGGAGGTGACCAAGACCAGTTGTGGCTCTGAGGCCAACTCCAGTCAGAGGGGCTTCAGTTTGTCTCTGAAGCCTCTCTAAGTTCTGCTTCAGGAAGAGAGTTACCCTGGGACCTTGGACGAGCATCACCCCACACATATATGGTGCAGTGGATCCATAGGGTGCAAGAAGAGGCCTGGGGCATCTTCAGATGCTTGTGTGTCCCTTCTAGACATAACCTGACATCCCACTGTGAGGACCATAGCCAGCTGACAGCTTTGGCTTCAGTGGATTTAGAATCTACTGCTAAGACTGGGCTAAGCCCATGTTCTTTTCTGGCAGCCCACAGCCAGTGATGGTGCAGTGTGAACACTGGTACCTGGCCATTTTCACCCAATACAAGAGTTTGAAAAGGAAGGCTGTGCTCTGAAGCTTCACACTAGGCTGGCAAGGGCTTTGTCACACTCTAAGACTTCTTTGCTTTATCTTACATCTTCCTTCTTTTAAAGGTGTTGCCTCCTCCTCGTTCCCTCAAAAAAAAAAAGAAACCCCACAAAAACTCTTGTCCTTTAAAATCTATCTTAGAATCCACATCCTGGTGGCCTGGAGATGACATATATGTATATATGCTATTCTCATTCCCTTCTTGGCCATTAACATAATTATAATTATTGCATGAGGCTTCCCTGGTGGCTTAGCGGTAAAGAATCTGCTTGCCAATGCAAGAGATGCAGGCTTGATCCCTGGATTGGGAAGATCCCCTGGAATAGGAAATGGCACCCACTCCAATATTCTTGGGCTTCCCTGGTGGCTCAGCTGGTAGAGAATTCTCCTGTAATGCAGGAGACCAGGGTTCAATCCCTGGGTAGGGAAGATCCCTTGGAGAAGGGAAAAGCTACCCAGTCCACTATTCTGGCCTGGAGAGTTCCATGGACTGTACAGGTCCTAGGGTCGCAAAGAGTTGGACACAACTGAGTGACTTTCATTTTCCAGTATTATCGCCAGGAAAATTTCATGGACAGAGGAGCCTGGCAGGCCGCAGTCTATGGGGTTGCAAAAGAGTTGGACTGTGGCTGAGCAACTGAGTACAGACACAATTCTTGCGTCAGTTGGATAATCATTTCCTCACTGCCACTGTCCACTCCAACAAACTCTCTGAGAGCCGCTCCCAGTCCTACCTTGTTCACCATTGTATCTTGAGAGCCTGATGAAGGTTCAGGGACATATTAGGTGCTCAGTATATCTCCCTCCACCTTTGCCTGGAGAGCCACACCCGTGTTTATATTTGGCCACTCTGGATATCTTATTCCAGTTCCTGCTCTGTGTGGGATGTGCACACGAAGGTCTTCCACAATTTCACTCATTATTTTGGACAATGAAGGCTATTTATTCTAAGCCAGAGGCTCTCAAAGGTGAGTGTGCATCAGAATCACTTGAAAAGCTTGCTAAAACACAGACTACTGGGCCCCAACCCCAGAATTTCTGACTTAGATGTCTGGGTGGAACCTGAGAATCTGCATTCCTAACAAGTTGCCAGGTGATGATAGTGCTGCGGGGCAGAGACCACCCTTTGTGGATCACCTGCCCAAAGCCCCTGGCACTCCTCCATTAGTGGAGGAGCCCATCCTCTTTCTGAGTTTTCTTCACATACTTGTGCTTCTCTGCCAATCTTCCCAACACCCCGGAGTGAAGCTCATCTACCTTCACCACCAGTACACTCAGCCTCAACCACAGCTTGAATCTTTTCAGCAGCAAGCTACTCTCTCCCACAGTCTTATCTCCAGACCATGTTTTGCTTCTCGGCTCAGGATCAAACTTTCACTAACTATTAAAAAAAAAAAAAAACCTACACTGTATATAGAGGGATCTTCTTTTACAAAATAGCAGCATGAAAAAAGGATAATAGTCACTCTGAGCTTTAATTTTCTCATTTGTAAAAATGAGGACAACACTATAGTTTTCCATAAGGTCAAACAGGCAAATGAATGTGACAACAGAAAACAAAGTTCAGGACATTTTAAGATATCAAGTGATTTCCACACTAGGCAAATGATCACATGTGTGCCAGCTACATACTGAGGAATAAAGGGAAACCTCTTTAAAACTGTACAGTACCTTTTTTTTTCAGGGGATATCTTTTATTTCTCTAAGATACATCTTTCCTTACCACTCCACCTCTCAAAAAAGGGAAAATAAATGTGATATCTCCTGTCTAAAGTTAGGTGAAATGATACTACCCTTATGGCAAAAAGTGAAGAGGAACTAAAGAGCCACTTGATGAAAGTGAAAAGAGGAAACAGAAAAAGTTGGCTTAAAACTCAACATTCAAAAAACTAAGATCATGGCATCTGGTCCCATCACTTCACAACATATAGATGGGGAAACAAATGAAATAGTGAGAGATTTTATTTTCTTGGGCTCCAAAATCACTGCAGATAGTGACTGCAGCCATGAAATTAAAAGACACTTGCTCCTTGGAAGAAAAGCTAAGACCAACCTAGACAGCATATTAAAAAGCAGAGACATTACTTTACCAACAAATGTCCATCTAGTCAAAGCTATGTTTTTTCCAGTAGTCATGTGTGGATGTGAGAGTTGGACCATAAAGAAAGCTGAGCACAGAAGAATTGATGCTTTTGAACTGTGGTGTTGGAAAAGATTCTTGAGAGTCCCTTGGACTTGCAAGGAGATCCAACCAGCCAATCATCAAGGAAATCAGTCCTGAATAGTCACTGAAAGGACCGATGTTAAAGCTGAAACTCCAATACTTTGGCCACCTGATGCAAAGAACTGACTTCTTGGAAAAGACCCTGATGCTCGGAAAGACTGAAGGCAGGAGGAGAAGGGGACGACAGAGGATGAGACGGTTGGATGGCATAACCAACTAGATGGACATGAGTTTGAGCAAGTTCCGGGAGTTGGTGATGGACAGGGAAGCCTGGCATGCTGCAGTTCACAGGGTCACAAAGAGTCAGACATGACTGAGCAACTGATCTGAACTGAACTGAAATGGTATTATTACTTCTTCATCAAGCACAATAAGAAAAACCATCTCAAAATTAAAATCTGCTTCTTTCCCCAAATTAGAAGGGGGCAAGTTTTAGCACTTCCTATATGTTAGTGTGTGTGTGTGTTTTCTCAGTCATGTCTGACTCTGTGACCCCATGGACTACAGCCCACCAGGCTCCTCTGTCCATGGGATTTTCCAGGCAGGAATACTGGAATGGATTGCCATTTCCTCCTCCAAGGGATCTTCCTGACTCAGGGATTGAACCTGCATCTCTGGCATTGGCAGGCAGATTCTTTACCACTAGCACCATCTGGGAAGCCCAATATATGTTTTATATATTATTTTTTTATTTCACCATTTACACCAACACTAGAAAAAATACTGAAGACATCAGTCATGAATGCTAATTAAATCTCATGATCAGTAAAAACTAGAAGCTATACATATTGTAGGTAACATTCTACAACGAACAGTTCTAAAAAATAATTTATCAAAATGCATTCCTGCTTCCTTCATGCATGGCATACAGGTGACAGACATTAAACAATTATCATGGGGGGGAAGCAATAATTTTTTAAGCAATTAATGTTTAACAACTCCAGAAGGCAGCAATTAAAAATTGTTACCATCTGGTGACAACTGCATGATACGCATGGCACAAAAATTCTCCTGGCTGAGTGTACAAAATAAATTACAAAACCTATCAAAAGCAACTATGTGGTCAGAAATGACAAAGAATGCAGAAAATCACAAAAGAAGGGGGGAAAGGGTGCCCTTTCTAAATACTATGTAAGCATATAAGCAAATTTCTTGAAGGCACGAGTTGGCTTTTTGAAATTACACCCAGTATATGACAAGACTGTACTAACAACCTCCATACTATGTACTGTGTGCTGCTGTCCCCAGCTTTCTCTCAGTAAGAGTGGACGACTCTAACTAAAAACCCATAAGATGAACTCTGCAGGTGACCTATGGAACAGACTGGTCATCTCAACTGTCCCTTTAATAAAGTGGTTTAATTAAAAAAAAACATGTTTTATTGTATGAACATCAGATACAATGCAACAAAAATTGGGAAGAAATACAAGTTTAGAAAACCTAATTAAACCTAAAAAAATTAGAAAAAGTATCAATGCTTGTGCTCAATACCAAAGATAAGGCTTAATATGAGCAAAAGAGAAAAAGAGGATATGAATGTACATCTAATAAGACCAGGAGTGATATCAGAAACATATTTAAACATTGCTAAGACATATGCCTCAACCAGTTAGAGAGAATGCTGACCACTGCAGGATCCTGGAGACTCACTACTTTTCCAGATATTGACTCTTTTACTTGCCGGGCTATTAGGAGGTCCAAGAAGGTCCCAAAGAAAGGGTCAGGTTATGGGGATTAGGAAGAGGCAGTAGGTTAGGACAAAATCTATATATTAACTAGTACCAAAGTATCAGTAGAGCTGTTCTGCTGGTACATATTGGCCAAGTACCATCTTCAAGTCTGATATAGAAAGAGCTTGGTAGCACTCTCCAACATGAAAGATTGACTGATTCATTCATGCGTTATTACAGAAAAGTCAGGCATTTAGAAAAAGGTGATTATGCATCTATAATATCTATAACTTAAATAGGGATTTTTGATCTTCATTACTTGAGCAATAATTAGAAATCTTTTCTTGATGAGAATCAAGGCAAACATGCAGAAATACACTGTATCAGCAACCTAAGAAATAAGACTTTATAAGTTTCAAACTGCAAACCTCAACACGTTTAAGGAGTTTGATGATTTACTGATCACTTACTATAAATCAGACAGAAACCTGAACACTTTACAATACATGTATTCCATTGTTCCTTAACAACATCTGGTGAGGCTGGTATTATTATTATCATCATTTTACAGAGGAAGAAATGAGGCTCAGAATTTTGCCCAAGGCTACTTGATTAGTAAGCAGACCAAGCTGATCTCAAAGCCTGGGCAGGATTATAACCACCGCACTACACGTCCTCCTTAGCTGGCCCTGGCTGACTGAATCGGCAGTCACATTTGCTAGACTTCAATGCTGATAACATCTGAGATGATGCTCCTTAGCATGGTCTATAAATAAGACAAGAACAAATATTTTTTCTCAATGCTGAATCAAATACTACGATACTCGAAAGAAACATATACAAAGCCTGACTGAAGATCTGATTTAAGTTTCTAACTGCCAAAGTGTGAAAGAAGCCTAGTGGTGGTTCTTCATGAACCTTATTAAACTGATCACCAATGGATTGGCATTCATGCTCCACTGGGCCATTTACAGATAGCCCCAGAGAATGAATGATCACAAGCATGAAAGAGATTTGACTACATGATACGAGAAAAAGGAAATGTAAGTTGACTCATTATAATGGTATCATAATTTTTAAAAAGGTGTCAACTGCAAATTCATTTCTTAAACTGTATCTCCTCTTGCTAATCTAGGATATACATTGAAAATAAATATAAAATATTCCCTTGCCTTTCTAAGTATCTGAAGAGTAGAATATAGAGCTACTTGGTTTCTGAAAAGAATATATGTATTTGGTATCTGAAGCGGGAATCAATGGAAAACTTTAAGATATATGGCACAGCATCCATCTCCCAAAGCATCTGTTCAATAGGTCAATAACTGTAACATTGATTCATTTGTTGTGTGCAATAAAATCGTCTTTGCAGAAAGGTCATCTAACTCATAAGGGAGTAACAGAGCGATGACTGAGGTATGTCAACACCGGAATTGCACAAACTGGGCCCCTGCTGTCCAGCTAGGCTGGCCACATGGCAACACAGTGGCCCCTGTGCTCTGACCTCTTCTCTCCCAGTAGAGTCAGTGGATGGACCCAGAGATCTGGCATCTCTGGACAGAATGAGATACTCATAAGTTTCTCACATTTTCCGGAAAAAGACATAAAGATCTCTTACCAGGAAGTTCCAATTGGCATTAATCTGAGTCACCACGCCAGAGAGGAACACGCCCAGGAAGAGAAGGGAACAGACAAAAGCTGTCACAGACACGAACATGACCCATCCTTGCAACAGAGGTAGAGGAACATTGGAGGAGGCGACTAGGATCCACACAAGTCCTCCGAACACCTGTGGGGGAAAAGAAACACAGTGACAGACTTGGGCACAGAACTGGCATGCCTGCCTCAGGCTTCCTCGCTGGCTGAGTTCCTCCCCAGGCCCCTACATGTGTTCCTACAACCCCGCCAGTGACTTGTCGCCATCATGACTGGAGATGCCTTCTCTCAGCTGCAAGCAAGAGCTTCTGCTCTGGGGCCTGATCTCACTCCACACCTATTACTGACCCTGCCTTTCTGTTGGCCTCTTGTCCTCTGCCTATGACCAGGTTCAACATGCTTTCACCATCCAAAAGTATTTTCCTTTAAAAGGATTTGAAAAAGAATACATATATGTATATTATTATATCACTGAATCACTTTGCTATACACTGAAACTAATACAACATTGTTAATCAACTATGATCCAAAAAAAAAAAAAAATTTTCCTTTGGCCTCGCTGCCTCTCTATTTTCCTCTCTAAGCATTTCTCTTTTCAGTTCACCGTTTTTACAAATTTATCTCTCCACCTCCTCTCTATTACCATCTACTGGCTTCTGCTCTCACTACTTCTCAGAGAGTATATTAGCAAAGACCACAGATAAATTTCTAACCTGTTACTTCTTATGGCCATGCTTCAGTCCTTTTCATGACCTATTCGCACAGGTGAGAATAGTGCCTATACATGGTGACTCAGAAGATAAAGAACCAGCCTACAATGCAGGAGACCTGGTTTTGATCCCTGGGTTGGGAAGATTTCCTGGAGGAGGGACCAGCTACCCACTCTAATATTCCTGCCTGGAGAATTCCATGGACAGAGGAGCCTGGTGGGCTACAGTCAGTGCAAAGAGTTGGAAACGACTGTCCTTTTCATACTTGTCTCTTGCCACCAAGCCCCTCACATCTTACATTATAGAAAAGGAAATGAACAGTCCAGAGACAAAGCTCTTTCACATTTGAGAGGCCCGACTTATGTTGACCCGGAATATTGTTCCTTCCCTATATGTATTTGAGAAACTCCCATGCATAGCTCACCCTGGATAGCTCATCAACCAGAAGGTCTTTCCTGAGTTCCATCCCACGCTCAGGCCATCTTCCAGCCTTCTGGGCAAACTCCCTATTGTGGATTTGTTGCATGGATGAGAAACACTGTATTAATAATTAATGCCCCTGGCTCTCAGTCTAACTGTACTACTAGACCTTCTTGGCAGCAGGCTGTCTTATATGCCTCTGCATCTAATATCATTTATTTATCTATAAGTTAATTCTTTCCTAACTCTCAGTCAGGCACTGTGCCATATTTGGCAACGAAAATCCTAGGTTATAGAAGTATCCTGGAGACACAAACAGGCAGGTGGGAATCAATCCCCAGCCCCACACACAATACAACAACATAAGTGACATCACAGAAGCAGGTTATGTCCGGCGTATGGAAGGCTCTTTAGATATGTGCTTCATGAACAAACAAGCTCTTATTTCCCATGGGAGAACAATCAGAGCACCAAATATTAAAAAACAATAAGTGTGTGCATCTTGCTCATTAGATAATATCCAACTTGCTCATTAAAAGTTAAAAATACAAGTATTAATTCAAGTTTCTTAAAAAAAACAAAAAGAGGCCCACACAATTCATTATACTTTGAAATACATTTTGGAAAGCCTAAGTTACCACTTGAACAATAATAACGAAAGAGCCAGTCTAATAAATTGATAATAATGTTGTTGTATCTCGAGTCCTAATTCCAAACCAAACATGAACAATCAACCCAGAAAGTTTTATGAAGTAAATCTAAGTCATGAATATTAATACATATTCTTAAAAATGTAACCATAACCTTAGTAGCTATGAAAGAAAGAATGTTCCTGGTAAAAGATTCTCTGCTCTTTCTTACTCTTTAATACATATTTGAAGGTCATAAGATCTTCCATTTTTTCTTTTTTCTCAGCCTCTTCTTCCTGGTACATTATTCTTACTCTCCCCCCCACAAAATAAGCAACATTATTTTGTATATTGTTTAAGAAATATACATCACTACTAAATATCTATTAATTCAAGAATCATTTCTTGAGACTCCAGGTGCCAAAATAAAGAATGATAAAGAACTACTTGCCACTGTCTAGTGGGGACAGGCAGACTCAGAAGGATAAGCATCATTATACAATACAAAGGTTATGGTCACTTGATACCTCTAAAAGAAGATGCTATATGATCTCTTGGAATTAAGCATAACATGTAATAAACCTGGACTGGACCTCAAACTGGCCAGCCTCAAATCTGCTGCCAAGCACTGTAGAAGGATACTGAGAAAAAAGGCGAAAAAAAAGGCAAGGTTCTGTCTCCAGGAGCTCTAAATAAGGGAGAAATAGACACCATCAAATCTGATTCAGGAGCAGATTGTGGTGAGTGCTATAAAAAGAGCTCAATGCTGTGTGCTCCAGGAGATGGCAGAAGGGAAAAGGAGCAGAAGGGGAGGAATCCAGAAGGCAGGCCGGGGAGGCAGGCTCTGAAGCAGGCTTTCAAGGCAGATGAGGGCTGTGACCAGGAATGCTAATGTGACACAGTAGAGATGAACTGTTCTTCTCAGACTAGAAACTACTGTCCTTCTCATACCTCAAAGGCTAGGAAAGGGAATTAAGTATGTATATGAGAAGAGAACAGACTTGCATTCCCATCCGTGATGTGGGTATGGCTGGAAAGAGGGGAACGGAGGCAGGAAGGTGTATGAATGCCTCTTCCCTACTCCCCACAAATGCTTTTGCATGCATGTGCATGCGCACACACACCCACACGCTACATCCTTAGATCAGAGATTCTGTGACACCCAGATTTAAGTCTTGCTCACCACAGCAGATAGAGGATGGGCCAGAGAAGAGAATTAAGCCCACTCTGGAGACCCACCTTCCTCGCTGCAAGACTGTCACACTGGTGAACAGGTCCCTGGGGCCTCAACATAGTATTTCTCCTCACTCCACGATACACTACCTCTTCTTTTTGCCAAAAGCTACTTTTCTCCTGAGCATCAAAATCTGGCTCCAACTTTAAAAAAAAAAAAACGGAGCCTTTACTAACATTACCGATGCTGAGCATAGTCTCTTCAGCTGATTCTAGGCATTTCTAAGTTCAGAGTATTTACCAGCCACGTTAATGATCAGCATCCTTGTTCAGGAGAGGTGACTCTGGAGGGACCCTTGTTTTTAGAAGTGAAAAGCAGCATACTAAAGTGGTTAAAATCTGAGGGAGAACAGTTGATAGCATTTTGCAGCAACTGCAGAGCGCACACGGCCTAAAGAAGTGAGGCATGCCGGTTCAGCGGTGGTGTGTGTGTCTTGGATCTGAGTCCACTTCTGACCTCTTGCCTATTATGGCCTTCCACCACTCTCTGGTGTCCTAAAAAGTCTGATGATTACATACAAGACTCCCTAAGGCACCACCTTTTGAAATTTCTTCCAGGAACAAAGTCAGGGCTCATGACTTCGAGTCTGAGCCCTGACAAGAAGACAAACTGACTTCCAGGTAATGCAAAAGTAAATACCTCTTCAAGAAGGTATCAGTCTTCCCCTCTTACCTCTTGCCTCCTGAGCTCAAATTTAAGTGTTCTTGGCACACACCTTAAGTGCTCAAATACACCATGAGTTGCAGTGACTAAGCTGCTACCCATTGCTAAACCCACGGGTCTCCTTTGTGGCTTGGCGTATGCTCACCACTTCAGTGTGGCTCCTGCAGGGCAGAGGGTGTGCCCTGGCTGAAGCCTCGCCATAAGAAAACCGGGCAAGTAGTCATCTACACATCACACCAAACTGAACCCTCACAGTGGAGCTAAAACATGCTTTCACTAGAAACTGTGAACGGACAAAAATACGTAACCCCATGGGAAACCATGGTCTTGAGTAACCAATAATTCTGGCTGCATGGATTACAGACTTCTCAACTTGGCTCCTATCTGGATGGTCTTCCTATGTCCCCAAAGGATTCCTTTTGCAAACACCCTTATTCTTTTCAAATGTCACTTGTTTCCCAACAGCATGCTTTTAAACATGCCCTCCGACAACTTAGCTAATAATTTCCAAACCACTTTTGACACCTTCATCTTAATATACTCTTATTATTCACTAAATAAACAGGCCAATTCCTACACTGACCTATTTTCAGTCAATGTTTGGAATGAGACCAGGCAAAGGTAAGAGAAGCTGAAAGTATGAAGGGCTGGTCAGACTGCCCCTAAGGAGAAACACTTCAATACTGCGAACTGTCTGTATGTAATGCATAACCCTCTCTTTCCAATTTTCCTACTATTTACATATTGGACATTTCATCACTTTATATCAGTGGAATGAAAAAATCAGAATGCCTAGAGGAAAAAAACATCTCCCAACCTGGCTTACAGAGTCAGCTTGAGTATGAGATTAAAGCTGATGAGGCTAAGAGAAATATGAGCCAGTATTTACCTAGCTCTTGTGTTCCAAGCACTGTTCTGAGGGTTTTATTTGTACCAACTTAAGCCTTACAAACACTGAGAGATGAGCACTATTAATATTCCATTTTATAGAGAAGCTATTCAAGATGGAGTCATTAATAACTTTCTCTAAATTATATAGTTAATAAATGTTAGACCTGGGGTCTGAACTTATACTGTTAACATTATGCTATTCCAGCCCCCAAAAGTCTAATGTTTATTCCAGAGCAGAGTTTTTGTAATTTGGCCATGGATTGGCTTCGGGGAAAGGGCTGTATTGATTCTCCAAAATCATATCAAATTGGGTAGGTAAGTGCTCATACATTTTTTCTGTATACAGTCTTCTGTATATAGTCATATACAGTCTTCAATGTCCATCAGAATCACAAAGGGGTTTGAGGCCCTCCAAAAGTTCAGAACACCTTATCTTCTTGATAATCTCTCCTATTTCAATGAATGCTGACTAATCAGGTTCCTGTACATGAAACAATATGGTTAAAGGACGTTTAACATGTTCAGACTATTTATCTTCTAGTGAACAGATCACCTATAACTCCGTTTTATATACAACATGTGTTCCAAAGAATGTTTTTAAGTGGAATATACTTCAGTCAACAGATACAATAACTGATAGATGTATTTACAAGGCAGCCCACAAAAGTGCAAAGTCATTCACAACGTGACTGCAGTCCAGTGGTGACAGCATGGGGGAGACTGCAGTCAGCCTCTCCAAGCTCACCCTCTCCCCTGCAGTGCTCCTTTCCCTGCCACCCTCTCCCTGCACTGCAGCCTGTGCCCCTCTTCCCCTGCACAGAAGAGGCCATCACACTGGTCCATGCTTCTGCCCAACATGCTGCCTTCAGACTTGTTGTTGGATAACAAAACTCTGCTACCAAGTCTTAACAGAAAGACTTCCCTAACTGATTGAAATCAGAGGCTCACATGCATGTTCTGCCCACTGGATTGTGAGGTCAGAGTTGGCCCCATTGCCTAAACATCTCTGTATGCTCAGAACCCAGGCCAGCACTTTATATTGAGGATGTTCAACTGCATTCTCTTTGAAATGAATGGAAACTCACCAGTGTGTGTAGTAGATGGTTCTAGAAGACAATGCTCCAGAAGAGCAGCTTGAGATGCTGGGAACACACTGCTGTCTGGAGCTTGGCTCATTCCTTGGTACATGGTGGGTGTTCAAAAATAGGCATGAAGACTTGGGAATCAGGAACATGTCCTTCTCAGTGTTTGAGTTATTACTGGCAACACCCACAGCCTCATATAAGATCTTAGGAGCCTAGGGTGGCAAGTTATGGGGAAGCTGGCACCTTTTGAAATCTAGCTCATGATACCTCTTTCAATCTTCTAATTCTTCATTTGAGCCCAAGATTTTATTCAGCGTACCTATTCTACTGCAATGGCCATGGAACTAGGGACCAAGGTAGTGCTGGTCTTGTGCCTTGCCCCATCCACCCTGGCTCCTCTCCATCAATCACCATCTGCCTTCTCACCATGCTGATTTCCATTTAAACTGGTCCTGGACTAGCCCTGGTACAATTCTCAGAGGCAAACACTGTCAAGGCATTTTGTTTGTTTTGTTTTTAATCGGGGAAAAAAAGGACAAATTCCGAGAAGCAAGGAGAAATGAAATCTATAGAAAAGACTTAATGCAAATGAAGGAAATGTCAATCCACTCTAGTATTCTTGCCTGGAGAATCCCAGGGACAGAGGAGCCTGGTGGGCTCTCTGTCGTCTATGGGGTTGCACAGAGTCGGACACGACTGAAGCGACTTAGCAGCAGCAGCAGCAATGCAAATGAAGATTTGCTATTTCGATTTACATCTGAAAGATTTAAAAATATATTTGACACTGTCATAAGGAATTAGACTTTTTCCTTGTCCATCTGACCTAAACTTCCATTTCGGTTTCTCAAATAGCTGTTACTAACCCTAAAATGGAAAGCCCATATTATAGGGGAGATGCATGTTCTGGCCCTTTTTTATTCTTATTTATAAGAATAAAATTTCCCTTGATCTTTAAAATCTGTTTTTCATACATTTATAGGTAACAAGTTATCCTCCAGGTTAAAATGTTCATGCAAAATTACCAATGCTTTAGCATCAACAAGGACTGTACAAGTCATTGCCTCTTAACCATTCTTTTTATCCCCCTTCTTCTGAAAGCTATTATACAAAAGTTAGGAATGTCATCTGTGGTGACTATTCAAGGGCATGGCCCTTTTCATATAAAATAGGACACAGGAAAGTCAGGTCAAACTATAAGCTTCTGAAGAAGAGTCATGATGTTTTAGAAATTGTGCTGGAGAAGATGTGGATAAAAAGGAAAACTCCTACCTGCTGGGAATGTAAATTGGTACATCCACTATGAAGAAGAGAATGGAGGTTCCTTAAAAAACTAAAATAGTGCTACTATATAATCTAGCCATCCTACTCCTGGGAAAATATCCTGAGAAAACCATATTTTGAAAAGATAAATGCACCCCAATATTCATTTCAGCATTATCAACAATAGCTAAGACATGGAATCTGTGTTCATTGACAGATGAATGGATAAAGAAGATGTGGTATATACACACAATAGACTATTATTCAGCCATAAAAAGAATGAAATAATGCCATTTGCAGCAACATGGATGGACCTAGAGATGGTCAAACTAAGTGAGGTAAGCCAGAAAGAGAAAGACAAGTATCATATGATACCGCTTACATATGGAATCTAAAAAATGATAAAAATGAACTTACTTACAAAACAGAAATAGACTCACAGATGTAGAAAACAAACTTATGGTTACCAAATGGGAAAGTGTAGAGGACTAAATTACGAGATTGGGATTAAAATATATACACTACCATACAAAACACAGAGCATCAATAAGGACCTACTATATAGCACAGGGAACTACACTCAATATCTTGTAGCAACCTACAATGGAAGAGAATGTAAAAAAATATGTGTACTTATATATGGAGAAGGACATGGCAACCGACTCCACAATTCTTGCCTGGGAAATCCCATGGACAGAGGAGCCTGATGGGCTACAGTCCATGGGGTCACAGAGAGTTGGATACGACTTAGTGAGCAAACAACAGCAACAATACACATATATGTATAACTAAATCACTTTTCTGTTTATATGAAACTGTTTATATGTTTTAACACAACACTGTAATCAATTATATTTCAGTAAAAATTTTTTTGTTTCCTCTCCAATGTTTTATTATAAAAAATAATAATCATACAGAAAAGCAGACTGGATTTTACAGTGAATACCTACAGCACTTAGATTTTTCCATTTAGCTTTTACTAGTCTCATTTTTTATTTTATTTTTTTTTAATTATGAAGGCATGATAACACATTGACAGGAGACTTGGAAAATACAGAACAACGTTACATACAGTTCCACTATATATCACAATTATTTTTTAACTAGATAAATTAAGATTTTTAGTTGGAATTTCAATATCAAACTTTCAAAAATTAATAGCAAGAATATACAGAGAAGTAGAAGAATATAACAGGCCTGAAAAGCACTGTGAATGAATTCTACATGAAGAAGAGTTATACAATTTTCACACAACAGTATAAATAAAAATACTTTTAATGAAATGTCTCCTTTCTTCTAGAAAGAAATTGGACAAGACTTTGAGCAGGTATACTTCAAAGCTGCCCTTCCCCGCTCCAGTCGGTTTCTCTGAAATATTTTTACACACTCTTCAACCTGCCCTCCAGGACAATCACACAGCGTTTGTTAAGCACCGCACACGCATGCTATCGGGCACAGCAGCCTGGCCCCCGTCCCCTGTCATCACACAGTCTTTGCTATTCAGTTGTATCAACGCAGACACACTCCATCCACGGCTCCTACCACCAGGTATAACATTTCTATCAGACTCTGCAAGACGAATCTCCTCTCCTTAACCTTTTCTTTTCTAGCTCAAGGTCAAGGTTTCCAGCAACTTGGTTTAAAGTTCTCCATATTTCATTTCTTCATATTTCTTACAGAGCTGCCAATCAAGGCAAATGACTGCTGAAAATAATCTTTGGCGGGGGCTTTTTTTTTTTCCTCTTATGCTCCTTTCTCATGAATAGAGATTCTCAACTCAGAGGCAAAGGAAAAATCTTACTTAAGAATTAAAATCCTTTTAACACAGGGAAATATACTCACAGATAGCCCTGTCTTCACCACTGCAGACATACAACAGCCCTTTGCAACCATTATCTATTTTCTGGGCAAGAGAGGAAAACTCGACACAGTCAAACGTTTATGTGTTAGTCCATCTACAGTCAAAGCTGTGGGTTGAAAATAACCTGAAATCCTTGCCATAGATTTATCTGCGTGACTGCACATGCCTGCTGCATAGCCCATCCCTCCCCATCATCCTTTCATTAACATTTTGTTTTTCTGGTATAATACTCAAGTTTGGTCTAGGATCATTTCAGGCCATGTCAAAACTTTACATCTAAACCTGTACCTTCTAAACATCAAGTCTGTGTCTCTTCTCTGTTTCTTTTGTCATATTTCTGGTTTGCATTATCTCTCATCCAAACGACTGCAATAAGCCCCTTAGCTATCGTCCCTGCCTTCAATCTCTCCACGTTATGACCAACCTTCACAACTCAAAGATTTCTACAACACAAGTCTGATCAAGTTTATCTCTGTCCTTCAGCAAGTCCCCATCACAGACAGAATAAATGTTATGCTTTCGCTGATCATTTCTCAGCAAACCACACCTTGAACTCTACCTGCCCTTTTTCCTCCCCTGCCACTTTCTCATGAGTCATGTAAAAAAAAAAAACACACGTCGAAAAACACTAATCATTGCCAGAACCTCTATGCCATGGTCTTTCTTGTCTCTGGGGTTTGCACATACACTCGTTTCTACCTGGAATTCTCTTTCTCATTTTTTTTCTGTCTATTGAACCTCTACTCACACTTTCAGGTTAAACTCAAACGTCACCATCCCATTGAAGCTGCCTGATATGACCTTCCCAGTGGCCAGATGTACTCCACCCTATTTTTCAATAGTACTTTTCATAAACCAATTTTATCACTTCAAACATAGCATTATAATTCTTTCCTGGCTTTATACTTCACTGTATAGGAATTTCTTTTAAGAGCAGGAGTTATGTTAATTATTCTATTTTCAGGGCATAAAAGATGGTGTGATACATAGCTGGTTCTTAATCATTTGTGGAATACATGAAAATTATTGTGGCATCCTAAAAACTGTAGTTGGAAGTCTATGAATAAGAGTCCTAGACTGTCTCACATAAAGAGAGATGTTCAGGATTATCCTGGGGAACGCAGATGGTTTCCTAAACACTGAAACCGTGAAACACACTTTACTATAATGACCTTTACTCTTTTCCATGTTTATACATTTGTACTTCTGATGTTCTTGTGCATTATATTAATACAAGACAAGTTCAGATGCTCCAATGGCATCTTCCTAAACAGACCTGCCTGGAGAGTGCTTTGCCTATAGTTCACTTTCCATGGTTGAGTCTATTCTCTGAATGGTAGTTATTTGGGGACATATCCTCTCAACTAGGTTATAAGCTCTTTCAAGTGAGGCAAGGTCTAAACATCTTTATTCCTAGAATGATGTCTTGTACACAATAGATATTTACTAATTACCTGGTGAATGATTTGGAAAACATTAATTCAGGAACCACTGAATCAAAGCATTAGATTTTGAAAATGATAATTTTTGAAGGCTTCCCATCTTAAACTAAAAAGCTTTGCTTTGCAAAACTAACTTAGTATTAAACTCTTCATAGCAAGCACATGTTGGTAAGTACAGCTGAGGAGGACAACTTAGGTGCCTAAGAGGTGCACTATCTCCACCTGGGAACCCAGCACTATAAACTACTTTACCTGGTGTTTGGAGGCTGATAATACCTCTATCTTTTGAGTTATCTCCCCAACAACTGCCTTACACTTGAGAGACTGTAAATATGGTAAAATAAGGTGAAGTAAAATCAAATTATCAGAGCAAAGTTACTGCTTAGTTTGAGACATGAACTCCAAGATCATGGTTTCATCAACGATTGATAGCCCAGCCCATCACTGTCAGGTTCGGTTTTCAAGTGTTCAGTTTTGACAGCACTAGGACATAAAGAAATTATGAGGACAAGCAGATTTGATAGAAGGTCAAAATTAAGGAGTCTGGGCATATTTAGAAAGCTTGGCAGAAGCTCAAATAAGGGATCCCCAGAAAGGAGATCATCAGTGTTTAGAACTACTTCTGGTGAATTCTCACATTAATTTACAGAGAGAAATTTCTGAAGAAGAGCCATGGGAGACTCAACAATTTCAAGGGATCAGAACATTAGAAGGAAATTAAGAAATCAAGGACCAAAGGTGCTTTAAAAGTATCTCCTTTGCTCATATCTGTGCACCTCCTCAGTGTGGACTTTCTAGATGGGAAGAGGGGACCAAGGTGGTCTCCATCTCAGCTCTCTTAAAGCACAGAATCCAATAGCACTACGTGGTACATGAGGGCCTAGAAGGAGCTATAGTTTGGTTCCAATGTGGTCTCTGCTTTCTCTAAGGTAACCAATTCCACTGAAATATTTTGGTCCTTCTATTTTTCGTGGACTGGGTTGGGAAGGAAGGATGTTGATATCAAGGGAAAGGTAATGGGGGCCTCAGATTTAAACCTATCAAGATATTTGGCCATAACAAGTGAAAATTAAACGGAAGTGACTTTCGGAAGTGATGCTGTTCTATCTAGATAAGGATCCTAGAAGTGCTTGTGGGATAAGAAGCCAGAGGAAATGAAGAGACAAGAGGAAAAGAGACTGGATATTTCTGTAAGCCTGGGACTTCTCCTGGAATGGAGTGAGGCAAAAGTTCTAGCAGGAAGAGAAGTTTCTTGTCAACAGAGCCCCATAATGATCTCCCTCAGTGGTTCCCAGCCAAGACTGCATTAGTACCTCTGGAGAGATTTTGAAAAAACCTCACAGACTTGAGGTGCTCCCCTAGAGAGTCTGATTTAATTAGTTTGGCCTAGGGACTATTTTGAAAATCTGCCTGAGCAATTAAGTATGGCGGGAGTTGAGAACCACTGGGTTAGATAAATAAAGAAGATATTGGGGTGAGAGAGAGGAAATAGAATAAATCATTTTCCACTTTTTTTCCTCAGAATTAAGTAGAGTTTCCAGAAAGTGTCACATAAACACAGGTGGTTCTTGAGATGGCAAGTGATTTGATAGCACAGGGATAAGCCTTCTTTGCATATATATATATATATATATATATGCCACATATTGTTATATATACATATATCTGCTCTGCTCTGCTAAGTCATTTCATCAGTGTCCAACCTTTTGCAACCCCATGGACCGTAGCCTGCCAGGTTCCCCTGTTCATAGGATTCTTTGGCAAGAATACTGTAATGGGTTGCCATGCCCTCCTCCAGGGGGTCTCCCCAACCCAGGGATGGGATTCTCATCTCCTACATTGGCAGGCAGGTTCTTTACCACTAGCGCCACCTGGGAAGCCCATATATACATACATATGTATATATTTACAAGTATCTATTTGAATAAATATTAGAAAAATATAACCAGCATATCACATGTGAGAATTCATGTTTTTAATGCTTAGGATGAGGCTAAGATAAGGTACTAAAGTGCACAAGGTGAACGCATTTAAGCACACAATCTGTAAATTCTAGAACAAGAGGATACGGCAAAAACTTCTGACAGAGGTATGCAAGCAACTGGAGTTTGAAGAACAGCAAATTCAAGTGGCCCAGAACCTGTGAAATCTTTCTTGCCAGCCTTCATGGTCTACACTGTCTCCCAAAGCCTAGCGCTGCAGCCTGCACAAAGCCACCCTCTCCTGGCTCTTCTCATCTGGATGCTCGTCCCTCATCCCAAGTATTCAGATACTTCCAAACTGGGCACAGACTCAAATCGGCCTCTTCCAGCCTCGCAGTCATGATCCTATTACTGATGTTATAGCCTGGAACTTGTCTTTTTCAGATTCAAATCTGAGCTAAAACCCAACTTAGGGTGCCTTAGCACAATAGGGCGGAAAACCAGTGCTTACCAGGCGTCCCTGCCCCGCAAGCACAAAAGTGAAACCGAAGCGACCCAAATCCAGGTTATGCAAACGCAAGGGAGCGGGTGAGGGGGACGAAAGGAAAACTCCAAACCGAGCAAACAAAACCCGCCTGCAGAAAAGGCGCCGACTCGCGAACGTTTCCCTCTGTATTTGCCATTCTCAGGGCATGATGCAACCTCAGGTTGCCCAATTTATATTTGCACATTTTCCCTAGCGAGCTTCAAAATCTCCAAACTCCATAAAATGCCGTTTTAAAAGTTCAAGTCTGCAGCCCAAGAAGCCTGCACGACTGGCCGGATGACCCGACGGTCACCTAAGCCCAAGGAACTGGGCTGAGTCTCAAAGGTAGACGAGGAAGGGAGAGGCGCAAAGGCAGGCAGCGAGGAACTTGACAGCCACCTCTGCACCTTTCCCCTACCGGCCTCAGTTCACCGGATTAGCTACAGCCAAGGGCAACCGTCCGTGCTTCACCTTTCCCCTGCTCTGCTTCTTGAGCCCTGCTCCTCTTCCCGATCCAAAGGGCGCTCAGAGTGGCAAAACGGGAAAAACAAAACCAAAAAAAAGTGCCCAGGTCTTTAGCCTTCCTCCTCCTCTTCCTGGTACCTCCCGCTCCCGCTTTCCACATCCTGGCGGCCTCCTGGTCAGCCAGTCATCGGCTACACCTTGCACCACCCAATAAAATGGCAGGTAGCAACAGGCGAGGCCTCCAGCCCCGCGCACCTCCCACCCCTGGCAAGCCTCCCGGGGTCTCCGACGGTACCCCCAAACCCAAACAGTCCGTCCCCAATCCTCAGCCCCGCGGGGCCTCCCGATCGCTCTCCCGGGACCATTTCTGTCGCCAGCGGGGGAGCAGGTGGCCGCGTAACAGGTGCCAGGCGAGAGGGCCCGGGCGGTGGCGTCGCCGCCCAGATGCGGGCTGCGCTGGGCACCGGGAGGACCCGGGTAGGAGCGCCGGAGGAGGCCACGTCGGAGAGACGGGAGCGGGGGAACCGCAACGAGGGAGACAGCGCCCGGGGGGCCAGGATGCGGCCGCCCGTCCTCGCCACCCAGGGCGCCACCCTCGCCCAGGCTGCCCCACTTACAATCTCCAGGCACACGAAGGCGCCCGAGTAGGTCCGCAGGATGTCGGGGCCGGCGGGCAGGGTGACCCGCGGCGCCGGGAAGGACATGGCGGGATTCGGGGGCGGCGGAACTGGCGCTCCGCCGGCCGACATGCTGCCGCTGCTGCGTCTCCGCGCGCCGCCGCCTCCCTCCGCCCGCCTCCGCCTCCCGGGCTCCCGCCGCCGCCGCCGCCGCCGCAGCCGCTCGGGCCCGCCCGGTCCAGGCGCGCCGCTCGGGAGGGAGGGGGCGTGGCCGCGCCGTGCTCGGCCGGCGGGCCCCGCCCCGTCACGTGGGCCCAGGTGAGCGCGCCTCCGCCGCCGCGCCCGCGCGGGTCACGTGCACAGGTGCGGCGGCCACCTGGCCCGAATCTTACTGCGCCCGTGCCACCCAGCGGCCGGCGCTCCTGGCTCCACCTCCCCGCTCTTTATTTGTTCCCCTTAGTCGCCCTCCCCGTAGTTTCCACCTGTGCTCTTTCACCTGTCCTCCCCCCAACTCACAGCTTCCCTATCCCACTTTCCTCAATGGAACTACAAGTCAGGTCTGGGAGCTGTGACTCAAGATAAAATCAAGGTCATCGGTCACACCTAAAAAGGAGATTGGGTCGATTTTAAATGGGACTCTCGTGGGATTTTAAAAACACCACTAGGACATTGTCGGCTGGTGGAGTCAGATGGGTCAGCTCCAACATCTACTGGCAGTGGATGTCGGGCAGGGGACCAGCTGCTTTGCACGCCAGTGCTGTGCTCATCTGTGGGATGGGGTTGAGTTTATCTGCTCCATATGGATGTCTGAGCTACCTGATACAACATGAAAAGAGTAAACGCCTAGTAAGCACTCCTTTAATGGTAGCTGACAGGATGACGACTATTTTCTAATTTTTACAAATGCACACATCACACTGTTCTGTACACATGAAGTTGCATAAGTTATATTTTCCACATAAACCTTTACCTATTGGTTTCACCTGGTTGAAACTTATGTACTGCTGTTTTTTTACAACTATTCATTTATTTGGCTGCACCAGCTCCCAGTTGGGGCACCCAAGATCTTTCCGGCATCATGCAGGAACTTTCCTTGTTTTGCAGGAACTCAGTAGTTGCCCCAGGTGGTCTTATTTGCTGCAAAGTCATGTGGGATCTTAGTTCCTCCACCAGGGATCAAACTTAGGCCCCCTGTGTTTCAAGGTGGCTTCTTAAACACTGGACCACCAGAGAAGACCCTGCTGTTTTCTTTTAGACACTTAGAAGGAATTATTATTATTATTATTTTTAAGATTCTGTGTATGGTTTGGATTCCCTGCTGGAATTTATCCCTACTTTATATTTGGTTTTAATGTCAGTGTTTTATAAGTAAAATAAATGAGAGGAGATAAGTTTTCTCAAACATCAGCTGAAGATAAGCAAGGCTACACACAGCAACATAACAAAGGCGTGTAGAACAGGCTGAAAAAGTATTAGGCAAGATCATCAGACACTAATTGAATACTAATCTTGTCTGTCAGGTTTAGCCTTTGAGGAACTGTGTTTAGTTGTATGCACTGATCATCAGATTTTAGTCATTCTATCTGTTTATTATACTAATAAGCAAAACTCATAGGTGTGGTGGCAGCATCAGAGTAGAAACCATAAAACAGGGTGTGAGTGAAACCTTTTGTGTAGATCTCTTATCTTCCCCACCTCTTCATGTCATCACTTCCAGATACTTAATGTGTGGTGTTTATCTAATAGGAAATTTGATTGGTTTGATCAGTGAATCCACTTCGAGTTTTCAGGCTCAGACTGTCAGAGAATGATCTTTCATGATTGTTTTATTTTGGTTTCTGCCAAACAGCTCTCAGTAAACACTTCAAGTATGTCCAAAAGGAAGACCTCTTCAAATTATTTATCATGAGGATGTGCAGCTATAGTGATGGACCCCCCAAATTTCAATGAATAAGCATAAAATTGGGAAAGACTCTGATGTTGGGAAAGATTGAGGGCAGGAGGAGAAGGCATGATTGACTCAATGGACTTGAGTTAAAGCAAAGTCCGGGAGATGATGAAGAACGGGGAAACCTGAAGTGCTGCAATCCATGGCATCACAAAGAGTCAGACACAAATGAGTGACTGAACAACAACAATGCATAAAATGACTTTGAAGTCTCCAATATGTTCAATGACTTAGAAGAGTCTTAATCGTGCTTGTTTAAAATTACCACCAAGGGGAAAACACTGTGTCCCTTCTAGCACCCTCCTTGCTGTTCTATGCATCCCCTACCATCCTGGACTATACCTGCTTTCTTCCTGCTTCCACAATGACCAGAAGAATAAAAAATATATCATTGAGACCTCTTCTGTTATTGTAACATATTATTTGTTAAAAAATGGATTCCTCCCTAGAAAGGTTTTCTTCCCTCATGATCACTACCATGATCTGTTTACTCTTGATGATACCAGTTTCCTTCTAATGAAGGCAGCAGCTCTGGAATCAAAGAAAATCACTCCTCTCACCGCCTCCCCTCATCACTCTCTTCCTCCACACAGTTGACTGTGAGCTCTTCATAATTTCACTTTTCTATTTTTCGCATGCTGTTTCCGTGGTTTACTTATCCTCAACATGACCTCTACCTTGCTCACAGACTTCTTTTAGACTCCATTTTTGAAAATGTTATCCTTCATATTCACGACATTTTCAACAATTTTTTTGCCTTACACCTTCTTGCTATCTTCAATGAGCTGAAATCACACCTGGACCACCTTATTGCTTGGAATTTCACTCCTCTGTTTTCTTGAATGTTGACATCTTCTATCCATCTAAGTCTTCTTTGTTTCTCAGTCCATTGGCCTCCAGCCTTTCACTCCCTCCTAATTCATTTCTGGTTTCCCTATCCATCTTGGGCTTGTGGGAAGGAATTTTAGAGATGCTTGTGCTCGTCTCACATGTTGCCTCCCATTTTGTACTTTACTATAAATTTATCCACACTGCCACATATTCTGCTGTGTGAGTTCAACCCATCAGCTGCATCTGCTCTCAGATTCTATTCTTAAGACTTTTGTTTCCATTATTAATTCATGTTATCTAGTCAGGGATTCCGAGGTGTCAATTTCTTCCACTGCTGCTCCCCCCCCGGCCCCCCACCACTTCTCTCATTTATTATCTCATAGCTTCTTTCACTGTCTCCCATCTCTGCGCTTGGCACAAGTAGACAATATGTTCAAAGTATGAAATCAAATTTAAGCCATTCCAACCTTCCCTACTTTCTCCTGCTTTACAAGGAATTTTAGAATGTCTAACCAGTAATACTTGTTTCACAGGAAACAGGACCTTCCATCAATCCAGTTATCCAAGACAAACAGCAGGGTGTTTCCCTTGGTAGTCACATATTTAACCAGTTACAAGGTCTGGCAGGTCTACCATCTTATCCACTTGTCTTCATTCCCATGTTCTCAGCCTATCTTGGGACGCTGTCCCTTCTCTAATAGTCATCTTTCCCTCTCTTGCATTTTCTACACTGCTCTCAGAATCATATCTAAACATTAAATTGATTGCAGTCGCATCTCTACTTAAAACTCCTTCAAGATTCTCTACTGTCTCAGGGTTCATTTGAAATACCCCAGAATGCATTCAAGGTTTTTCTGGGATGTAGCTTCTGACACATTCTCTGTGCTCCACCAGTTTTATTAATCCACCTACAGTTCCAGAAATTCTCTTGCCACTAGATTCTTACACATTCTCTTCCTTCCAGAGGAACAGCCTTTCTTCTTACCACTCCTCTACCCCATAACTCTTTTCAGGATAGTTCCTTTGGGTCCCAAGAGCCAATTCATTATGGCAGCATTTCTCTGGCTATTGAAGATTATGTAGGATCGCCTCCCATCTGTGTTTCCCTCTTGTGCTTACTGCACTTAAAAGTCTTGTTTCACTAGATGGATATTGCTTGTCTCATATTCCTTAGCTAGTGTTATGAAACAGGATACAAAATTGAAAAGTTCAGTGGAGCCACCAAGAGATGAGGCACCCATCTGTCACTTCTATCAAGAATAAGAAAGCTCAGGAATGAGGATTTGGAAAGAGTGATTTGGGGGAGCCGTGCTGGCAGCCACACTGCACTCTGTCCCTCCTCCATCGCCTCTCCCACCATGCAGGAAGTAGGTGAGCTTTATTCACATTACATAATAGGGGCTCAGGTAATATCAGCTGACCAAATGAACTCTGCATCTACATTTCTCTGCTTCATAATCATTACTCTCTCCCTATTTTCCTGTTTCATAAGAAGCATTTCTATCTCCATCTCAGCTTTTCATTATTTCCCCTTTGTAGTTCATTTAGGGAATTAATCCATTAATTTTCTCTTCTCTCTCTTCAGTTTTCAGTTTCTACTTTACAATTGATCTTTCCCCATCTATGAAGATATCCAAATTTCCCTCATCATCAAAACAGCAACGCTTGACTTCTGCCCCCAAAAGAATAACCAGGACTGGATTTACCTTCCTGGCTGAAACAGCTAAATTCCAAACAAAAATATGTGAAACACAGGTTTTCAGACCTTGCATATCAAGTCATGCAGAATAGTGAGCCCGTATAGATGGGAAAGAAATGACAGGAGCCCTGTAATTTTCTCAGCTTATAGACTTTCCAGCAAAGGGGGAGAAAGACCCTGGTGAAGTGCAGTTGTCTCTATTATCTCTGTGAGTTGAGGTGGTAAGTCTGAGAATTTGAAGGGAGGGAGGTGCAAAGAGAACTAGAGTTCACAGAGCACTGAAGAGGAATGAGCTGCATACAGAAAATGCTTAGACGATCAGCAAAGGGGCCCCTTAAATCTTCAGACAAATATTTATCAGCAAATAAAAGTAACTTATCTGAATTGAAGGAAGAAGCATTCCAAAGGAGCAGAGGATTAATCTCAGGAATTCACACAGGGACAGAAATAGTTCATGTGTCCACAATCCAGAGTGTAAAGTTGCCTGATTAATGGCTGAGTGGTATAGAATCTGCCTGCCAATGCAGGAGATACAAGTTTGATCCCTGGGTTGGGAAGATCCCCTGGGGAAGGAAATGGCAACCCACTCCAGTATTCTTGCCTGGAGAATCCCATGGACAGAAGAGCCAACAAGCTACAGTCAATGGGGTTGTAAAGAGTCGGACACGACTGCATGACTGAGCATGCATGGATAGAGTATTCTGATAAGCATTGCCTTAGTACTGGGGCAAAGTCAATATTAGACAGCAGGCTGCTCGGGTCTTCCCTTATGAAGATTTTTTAAAAGCCTCAAAATGCTCAGACCATTTTCAATTAACTTAGCTGAACCACAGACCAAGCAAAAATATTGAGGAATACAAAATGTTCAGTACCCAGTAAGATAAGGTCCATAATATCTGGCATCCAATTAAAAATTACCAAGCCTGTAAAGAAGCAGAAAATATGAATCATAATGAGGATAGCAATCAACCACAATCAACAGACCAAGAAATGATATAGATGACTGTATTAGTTGAAAAAAGGACTCAAGTTGAATCTCTAGACATGGTAAATACAAAGTCTGAGATGGAAAAAAAAAATTCTTCAGAGGATTAGCACTGGGTTAGGCACAGAAGAAAATGTCAGTTAAAATGAAGACAGAAAATAAAATGGAAATATATAAAGCAAAAAAAGACTTAAAAAGTGAACAGTATAGTGAGTAGTGGTATATTTGCAAATGTTTTACTATACCTGTAATTACAGTTTCAGAAGGAGGAGAGAGAAAATGTT
Source organism: Antilocapra americana (assembly GCA_007570785.1). Classification (NCBI taxonomy): domain Eukaryota; kingdom Metazoa; phylum Chordata; class Mammalia; order Artiodactyla; family Antilocapridae; genus Antilocapra; species Antilocapra americana. The sequence continues at coordinate 23,197,430 of ML661885.1, forward strand.
TTATAGAAACAAGAGCTGAAATTTTTCCAAATTTTATCTATATCCACAGATCTAATTCATTCACTGAAACTCAAGAATTAAAAACGTAAAAAAATCCACAAGAAAAACACAGCGTAATCCAATTTCTTACAAACAATAATAAAATTTTCAAAGTAACCAGTATAAAAGACACATGGCATACAGAGAAACAAAGAATGGCAACAAACTTCTCATTGAAACAATGCAAGCAAGGATCAGAACAGCACTTTTAAACTACTAGGAGAAAAAAAAGAGGCAGAAAAAAAGAAAAACTGTCAACCTAAAATTCTATTTGCAGAAAAATGCCTTTCAATAATATAATAAGCACATCTTAATTAAAGCAATCAGAAGACAACCTGGGGGCTATATTAATATCATACTAAATAGGTTTCAATGCCATTTTTTAAAATCAGAACCGAAGAGCGTTATTTAATAATGATAGAAGAGTCAATTTATTATGAGGACTTAAAACTAGTATCTGTGCACTTTGTAACAGAGTTTTGAAAATAAATGATGCAAAAATAATAGAATACAAGGAGAAATAGAGAAATCCACAATTAGAGTCCTCTTTCAATAATAAATGGATATGTTAAATTCTTGGAGAAGGAAATGGCAGTCCACTCCAGTATTCTTGCCTGAGAATCCCATAGACTGAGGAGTCTCATGGACAACATTCCATGGGGTTGCAAATAGTCTGACACAACTGAGAGACTAACACACATATTAAATTCTAGGTAAACCACAAATTCTCATAACTCTGATTATTCCAACCTCTGTGCCTTTGTTCATACTTTCAATTGTCCAGCCCCTTGAATAATCCCTCCTACAACCTTTGAATCTATATTTCAAAGTTCTTCCTGAAAGTCACATCTTTCACAATGCCTTCAGTTCTTTTTTTGATCTAAATCATAAGGCTATCAAAAACAAAAGTGTCTTTTCAGGGTTCTAAATTGCAAGCAGCAGAAAATGAACCTAGCTGACTTAAACAGAAATGTAATTTACTATATTGCACATGAACAGACATCAGGTAGTTTATAGATTTGGCAGGACATTTAGGGAGCCAAGCTCAGAAACTGGATGGGAATAATGGTGGATGGTTTCCTGGTGGCTCAGATGGTAAAGAATCCTCCTGCAATGCAGGAGACCTAGGTCCGGTTCCTGGGTTGGGAAGATCCCCTGGAGGAGGCATGGCTATCCACCCCAGTATTCTTGCCTGGAGCATCCCATGGACGGAGGAGATAGTCGGGCTATGGCCCACAGGGTCACAAAGAGCCAAACGTGACTAAAGTGACTTAGCATGCATGCATATGGCCCAAATTAAGCCACAGAACTAGTCTAATGAGGGGGCACTACTTGCAACTCCACCAATCACTGGAATCCATGACTTGGCACTGCTTACACTGGCAGAACTGGATCAAGGATTCTACATCAGCCCCAGTGCTTTTGATGCCTCTGTGATCCCTCAAAACTGAATGTCAGCCACTCTCACCACTTTGGAATAAACCTTTTTAAAAAATATTTATTTATTGGCTGTGCTGGATCTCTGTTGTTGCAGAGACTTTCTCTAGTTGCAGAGAGCGGGAACTACTCTCTTGCTGAGGTGCATGGGCTTCTTGTTGAAGTGGCTTCCCTCATTGTGAAGTACAGGCATGAGGGCTTCAGTAGCTGCAGTTTCCGGACTGTAAAGCACAGGCTCAGTAGTTGTGGCCCACGGATCTAGTTGCTCCACAGCATGTGGAATCTTCCAAGACCAGGGATGGAACTGGTATCCCTTGCATTGCAAGGTGAATTCTTAGCCACTGGACCACTAGGGAAGTCCTGGAATAAATCTTTTGTTTATGCTTCTTTGAGTTATTAGCTTCTCATTTGAACCTGGAAGGTGTATCTAATTTGCTACACTTAGCACATCCATCTGCATTGTAGATGAAAGGAAATCTGAGAACATGAGTGTCTTCTTTTAGCCCTCCACCATGGAAATAAACTTTCTTTCTCACTATAACTTGTACTTTGGGGAACTGACCAAATAAAGAATTGGTCCCTCCACAGCACAGCCAAAAAGACCTTGATAAATGCTTTCTCTGTACATTGAGCATATGTAAGATAATAACAAAGAGTCTTCTAATAATAGAATAAAAGAGAGAAGTTGGGGAAAGTTAAGTGGCTTAATCATAAACCCGAATGATGAATAAAAGCTGGCTTGACCAAAGGGTAGAGAAGGAAAATGTTAAAAACAAAGGAAAGAGCATGTATGAGGACCTTCATTCGAGAAGGAGCTTGGTGTTCAGAAATGGAGTGAACTCAGTGGACTTTGAGTTGAAGCCAAGGAGTTAGGTAAAGGTTTGGTTTCTTTCTAGAGCCTTCTACTTCACGCTTAAACCTATGCACTTTATCCTAATGATCCGATAAGCACAGTACAAGATTAGGGTGTGGGACTAAACTTATGAAATACAAGCTTTAAAAAGATAACTCAGGTAAAGAATAAATTGATACTCATATGTTGAAACCATCCAACAATGAATGAGAGAGCAGTGGGGAGAGGGAGTAAAATTAGAAACTTCCGAGCAAAGAGACTTGTTTGTCTTGAACAAATCAATTTTCCTGAGGCTCATTCCTCATCCATGAAATGGAGGTAATTTTCCTGTATTTCTCCACCTTCTAGGTTATTGTGAGGTAAGATAAAAAAGAAGATAAGATTTCGAATTGTAGAATGCTCACAATATGATGTTCTGATGAATATTTAGTGAGTTCTCAGTTATTTTGCTAAGCATGGTGGAAGGTAAACAAACTTATTAAACTTAGAGGAAAACATTTTAATTTCACATTTTACAGAATGTTTCTTATTATCATTAGTCTCTATATATTTTTTTAACTGGCAGCTAATATTCTTGAAAGCAATGGTTTAACAATGGTTATAGATAACATACTGCTCAAATAAAACATAATACTGAAGATTATTGTTGTTTAGTCACTAAATCATATCTGACTCTTTTGCAATGCTATGGACTGTAGCCAGCCAGGCTCCTCTGTCCATGGTATTTCCCAGGAAAGAATACTGGAGTGGGTTGCCATTTCCTTCTCCAGGTCTATATTTTTAACTACACGTCTATAGGGAGACAGTATTATTCTACAGATTGGCTAATACATGTGGATCATTTATTGTAGTACCTATCACAAAGTAAGTACCTGATAAGTATTAAACATCATAAGTAATAATTCATACATCGTAGAAATTTTTCCTGAAAAGGATGTATGTGTGTGTATTTATATACATATATGGGCTTCTCTCATGGCTCAGATGGTAAAGAATCTTCTTACAATGCAAGAGTCGCAGATTTGATCCCTGAGTTGGGAAGATTCCCTGGAGAAGGGAATGGCTATCCACTCCAGTATTCTTGCCTGGAGAATTCCATGGACAGAGGAGCCTAGCAGGCTATAGTCATGGGGTTTTAAAGAGTCAGAGACACTACTGAGTGACCAACACTAACACTTAAAACACACACAAACACACATATTTGATATTGGTTCTTCATTTTGAAAGAATAAAGTTATCCAATAGAAAATGACTTTACAATCCACAGAGAAAAGGTTTGGTATTTATAAAGACAGAAAAGAAAAGAGTAATTGTCAATATTTTACAAAAAACACCAACCAATAAAACCATTTTGGATAGCCAATTTTGCATCGAGCACCTCATCACACAGGAAAGGGAATGGAATCTTTCCCCAGATAGTTTGTACCTTTGATGTTCTTCAAATCTTAGACATAATCAGATCTGATTTTACTAAAAAATTATCCAATGATAGATATCACCTATTATGCTAATTTTCCTCCAGCTGTCAAACATATGAAGGCATGGCCCTTTGAAAGCTCGTAGTAGAAATCAGTAGCTTGTGGTTTCTAAGGAGACAAACAGATATCTACAAAAATGCATTTTTTGAATTGAGAAAAAAATTGACAGAAAAGTTAAATAACATGCCAAATATTGGGCATGTGTTGTCCTTACTACCCAGCACTCATGACAGACATCAGTGATAAATCAGCCCTCTTTCCCTTGGAACAGTTGGCACTCTGGGAAAAATATAAATCTTTTATTCTTGTTCTAGGTGTTCATAAAAGGGTATTAATTTGCTAATAATTGTTCTGGTAAGAGGATGAGATATACCAGAATGATTAGGAAATAGGTAGCTGAAGACCTTTTTCCTTTAAATAAATATCCTTGAATTTCCATCTAGTAGTGACTAATTCATGTGTTGATAAACTCATCTTTTACATTCCCAGAACCTCTCACATTCCAGGCTTATGTCAATGAGTTGTTGTTGTTGTTTAGTCATTAAGTTTTGTCCGACTCTTTGGGACCTCAAGGATTGCAACATGCCAGGCTTCCCTATCCTTCACCATCTCCTGGAGTTTGCTCAAACTCATGTCCATTGAGTTCGTGATGCCATCCAACCATCTCATCCTCTGTTATCCCCTTCTCCTGCCTTCAATCTTTTCTAGCATCAGGGTCTTTTCCAATGAGTCAGTTCTTAAATGAGAAATAAGAATAAATAAGTCCAAGAACAGTCCCCTGCAGACTAGCCTCCCAGAAAAGGATCTGACTGTCTGCAAATTGCCTGGTAGCTCACCATGGCTCAGTTCTCAGGGTGAGCAATCCTAGTCAAAAGTAAAGCTTGGACTTCAACCTTTGGTTGAAAGACTGTTGCTTTTCCAGGCATAAACCTTGATGTTGAAAGTCCTACTGCTAGTTTGGTGCATCATCTAATTGGAACTGTAAGGTCTGAACCCCAGCACCAAGGCAGAGGCCGTTTCCCACATCTTGTGAATGCTAAATGGGTAGGATACAGTTGAAGTTTAGTTTCTGCCACACAACATCACGGAATCATACCAGGAAAGAACCAGTACTTAAAAGTTAAAAATGTGTAAAAGCCTGTGCTATCCATGCAGTTTACAAGCTCATGGTTTGGGGTCATCAAAGTCATGTATCTGGACTTGTTAAATGAATAAACAACTGGGAATCTATATATTTGCTACTAATTCTATATCCAATAGTTTTTCCTAGAGAATACTTTCTAGTTCATCTGTTTCTGGGGCACATGTGAGTAGAGAGGTGTGTATGTATATGTGTGTGTGTGTGTGTGTGTAACATTTGCTCTAGTATTAAAAATGTTAAGTATACCTCTATGTAAATGTTTTAATCTGGCTTCTTTCCTTTTTAATATGAGATCAAACATTGAAGGTTTAAAAACTAAGAATATAGAAAGAAGAGAGAATTTCAGAAAAACAGGGTTTTGTTTGAAGTGAGGTGGGGTAAATGCAGAGATCAGTGTTCTGACCTTAAATGCATCTTCCCTGTCCATGCCTAGAATCTGCCTTATAAAACCTTCTGATCTACTTACTTCAGTCCACTTCTGTAGTTGCACATCCCCCCCCCCCGATTCTTTACAGCTTCTTGCTTTGTTTGCTCTTCCAAGCTCTCATCTCAACAGCTCCTAGCCAAGATCTCGATTTCTCTCTACCTAGCCTCTGTACCGTGACAACCTATTTAGATCACATCTGGTTTCTTCTGCAGACTCACTGGTTACCACTTTGCTCTGCTCCACACAGCAGCTCAAGTGCCACCCTCCAAAAGCGGGCTTTTCTCAACATCACTTCATTTCCATCCAGGGTGGAGGGGAGCTGCAATTTGTAGTGCATGCTAATTTCCATGGTGCAAATATTTCTGCCATGATCAATTTCAAACTACCAATATGAAATCACTGAAAGTGCAGTTATAAAGAGATGTATAGCAGTAGGTAGTATATTCATTGTACATATCTAATAAGTGGAGATAAACCCAAGAGCTTAGATAACAAAACACTGCCAAATAATTAGGTATTATTGAGTATTTGTTATCTGTATTTTGAGTATAATTTATCTACTTGTACACTTATGCAAGTTAAATTTTAATGATGGTTGTGTATAATAAGCAGCTTGCAAGTTTCTTAAAAATTTGAGTCAGCTCTGATGAGCAGGTATGGGCTGGCCCCAGCACACCCTTGCTTCCAGAACAATACTGCTTCTATCCCACCATTCAGAAAGAGGCAAGAGAAGCGGGTGGTTTCAGGACAGAAAATGCCCAGAATGAATCATGATGGATTATCCCCTACACCTAAATTTTCTTGAAGGTCTGTCTGATAACACTACCCATACTCACACGCATGCTATTATATACTCATAGGAATCAAGAGGCAGAAGTGGTCACGTTTTTGTAGCCCTGGATTGAAACTCTCATTTCTAGTCTCCTCTAGCTGCTTTAAGAAAGTGCACTCTGTCCACTGAACCATCAGTGGTGCTGAAAATGTGCTTTATACCTTATTCCTAAGTCCCACCACAAATTGGAACTGTAAGGGCTTGGTCGATCTTTGCATTCTATGAATGTTAGCATTGATATCCTGAATGAGGACTTCCCTGGTGGCTCAGTGGTAAAGAATCCATCTGTAATGCAGGAGATGTGGGTTGGATCCCTGGGTCAGGAATATCCCTTGGAGGAGGGCCTGGTAACCCGCTCCAGTATTCTTGCCTGGAGAATCCCGTGGGCAGAGCCTGGCAGGCTACAGTCCATAGGGTCGCAAGAGTCAGAGACAACTGAAGCGATGAAGCACACACGCAGGCACACATGTACATCCTGAATGAAACTGTTCAGCGTTTCACATTTTTCTACAAATGTATATGAAAGTGTATTCTCTCCAAATTCATATTAAAATGTATTAAAATGGTTTTTCTACAACTTTCTTTATTTCCAAGTACTTTCTTCTCTGTTCAGCTAAGCATTGCCTTAAAGACATCTGAAATACTATATTAAAAGAGCCTGGGAGACTTCCCTGGTGATAGAGTAGTTAACACTTCAAGCTTCCATTGCAGGGGGCACGGGTTCAATTCCTGGTTGGGGGAACTAAGATCCCACATGCTGCACAGAGCAGCCAAAAGGGGCAGGGGGGGAAAGAAGCTAGGAGTGCTATGATGTTAACTTTAAAGTACAGTCATAAACACATATATTTACCCTCCTTGTGTAAACGCTCCCTGTAGCCTTTATCTGTGTTGTTTTTATCAACCTTCGGGGTTTTCTAAACTAGTTTACAGTCAGTGTAATCATTAGAAAGCAGATTTCTTTTTAATTAAACATATTTCATTACAATAATTAGTCTGCTGTGTACTCATTAAGTAGAATTATCTATCATTTTGTTCTAAACATCGAATTTGTTTCACAGCCTTAAACTGTCTCAGGGATCCTCCCACGCCAAGAACTTATTAACCTCAATTCCAAGGCATCCTCATTTGAACATTAATGAGCTCAGTCTTTTTTTTTTTCCATTTTTCTTTGGAGTCCCCAGTAGTCACCAATATTACCCTAAAAGCAGTTTCACTCACTCCTTTTTGTTTAAATGACAGTTCAGCTCTATAGTTTTGTAGAAACTGATTTTTTGGATATCAAAATACCAAATGTATACAGTTGAGAAAATGTATGCATGTGTATATGTTTTCAATTGCACACAAGTGACATTTTGATACCCACCAGTGAAAAGAGTTGAAAAATCCGTTTCTATGAAGTTTTGGAGCTAAGTACTATATATAAGCTGAGTATCTATATCTAACTAGTTACATAGTTTGCATGCATGTGAAATATAATATCTGAAATTCACATTTTACTTATATAAGCTATATAGTCTATATTTATATGTATATATGATGTATACTAGATGTTCATAATGGGCTTCCCTGGTGGCTCAGATGGTAAAAGATCTACCTGTAATTCAGGAGACCTGGATTCGATCCCTGGGTTGGGAAGATCCCTTGGAGAAGAGCATGGCAACCCCCATTCTTGCCTGGAGAATTCCATGGACAGAGGAGCCTGGCCGGCCCCAGTCCATGGGATTGCAAAGACCTGGACACAGCTGAGCGACTAACATACTTTCACTTTTCACTGCTTATCAGGAGTGTGACTTTGAGCAAGTACCTTTACCTCTTTGTGTCACAGTTTCTATTCCTGTTGAAAAGGAATAATAATGGCACCTTCCTCCTGATGTCAGAATGAGTGTTAGTGTTTAATCAGGGAGTAGTACGCAATGAGTGTTGAATAAAAGCTGCGTTGCAGGAACTCAACCTTATGCACTGTGGGAAGAATCTGGGGAGTAAATGTCAGAGAAAAGTTTCTAACCAGCTTCCTGGGCCTGGGTGAATGAGGAGATTTCCAGAAGCTAGGCACCTCCAACTGTGTAGAAGTCTATGGGAAGAAGTCTTGTGGCTGCAGCTTCCGTGAGTTCTCAGGAGAGACCCTGGAGGTAGGCCCATATATTAAGAATTATAAAGTGCAGAATGCCCAGTTAAATTTGAATTTCAGATAACCAACAAATAATTTTGGAGGTATAAGTATATCCCAAATACTGCATGGGATATACTTAAACACCTTTTAAAAACTGTTGCTTATATGAAATCCAAATTTAGCTCAATGTCTCTGTATCTTTACTTGCTGAATCTGGTAACCTTAGACTGAGGTCACTTTTGGTCAGCAGGGAAAGCAGTTGGGATGGAGAACTGGACATGGAAGAGGGGGGGCCAAGAATAGTGGTTGCTGCTTCACCTCAGCCTCACCAGATCTCACCCAAATCTTCCCTGTAGCCAATCTTGACCTGGAACTATACAAGGGAGGGACTCCAGGAAATCAAGTTCCAGCTTAGCTGAAATGGACCAAAATTCCACATTGTGTAGTAAATGAATTCTCCAGGCAGTGCCCACACATAAAACACACAAAGAATACCAGGAGGCATTCGTAGAGGTGCTGTTGTCTTAGCAAGTCTGCCAGATGGCACCTTGGCTGAGAAGGGGTAAGAAATTTGGTGAAGAGCTGTGAATAAGAAGGAAGATGTGGAGCTTACTATCAACCCACAACAAGTTTCTTTACTGAGACAAAAGACAACTGCCTTGTGAGGATAAAAAGGAACTCTTTTCAGGCAGTAGACAGCTTCTCCCAGCTGGCCTGGAGCCTAAAGGGCAGGCCAGGGAAGAGTGTCATAACCTTGGGTTCTTGTTGGCCACTGGTGCCCTTGGTCTTGTCTTGATCAGTGCTGTTGCAATGATTGCTGGACACTTTAACCTTGGTTGTGCCTTATAATCCTTTCAGTGCAGAGAGAAGTGTTTGAAAATGGGCTGTGAAGAGGTTGTGCAGCACTGTTTTACATACATGCCCCTAGACATGGGGATCCCAGGCAGCCGGTATGAGACAGATGCTACCTGAGTACCTTACTACCTAGGTCCTTGCAGGACCATTTGGCACCCATTGTCCCTCCTCCTATTATCAGCAGCCTAAGTTTGCTTTTAAGCAGCTGCCTTTCTGTCATCCATATAAAGATTGATGTTCCTTGGCTCAGGAGTGACCATGTGATCCATGAATGCCCAATCTGATACGTGCTTCCTGGCATAGAGACCATCACCAGTAACAACAGAAAGCAGGATTTGATTTTCACCATCAACAAAACTGTGACTAAACCATCAAAATTTTCTGCCACCTAGATGCTTTAAAAAAATATATTGAAGTATATTTAATTTACAATGTTGTGTTAATTTCTTCACAAAGTGACTCAGTTATACACTGTTATTTTTGTTCAGTTGCTAAGTCGTGTCTGATTCTCTAAGACCCTAGACTACAGCTCGCTAGGCTTCCCTATCCTTCCCTTTCTCCCAGAGTGTGCTCAAACTCATGTCCCTTGAGTCGGTGATGCCACCCAACCATATCTTTCTCTGTTGCCACCTTTTTCTGCCTTCAATGTTTTCCAGCATCAGGGTCTTTTCCAGTGAGTCTGTTCTGCTCAACAGGTGGCCAAAGTATTGGAGTTCCAGTTTCAGCATCAGTTCTTCCAAAGAATATTCAGGGTTGATTTCCTTTAAAAGTGACGGTTTGGTCTCCTTGCTGTCCAAGGGACTGTCAAGAGCCTTTTCTAGCACCACAGTTCAAAAGCACCAGTTCTTCGGTGCTCAGCCTTTATGGTCCAACTATCACATCCGTACATGGTGACTCCTGGAAAAATCATAGCTTTGACTATACAGACCTTTGTAGGCAAAGTAATGTATCTTCTTTTTCATATTCTTTCCCATTATGCTTTGTCATAGAAAATTGTTACCTTATATATAATAGTTTGCTTCTGTTTATCCAAAACTCCCAATTTCTTCCCTCCCCTACTGCAACCACAGGTTTGTTCTCTATATCTATGAGGCTGCTGTTTTTGGTTTGTCTGTTTAAAATTTTATTTATTTACTCAATTTTATAAATTGCACTGGGTGTTCACTGCTATGCAGCAGTGTGCAGTCTTCTCATTGCTATTGCTTCTTTTGATGCAAAGCATGGGCTTTAAGGATGTGGGCTCAGTAGTTGTGGCTTACAGGGTTAGTTACCTCAAAGCACGTGGGATCTTCCTGAAGCAGGGATTTAACCTGTGTCTCCTGCATTGACAGGTGGATTCTCAACCACTGGACCACCAGGGAAGCCCTGGGGTTGTTTTTGTTTAACAGATATGTTGATTTGTATCTTAGATTCCACTTAGAAGTGATATCATGTGATATTTCTCTTTATCGGTCTGAGTTATCTCACTCAGTATGATAAACTCTGGGTCCATCCATGAGTTTATCTGGATATATGCTGCAAAAGTCATTATTTCATTCTTTTTAATGGCCATGTGGAAGCTTGGCATGCTGCAGTCCATGGAGTCACAAAGAGCTGGACATGACTGAGTGACTGAACTGAAGTGAACGGCCAAGTAATACCACCAGTACTTTTTTTTCCTTTGCTGCATGACTTGTAGGATCTTAATTCCTTGACCAGGGATTGAACTCATGCCATCTGCAGTGGAAGCATGGAATCCTATCCACTGGACTGTGAGGGAAGTCCTGGAACAGACCTACTTTTGACTATTTGGTGTGCCTTTTCCCCTTCTGGTATTAGGCGATTACATTTTCTTTAATGAGGTATACGTCTAGAATCTCAGTCCATGTAGCTTGGGCAAGGATAATACCATTCTTACCTCCAATGGTAAAAATGTGGCAGAAGCTTAGCCAATCTTCATATTTCATTCATAATTCAAATCAGCCCTGTGAGGTCCAGTCTTGTGATTCCTATTGGGATGTATAGGAAAGAGAAAGCCTGCTTCCACTGGATTATTACCTCTAAAGATCCTGTGAACCTGGATGCTCCTGGGACCATCTTGTGGAACTAGAAGGTGTGAAAGCAACATCAAACAAAGAAGTAAATGGTAATGAGGAGAGATAGAATGCACCTTAATTTGAGCTCTTGGGTCTGGTTTTCAATTAAAAGTGTCAATTTATTTCCTCCTCTGCAAGTAGGTTTGGGTTGTGTACACATTTAACACAAGGCAAAGCCAAGCCTGGTGCCTAAGTGACTTGACTCATAAAGATATAATGAACCACTTTTAGAATTAGAAACTTAGACAGAGAGCAATCAGAAGAGTAAGCCAAAAGTCTTTGTAACAGTAAGCCACTCAGGTCTTTGTCCCACACACCAAAAAAAGTAAAATGTTACTCTCTCAGTCATGTCTGACTCATTTGCGACCCCATGGACAGTAGCCCACCAGGCTCCTCTGTCCATGGGGTTCTCCACCCAGAAATACTGGAGTGGGTTGCCGTTCCTTCGCCAGGAGATCTTCCTGACCCAGGGATCAAATCCTAGTCTCCTGTATTGCAGGCAGATTCTTTACCATCTTGAGCCACTGGGGAAGCCCCACACACAAAGAAGGATGACATCAAAACAAAAGGAGCCAGATGAATGAAACCCAAGTTGTGAAATATATTGTTGCTGAAGAGCCCATTCTAGTTGGCAACTACTGAGTTTTCTATGCTGCATCTCAGTTCTGAGGAGACTGGAGCAAATGTCTTACACTTCATCTGAAGCCCAGGAGAAGGAGGGGATAGGAAGGCAGGCAGTATATGGCCTCATAGTTATTTCTTACAGACCTTTCATCCCCTCGTGTACCTGGGGAAGCACAATTTCTTCTGCCAAGACTCAGATAAGCCGTGAGCTGAGCCTTTTCCTCTGTGGATGAATGCTAGGTGTCCAGGGCACCAGGATGAACTGTTCCCTCAAATGTCCATCTTCTGCTGTGGACATTTGTCCTTGTTTTTTTCAACAGTACAAGAATCTCCTTCCTAAAGTTCAGGACTTCTTCCCTCCTTGAAAAAGAGTGCATGTCCCATTATAGAAGTTAACAATGTTAGATGCTTTCTAATGTCCTTTGCAGTTGGGATTAAGCAAGTTGCATACCATCTATCCACTTATCACATGTTCTCATTTCCAACTTTGACAAAGAATAAGTGTCAAAATGAAGCTGAGAGCACACAGAATCCATCCTGATAAGAATCACCATTTCTATAGCATGAATTCTGGACTTGCAGCGGCTGCAGTTGAACCTTTCATCATTGGAAGCAAAGGGCAGTGACCCAGCCCAATGGAGGCAGGAGAAGTACCTTCATCACATACTTAGGATGATTTTCACTGTCATTTTGGGTGCATCACTTGCAACCTTTATTTTTGGACTCTCCTGGGGATTTAGTATCCTTTAAGGAAATCATTTCATGTTTAAAAATAAAAAAGTATTTTTCTCTCAGTGGCATATAGGATCCTTAAATGATATATCCTCTAACACAAAATGTCTACAACTAACCTACCACTTACCATTGATATTACTCAGGAACCCCACCCATCCTTCCATCATTAAGCCATCTTTACATGGCTCTTGGTTATCAAATACCTCAATATTTAAAGAAATGCAGTTCTAATGATGGCATCTCAGGTTTCATGATTGAAAATATGTTTGATTAAAAATGATGCACATTCATTTGGAGGCAGTATGGAGAATACATTATGAAACACATATTAGAACAGAAAGGAAAAAAAATCCATGATCCTATCAGGCAATACTTTTATTTTTTCTTTTTAGTCACTTTTTTTTCATACCAATCAAGGAAATTTAATGTTTCCTTTGAATTACATGCCACAAAAAGGCTATAGCAATTTTTTAACACTCATAATTGAGTTTGTATTTCTTAAAAAGAATAGCTACTTTGACTTATTTGCCAGCATTTTTCTATGCTGTTTGAGATTTTGCAAAGTTCTTTTGCTTGTTCCAGTCACTTTTTGATGCTTATTTCACAGAACTGATAATAGCATCTCAAGAACTTCTTTTTTTTCTTCTATAGAATATAACCATTTCTCGTAGTATTTAGAAAACTCACTGGAGGTTACTTTGCCTATTGTGGCTTTGTAGGCTGTTTTCAGTGTTGCATTATTGTAAATGCCTTATGTTTTGAATATCTTTGTTCATAAAATATTTTTGTGTTTCAGGTGAATTTCTTAGCATGTATTCTTAAAAGTGATATGATTAAGCAAAAGGATGTGAAACTGTCTTGATATGTTAATCAGATTTCTTCCCTAAGAGTTATGTACTCTCACCAATCTTGGATGAGAATGCCAGTTTCATTGTATGCTAACTGGTATTATATGATGCCATCTTTATAAATTGCTAACTTGATAGTCAAAATGGTATTTTAAACAGATGAATGGCATAATAGATAAAAAGGTAAGAAGAGATGATTTCTAAAATAAGGACAAAAAGCCCAAAGAGCAGATGAAAAATATTCACCCTTATTAATAAGTAGCAAAAATTAAAATTATACTGATTTTTAAACTACTTGGAGATCAAGGTGTTTAGAAACATTTCCATTTCAGGCTGTATCTGCTTATGAGGAAGTTTGATACAGTTTTCAAGTGATTATTTAAGCTAAAGAAGGTGTGTATTTAGGGCTGCACCTATTTGTATCAGATGTATTCAGCCCAGACATAACTGCTCTTAACTTTTTCTTCTTCCAGTGACCTTGGGAGGTAGTGATGGGTTTGCCGCTTACTTGCAGACAGCATGCCTGATATAAGTGGGACAGGATCTTTACAGCCAGAGATTTATTCTTCCAGGTCACATTTATCTATTCTGGAAGATGGTGTGTCATCCCAACATCCTTGTCAATAACAGTAGCCCAGAACTGTTGTTGCTGTTGTTGGTTATTGCAAAATGGCTTCCTCTTCTCTTTTTGCATCGTGAGTGGCATTACTTGATTTTCTTGTTGATGTGTATTTTATTGGCTGCTTGTTTCTTAATGTGTGTACATTTCCCCTTTACCCTGTACATTTAAAAATGTCACTTGTAGGCATATCGAAATTCTGACCTTATCAAGCTTCATATTTGGTATGAAGCTAAAGAAGTGATGTACTGGATGCCTTAGAAGTCTGTTGATCTCTTTAAAGCAGGGGTCACACATTAGCTTATCATGAGTTGTAACTGGCCCATAGACATGTTTGCCATGAAATATGTAAACAAAAGCAAATCACCAATGTTTAATAAGTGTGATATTTTATTTACAAGTTCAGATTTCAGCTTCCTCTTCAAAAAAAAATTCTTATGATCTGGAAACACTGAGAACACCTTTTTTTAAATCGTTTAGACTGTTGCTTGCACATAATAGCTGTTTAAGACACATTGGGTGTCATTATTAACTGCCTGGTCCTGTAGACAGTGGAATCTGCAGCCTTGTTTTAGAATCTCTACATCTGGCTTGAGCATCCCTCACTGATGCAGTACCTTCAAAACAGAATGAAAATTTCCTTATGGGAATTTTCACTTTCTTATCAGTAGAACCTCACTGAGAAATGTGGTCTTCCCCATAGACAGACACACACACACACTACCACCACCACACCAGGTGTCCAGATGGATAGTACTACAATACTGGAGAGGGTTAGGGATCTCTGAGCAATGTCTTTTCAGTGAGACAGCCCAACTGCTGCCCTTAGATTAAGGGAAATCCAAAGGCAGAGCATTTATTTTTGTTCTTCCTTCCCATAGAGTGGTGGTCTCTTATGGAAGGATAATCCCATTTATTTCTCTAGATTCCACCTCCTCTTACACCTTCCTCAATCAATTTTTTTTAACCACAACCACTCTTTTGTATTTTTCCCTCCTATTATTTTATTTCCTTTAGCTCAAACTCCTCTCAGTTATATCGTGGGCTTTTTTCCCTCCTCTTTACAGCAAGACTTTGTGGTTTTTTTTTTTTGGTTTTGCCATACAATGACATGATATCGCCATGGGTGTACATATGCTCCCCCTCCAGAACCTCCCTCCCTCCTCCCTCCCGACTCCCTCCCCCCGGGAAATCTCAGTGCACCAGCCCCCGAGCATCAATCCTGGGCTGGCGATTGATTTCACATATGATAATTAACATGCTAGACTTTTTAAGAGAGAGCTCTATACTCGTTTACATATTCCTTATTTTGGCTCTCCCAACTCAGATTGAAATTGTTCAAGCCAAGGTCACTAGTTACCTTCTAGGTGTGAAATCTAATGCTGTTTTCCTTTCCATATTTTTTAAAATTGTATTTATTTTTGTGTTTATTTTTTTTGTGCTGGGTCTTCTTTGCTGCATGGGCTTTTGTCTAGTTGCAGCAAATGGGGGGCTACTCTCTAGCTGCAGTGTGCAGGCCTCTCATCGCAGTGGCCTTTTTTGTTGCTCAGCACAGACTCTTGGGCACTTGGGCTTCACTAGTTGTGGCTCCCAGGCTCTAGAGCACAGGCTCAATAGTTGTGGTGCGTGGGCTTAGTTGCTCCGCAGCCTGTGGGATCTACCAGGATCAGGGATCGAACCTGTCTCCTTCATTGACAGATGAATTCTTTACCACTGAGCCACCAGGGAAGCCCCTCTATTTTTAATATAATACCTTTCTTAAGATATAAATCATATCTCTCACATTTTACCTAAAGTATACCATGGAATAGTTCTTAGTATACTCAAAGAATCCTTCAGTCATCACCACAATCACTTTTAGATGATTTTCATTGTCTCAAAAAGAAATTTCATATCCGTAAGCTACCATTCCCCACTTCCTGCCCAGCCGCAGACAACCATTAATCTATATTTTCTCATCTCTATCTATTTACCTGTTCTGGACATTGGATGAAAATGGAATCATCAATATGATCTTTGCAACTGGCTTCTTTAATTTAGCATAACATAGCCAAGTTTCAATCATGTAATAGTATATAGGATCAGTGTGTGTGTGTGTGTGTTCACGTGAGTACTCAGTTGTGTCTGGCTCTTTGCAGCCTCATGGACTGTAGTCCACCAGGCTCCTCTGTCCATGGGATTTTCCAGGCAAGAATACTGGAGCAGGGGTCCATTTCCTACTCCAGGGGATCTTTTCAACCCAGGGATCAAAACTGCATCTCTTGTGTCTCCTTCATTGGCAGGCAGATTCTTAACCATTAGTGCCACCTGGGAAGCCCATAGTATCAGTGCTTCATTTGTTTATATAACTGATTGTTATTACATTGAATGGAAATATACCACATATTATGCATTTATTTATTAGATGATAAACATTTGAATTGTTTCTACTCAATAAGTCTATTATGAATGAATCTATTAAGAATAATGTTCCTATGAACATTTGTATGCAGATTTTCATGTGGATATATTTTTTAATTCTCTTGGGTTTGGGTGAATTTTTCATTTGTATCTTTCATCTCTAGAAATTCCATTTAGTTCTTTAATGTATTTTCCAGTTTTCTTCTTTCACGTTTATGTTTTTACCTTAGGTCCTTGAGAATATTGAACATATCTACAGTAGCTATTGTAATACATTTATCTGCTAATGTCATCACCTTTATCATTTCTATGTTTCAGTTGATAGACACCAGCTTATAGGTTACATATTTCTGCTTCTTGGCATGGCTACTAATGTTTGCTGGGTGGTGGACATTTTAAATGTTATCTAGATTTTGTTTCTTTTTCCTTTTCATGTGGAAAGTAGTTCTAACTTGTAGGTAGATTTGATACCTTTCAGGCTTATTGGTAAGTCTTGCTAGAGTGAGATTAGAGTAGCTCTTACTCTAGTTCAACTTTAATCTCAGCAACTCAAGTACAACCTCCTGGAGTCTCTACTGAAAGCCCTGGTCATTATCATAGTGTGGTTCTTTGAACCAGCAATGTGGGCATCATCTTATTAGTGATGCAAAGTCTTAGCCCCACTTTAGACCTACTTGATCAGAAGCTCTGGGATTGAAGCCTGTGTTTTAACAGGTGCTCTGGTGCATGCTAATGTCTGAGAACCATTATACCAGAGCAATCCTTCCCAATGAATTTTCTGACTCAGTAGTCTGGATAATGCCTGAGATTCTAAATTTTTGACACGCTCTTAGATACCAGTGTTGCTGAAGAGCGTCTGAACTCAGTTTGAATAGCAAGGGCCTAGAAACCTTACTTTCAGACAAGGAGTCAAATTTCAATGTCACAAGAGTGTTTCCTTTTTAAGTATCTACATAATGATAAGCAATCTATTCATGAATTTCTATATTGAGGCTACAAATAGGAACTTTACTGGATAAGCGAAAGTGAAAGCCACTCGGTCGTGTCTGACTCTTTGTGACCCCATGGTTTATATAGTCTATGGAATTCTCCAGGTCAAAATGTTATGGGAAGCACACTGATTGAAACCGCCCACACTGGCCAGGCACCATAGTAACCATTTGCATGAGTTGTTTTATGACAGGAGGTTCTGGTAAGGAACACAGAACTAATAAGCCTCCACCAACCGGAAGAGTTCGGTAAAGGTCAAAAGGAGACACCACATGTCCGATCACCTCCCAGCATCCTTCTCTCTGGCATCTGTCTTGACTGAACAAGGCATGCACCACCAGGAAGGACTCTGAGTCAGAATGATTGGCTAAAGACAACCTGGAAACTAATCCCATCACCATAAAACCGAGACTGTAAGCCATGTGACAGAGCTGTTCTCCTGGGTTCCCTTATCCCACTGCTCTCCACCCAGGTGCCCTTTCCCAATAAAATCTCTTGCTTTATCAGCAGATGTGTCTCCTCAGACAATTCATCTCTGAGTGTTTGACGAGAGCCCAGTTTCAGGCCCTGGAAGGGGTCCCCTTTCCTACAACAAGAATACTGGAGTGGGTAGCCTTTACCTTCTCCAGGGAATCTTCCCAACCCAGGGACTGAACCCAAGTCTCCCGCATTACAGGCAGATTCTTTACCAGCTGAGCCACAAGGGAAGCCCATTACTGAATATATCCAGTAATTTACTGGTAGCATATTACTGGATATGCTATCTACAAAAAAAAAATATGTATTTTTAGGTGGAAATAGAGTAGGTATTTCTTTTAATTCCTAAATCCAAGTGCAAATAGGATAAAGACATTGAACTAGTAATAAGGATAAAATGTCATTTGCTGAAACTTTTTATAGTCTAGATACTGCCTAATTCTTTAAATCCTGACATCAACCTGAAGAGGTCAATATCATTATTTTTACTTTTTTATATTTCCTACTTTAATCTCTCCAATGGAAACTCAGATTAAACTATTCATTCAATGCCATCCAGGGCTGTCAAATTCAAATCTCAGTAATATAGTGTTTTTGTTTGTTGTTTTGCTTTAGTGTTTTAGTTTGAATGCAATATTAAAGTGAAAAAAAAAGAACCAATGGAGGTTCTATGTGTTAAATTATTGTGATCATTATGCTAAATCTAAATTAAACATGGATTCCATGTAATGCCATCTGACAGACTGCATGTACTGCTCTGAGTTCATGACAGCCAGTTGTAAACAAGATTTCCATCACCTCAAAAAGTCATGTACTGGCACAAGTATTGTATTATTTTCTTTATATTAACCAACAGAACAATGCCTCTGTTTTAATAAGAAGTAGGAGGTTAATCTTGGCAAATAAAGGAAAGACTTTGAAAGGATTGGCAAAAATTAGAGCTTTGTATACTGCGGTTAAAGCTATGTCACCTCTGTTTCAAAGTCAGGGCACCAAGGTTGGGAAATTGAAGTGGTTCAGTGAGGGCTCCATGGAAGGAAGATGTGGGTTTACCCAGTGTGTACTGTGGCCCACTCAGTCTCTCTCTTTTTCTCTTTCTTTCTGTCTTGTTTAAACACAGGTAAAACTCTATTCTTAAACAAAGATTTAAACTCTGCTCTCCGCAGCAATTATTCTGTAGCCCAGAGTATGAGATTTCACCATTAATATCTTGGATCAGAAAACAAATTATTATTAGTTAAAATGTTATCCATCTTTAAAAAAAAAATAGCGAACCAGAACTATGCTTTCTAGTTTTGGCCATTACATACTGAATTTTACATCTTGGGTAAATGCCACTGGAAAGACTTTCTCCCTTTATAAAAGTCATTCAAACTAATTTTTGTTTGTTTGTTTTGGTAATTGAGACTCTCTTTCTTAAATCTGGTTTCTTAAACTCAAGTATGAATGGCTTGAAGTGAAGGATGTCCTAAAGAGATGATCCCCTGAAGTTTTTTTGGTAGAAATGTGATTCACATCTCTTCTTCCCTCCCTGTTCCCCCACCCCCACAACCACCATAAACTTTAGCATGTTCTTACCTGAAGATAAAAGGCAGGCTAAATGGCCATTCAGCGATCTCATAGCCTTGTGATATTGTAACTATCTTCTTGGGCCAAATTTATACATAAACCAGATTTTACTGTCTGGGTACTCAGATTGTAAGAAGTAACTGGGTCTAATTATATCCTAAGTCCTTAATCAAAACAGAGCGCTTCAGTGTCACATCACAAAGCTCTTTACAACTTAATTTAGAAAAATAAGGCAATATCTTTTTTAACATGCTCAATGGTAGGAGCTGGTGGAAACAGACATGTTTCTAAGGATGTCCGTTGTTAGGGGTGAGATGAAAAGGACTGGCAGGCCTTGGGTTGGAGATGCTTGGCGACCTGGAGGAAACTGGGTTCTGCCTGGGTGGTGCTTGGCAGGTGGGAGTTTGAGGGGACAGAGAGGAGGTGAGATGCTGGAACATGAGTAGCCCAGAGTTGGGCGTAAGGGGGAAACAGGGTACACCCAGGTGAGCAGTCAGGACTCAGGAGGCTAGATACCCGAGGGCAAATTAATATGAGGACTGCAAAGTCTGAGCGGGCAGGTAGTCATAAACTGAGAATGCCACACGGAAGCAAAGCCAGGGAACCAGAAACTTGGCAAGCTGTGTGAGCACTGGCATCAGTAACTAAAGACCTCAATCACAGGAGTGGAGCCCTGTTTATGATATAGTTGGAAAGGCACGAGCTGAAAGAATCTGACCTCAAATCCCTCCCCACCACACCTTGTGACCCTGAACTTCTAGCCCAGTGCCCCGGTGTCCCGCACTGTGAAAGGAGAAATGAATCACCGTGTAGCCCAATCTCTAATGTGCAGTTTAGGGACTTTACCTGCCTCACAGGATTCCTAAGAACAAAATGAACGTAGTGAAGGGATCAGGAAATACCTAACATGCCTTGAACAGGTGCTCCGTAAATACCAGCTCCTCTTTTCTTCTTTTCAGTGATGATCTTCCATATTTACTTTCACCTGGGGCTGGTGACAAGGGATGAATGATGAGAGCAGGTAAAGGCTCGTTATTCACGCAGCTTGAAAGGGAAAAAAAGTGGGAAAAATAGACTAATTCTGACACAGGGCTGGGGATCCCTTGGGGGAGGTGGTGTATTTAAATTGTTGATAACTTTCAGAAGCAAGTTCTAGCTGGAAAGTCCTGTTAGGACTGGATGATGGAGGGATATTCTCTATTTTGAATTAAACTAACTTCCTGCTTAAAAAAGAATCCTGATCTGTTTGTGCTTGTGGTCACTTGACTTTATTTTGATGGTCAATAAACTTTCTTCTACACATATGATAATTAACATGTTTCAATGCCATTCTCCCATATCATCCCACCCTTGCCCTCATCCACAGAGTCCACATGTCTGTTCTATACATCTGTGTTCCTTTTGCTGTCTCGCATGCTGGGTTCTTGCCACCATCTTTCTAAATTCCATATATATGCGTTAGTATACTGTATTGTTGTTTTTCCTTCTGGCTTACTTCACTCTGGATAATGGGCTCCAGTTCCGTCCACCTGAGTAGAACTGATTCAAATGAATTTTTTTTAATGCTGAGTAATATTCCATTGTGTATATGTACCACAGCTTTCTTATCCATTCGCCAGTTGATGGGCATCTAGGTTGCTTCCATGTCCTGGCTATTGTAAACAATGCGGTGATGAACATTGGGGTACACGTGGCTCTTTCAATTCTGGTTTCCTCGGTGTATATGCCCAGCAGTGGGATTGCTGAGTCATATGGCAGATCTATTTGCAGCTTTTTAAGGAACCTCCACACTGTTTTCCATAGTGGCTGTATTAGTTTGCATTCCCACCAACAGTGTAAGAGAGTTCCCTTTTCTCCACATCCTCTCCAGCATTTACTGCTTGTAGATTTTTGGATGGCAGCCATTCTGACTGGTGTAAAGTGATACCTCATTGTGGTTTTGATTTGCATTTCTCTGATAATGAGTGATGTTGAGCATCTTTTCATGTGTTTGTTAGCCATTTTTATGTCTTCTTTGTAGAAATGTCTGTTAAGTTCTTTGGCCCACTTTTTGATTGGGTCTTTTATTTTTCTAGAATGGAGCTGCAGGAGTTGCCTGTATATTTTTGAGATTAACTGTTTGTCCGTTGCTTCATTGGCTATTATTTTCTCCCATTCTGAAGGCTGTCTTTTCACCTTGCTTATAGTTTCCTTTGTTGTGCAGAAGCTTTTAATTTTAATTAGGTCCCATTTGTTTATTCGTGCTTTTATTTCCAATATTCTGGGAGGTGGGTCATGGAGGATCCCGCTTTGGTTTATGTCAGAGAGTGTTTTGCTTATGTTATCCTCTAGGAGTTTTATAGTTTCTGGTCTTATGCTTAGATCTTTGATCCATTTTGAGTTTATCAGCCCAGGATTGATGCTCAGGGCTGGTGCATCGAGATTTCCCGGGGGAGGGAGGAGGGAGGGGAGAGGGAGGGGGGTTCTGGAGGGGGAGCATATGTAAACCCATGGCGATATCATGTCATTGTATGGCAAAACTAATAAAAAATTTAAAAATAAAAAAAAACTAGGAATAGAAGGAAATCATTTTTTTAATGATAAAAGCCATTTATTAAAAATTCATGGCTAATATCATACCTAATAGAGAAAGGTTGAAAGCTTTTCTTTAAAATCTGGAAGGAGCTAAGGATGCCTGCTTTCACCACTTCTTTTCAACACAGTATTAGAAACTAGAACAATCAGGTAAGAAAAAGAAAGAAATGGTATCCAAATTAGAAAAGAAATAAAACTATCTGTAGATCATATAATATTACATGCAGAAAATCCTAAAGATTACACATACAGAGAAAAAGTTTTGCACTAATTTTAAAATTTTAGCAAATGTGTATGATTAAAAAACAAATATATGCTGTATTTCCATGCAATTAATATGAACAATCTGAAAATGAACAACTCCATTTATGATGTCATCAAAAATAAAATAATCCTTACAAAATTAGAAACAGAGATATATGATCCTGAAACCCCACTTCTGGGCATATATCCAAAGCAAAATATAATGTGAAAAGAAATACACAGCCTAATATAAAAATAAATAAATAAAATAAAATAAACTTTCTTCTAGGAGGAGATTACAGTCTAGTGGGAATGGTGTATGTATCCATGTGCAGTGGCTAGGATGGAGAGATGTAGGGATCATCTTGAAGATGTTTTTGCAAAGCAAAGCTACTGTCTTTACTTACATAGTGTGTTGTTGAGGGTGGTTTTTCAAAGGGCGGAGAGGGTTTGAAGAGAACTTTCCAGTACAAAACATTGTTTCAAAATTAAATTCTGAAGATGCTATTCCCTTGGTTATAACCCTCAGTGACCCAGCCTCTCTTTCCCACACTGGTGCCCCAAGGATAAACTCCAAACTACTTAATATGACGGATAAACCTTCATGATCTATCCTTATTATGCTCTGTGGCCTCATCATTCAATTCTCTACCTCCCGCCCATTAGCTTAAAGCTATTATAAATAGTATTCATACTACATGTAATGTTTTTCTGCTTCATTCTGTTTATCTTTAAATTCCTGCTTGTGCTCTACATCCTAGTTTGAAAGTCCCTTCTTCCAGAAAGCCACCTTGAATCCCCTAAGACTAAACCAACTGTTCTCTTTACCACATATGTCTATAGTACCCTATGTTTATTCCTATTGCAGCAATAAATAAATCACATTGTATGGTAATTACCTAAAAACCAATTTTTCTCCCCCACAAAGCTGTGGATGTTCAAGGGACAAGAACTGCCTGGTTAACCCCATACCAGGAGCACCTGAAAGATAGTAGATATTCAGTAAACATTTGTTGTATGAATAAAAGAATGAACTGAACTTGAACAAAAAATTTCCCAACAACAAAAATAATCCAAAGCAATTTTAGTGATAATAAAGCACATACTGGAATATCAATGGCTGTTGAGCAAAACTGATTTAAAGTTGTGCAGTAGCACATGAAAAGATGCTCAGCATCACTAATTATCATGCTTCATGTGAGCGTAGTTGTTCAGTCATGCCCAACTTTGTGACTCTGCGGCCTGCCAGGTTCCTCTGTCCATGGAGTTTTCTAGGCAAGAATATTGGAGTAAGTTGCCATTTCCTCCAAGGAATCTTCCCAGTTCAGGGATTGAACCCATGTATCTTGTGTCTCCTGCATTGGCAAGTAGATTCTTTACCACTGAGCCACTAATTGTCAGAGAAATGTAAATCATGTGATCCAACCTAATAGGTTCTTAATAAAGATTGTTGAACTCATACATCTAAGGAAAAGAGGTTTTTTAAGTCTCAGTGGCTGGGGCTGAGCCCAGTTGCCCCCTCTTGCTGTTCCTTAATCAGAAAAGACAGAAAGATCACATGGGTGAGGGAGTCCCACTGCTAGAAGTCACTTTTCCTGTATTTCCTTGCTCTGTAAATTTAAAAGCTACAACCAATTATGGAATGTGAGCAAATGCATAAGACAAAGTCCAGAAACCTGGATCTCATAAAGTGTTTTGCAGGAATTTGCTAAGCAATTCTGGCAACAGCCCTACAAGTAGATACTAATTTATTCTCATTTTACAGACAAGGAAATTGAGACAGAGTTGAAATAACTTGCCCAGTGTCCTGTTTCTTGCGAGTGGCAGTGCAGAGATTCAAGCTCAGTGTGACTCCAAACCCCACCCTCCATTGCCTTTGAGAAGCACCAGGAGCTGATATTTATTGCCATAAAAATGACATTTTATAAACCTGTAAGTTTAAACAGTTTAGAAAGTTCACAGAAAAGAGGAGGCAAAGAGAATGGGTCTGTTTGAAAATAAAATAATTGTATACAAAACTCCTTGCAGTACTCATCTATTACGGTGAAACTAAGAAATGTAAATGAGCAAACTCCTGGAGACAGTGAAGGACAAGAAAAGAGTCAGACACATGGCTTAGCAACTGAACTGCATCAACAAAAAGATCTGTAAACTATCACTGTGTCAACATCAAGAATTTCTTAGGATAATTTTACTTGATATGTTTATTTGTCTCCCAGACTTATTAAGGTATAATTGACAAATAAAATTGTACATATTTAAGGTGTACACTGTGATGATTTGATATATATATAATTGTGAAATGATTATCACAATCAAAATTAACACATCCATCATTTCATAGAGGTACCTTTTTTATTTTCATGGTGAGAACATTTAAGATCAAGTCTCTTAGCAAATTTCAAGTGTACAGTACAGTATTATTAACTCTAGGTGCCATGTTATACATTAGATCTCAAGAGCCTATTCATTGTGTAATCAAAATTTTGTACCCTTTGACTAACATCTCTCCATTCCCCCTGCTTTCAGCCCCTGGTGACTACAGTTCTAGCTTGTTTCTATGCTATTGACTTTTTAGAGTCCACAAATAAGAGATACTGTATAGTATATGTCTTTCTTTGTCTGACTTACAATAAATAAATTTTCATATTTTTATATTGCAGACAATTTCCTGAGAGTTATCATTTTGCAAAATCAAACAAGGTCTAGCAAAAATATAATCAATGGGTTTTAAATAATAACAATGGTAGATATATCATTGTCTTATCGGCAGCTTGAGTACGCTAATTCAGAACTCAGGGGTTTTGTTATAAAAAGGCTTTTGTTAATCTAGCCTTCT
Organism: Antilocapra americana; assembly: GCA_007570785.1. Lineage (NCBI taxonomy): Eukaryota > Metazoa > Chordata > Mammalia > Artiodactyla > Antilocapridae > Antilocapra > Antilocapra americana. The sequence continues at coordinate 23,222,595 of ML661885.1, forward strand.
GAGACTAAAAATATGATGCTTCTATGTGTCTCATTGCAAACCTTTGAAGATATAAATGTCTAAGATTTTTTTTCTGTTGTATTTAGTCGACTTTCTAAATATCAAGAGAAAAAGTTTACAAGGCAAATGGATGACGCCAAAGGTAAAGGAATCTGCTGGGTTTCATCTCATGGTGTGCTTTACCAAGGAGTAATATCCTTTTTATGATTGAGGAAGCACTGGTGTTCAAACTCTTTTTGCAGTGTCCACTTGCAATTTCCTTCTTTATCATTCCAGAAATGAGGAAGACAGTGAGGGGTACTCAGGACCCTCATTTACTCTATGCGTAACACTGCAGGTTAAATGGAACTTTTGATTCAATTTTGTCAGATACGGTGTTTGTTGAAAGCCAGCTATTTACGAAACAGATTGAGAATTGCTGCAAACAGCTAGAGCTGTTGATTGATTGCTATTATTCAACCTCTTCTCCTGGAGCCCATCAAAAGTCAAAAGGACTGGCTGTGAACACGTATACCTGGAGGCTGGGTGAATAGAACTTAGTCAGAGGTGTGCTTCTATGGACCCAAGTCCCTGCTCAGGAATTCACTCAAATGAATGAGTTTGGCAAATATGTATTGTGTAACTATTCTGTGCCTGTCTCAAAACACAAGTGCCAAATAATTCATTCAGCAGGAGTGCAGTGTGTATTTATAGAACTCCTGTCATATGCCAGGCACTGTTGAGTGTAGGGCATTCAATATACAGCAATAGAATTTGCTTCAAAAGATCCACAAGATAACAAGTGCAACAAAGAGGTGACAGCAAAACGAAGTCCATAATGGGGTCAGATGCCAGACAACAGAGCCTTGGTCAGTTCAGCGTTCAGCAGGAGTTCTTTTCTCAAGCTCTGAGATACTTCAGTATCTCGGTACTTTCCCTCACCCATCTTATAAATGGTTCCTGTCTTCATCTGTTCTCAAACATCTCCCTGTAAGCTGCTAACACCCAGATGGTACAGTCCTAAAATTACCAGTGAAGTGGAGTCTTCTGCTGACCTAAAATCAACTGTTGTTGGCTTATGCCTCTGAAGTTTGGAGGTTAATCGACAGCATCACTGTGCTTAATACAGCCACTAACAGGACTGAGGCCATGTGTGAAGGTCTGAAATACCATCCAAGTCTACACAATGAGAAAAGAGCATCCCAACAGTGTGGCTTCCTCAAAAATAAAAGGATGTATTTTGGAAGGGAATGAAGTATGTAAACAGGCTCCATGCTTGAAGGGAATCAAAATTTGACATACCGGGTGGCTGAAAACAGAATTTGCAGCAAGATGCCTCTCTTCAGTAGCTCTTTGAAGAGCTGAGCACAGTCAGGCACTAGACATTTAGATATTTCTTCTGATCCCCCTCCGGTGGTTTCTGCCAGATATGCCGCGGGAGTGTAGCCCTGACAGTCTCCCAGATAGGAATCCAAATAAGCGTGGGAAGCGCTGCTTATCTCCCTTTCCTATTGTTTTCCTTCAGTGGAGAGTTGAAGCTCACTAGAATATAAAGCAGCTTAATTCAAATAGAAGAGTTCAACTTTTGCCAGGAATTTGGCTTAAGTCACTTGAATCCACATGGATATTTACACAAATCCACAAACTATTAAAGCAAAACTGCCAGGCTTTGAATTACCTTAGGCAGGAGCAATTATCTATTTTTTGTTGCGTCTTCAGCACGCATTTCAGATCCTCATACAAAAACTCAACAAACATTTATTTAATGAATGAGCAAATTCAGGACTAAAAAAATAAGAATAAGGAAAAAAGTAAATTAGAATACATTTCTCTGTATTTCTGCACATTTTTTAAAGTAGACATAGGTGGCTCAGATGGTAAAGAATCTACCTCCAATGTGGTGGACCTGGGTTTGATCCGAACTGGGAATATTCCGTGGAGAAGGGAATGGCAACCCTACTCCAGTATTCTTGCCTGGAGAATCCTATGTACAGAGAAGCCGTACGGACTACAGTCCATGGGGTCCCAAAGAGTCTGACACAACTGCGTGGTCAACGCTTTCACCAAAGTAATCGCTTTTGGATCAGGAGGAGTAGTAGACAAAGACATTTCAACAGTGCTACTGGTGGAGTGGTAAAGAATCAGCCTGCCAATGCAGGAGACACAAGAGATCCAAGTTCGATCCCTGGGAGTAGGAAATGGCAACCCAGTACACACACACACACACACACACACACACACACACACACACACACACACACACACTGCTATTTGTACACCACTTTTAGAGTCAGTCACATATTCTCTTGCTGCTGGTGCTGTTGTTTAGTCACTAAGTCATGTCTGATCCTTTGCAACGCTGTGGACTATAGCCCGCCAGGCTCCTCTGTCCATAGAATTTTCCAGTCCAGAATACTGGAGAGGGTTGCCATTTCCTTCTCCAGAAGATCTTCCCCACCCAGCGGTCAAACCTGCATCTCCTGCATTGGCAGGCATATTGTTTACCACTGAGCTGCCTGGGAAGCCAACATAAGCACTCCTAGAGAGTGGCAAATTTTCAACATTTGGGAAAGGATTTAATTTTTTTGAAGTTGGTAAAAGTTATACAGAGTCACGTTTTGTAAGATTATTTGTAAGATGAATAATCAAAGTAGGTTGTACTATATATATATATATATATATATATATATATATATATTATGTCTCTATATGTATCAACTTACAAATATACACATAAATATATGTATATATACATATATATACATAAACAAAGTGTGAATACAAAGTAATGAAATATCTTTTTATTTTTGTTTTTCTTGATGGCACTTAAATATGCTTGGCAAAGTATGGCAATTCCACAAATATTCTGAGCAATGACAACTTGAAAAAATGAATATGTAGTTTCCCAACATGATTACTCTAAAGAATAACAATCTTTTGAATATTTAGTTTCTACCCTGTTCATTGAAGAAGTGGTACTATGTAAGGCCTGATACTTGGTGAGCATTCAATATGAACTGCTGCTGCTGCTGCTGCTAAGTCACTGTCGTGTCTGACTCTTCGCGACCCCCTGCACTGCAGCCTACAAGGCTCTTCCATCCATGAGATTTTCCAGACAAGAGTACTGGAGTGGGTTGCCATTGCCTTCTCCGTCAATATGAACTAGTTGCATGAAATGAAAGTATCATTTCCTTATAACTGTACCTCAGTTTTCCCTCCCTCTTTCTTCCTTCCTTTCTCCCTTTCGTTCCTCTGTGGATCTCTTGCACAATTCATGGCACCTTCTCATTACTTTACTTTTTAAAAGTATTTTTTTAACATTTTCCCTTATTTCTTATTTCCACTAATATTTCCTACCCATCCTGTTTTGTACCTTTTAAAGTACATTAGCTTATATTTTCAGATATATTTATGTCTATGAAACTGCTTAGTGTTGTTTGGTGAGATACATTTTTTTTCTCTATTTTTTACTCAACATTATGTTTTAAACATACTTTCCTATTGCCAGATATGTCTCCTGAGCATTGCTTTTAACTCTTGCATGGCATCCCTCTGTACCTGGTGATGGATATCCAAGTTGCCTTCAATTCCCTGCTACACGTTCCCTTATGAAACTACAGATGACTTTTGTCTCTGGGGAGGGTACCAACAGATTAGTTTACAAATTCAATTCCACGGTGTTGTCAGATTTCCCTTCAAACTATACTGGAGTGTACTCCAACAAATAGTGCCTGTGAGTCTCTGTTTCCTTTCTTGAGGTCGATAGCTTCATTTGAAATCATCCAACTTTTTCATTTTCACCAACCAAGTGGATATAAAATAGTTCCATTGGCATTTTAAGTTGCATTACTCATAGTACTAGTGGCCTGAAGCATGTCTTCAGATGCTTATGGTCCACTTGGGGCTCCTGTTCTGAATATTGTGTGTTTTTATTTTTGCCTCCCCCCACCACTTAGACCCATGCCTATCATCTTGTTGATTTACCAGAGTTCCATAAACATTCTAAGTTTTTTTCTAATACTCTGAATCTATATTTATTCTTATCTAAGTAATTCAAACCCTGTGACCTTCTGGTTTTCCCTAGACTATTGGATTATTTGAGTTCAATGATACTAATTAACAAGATATCATAAGTGTTTTCATGCTTCAAGGCTTTTGAGTCTCATCCTTTTTAATATGTGTTCCCAATAAGTGTATTCTGTAGGGAACTTCTACAGATTTCTTTCTGATCTAGCCATCACTGAATTCTGTTTTCTGATTACAGATCTCATTGAAGGTACTAATAAACTTAGGGCTGGCTAGCAGATGAATCCTTCGGTCCTAAAGACTGAAGGCTGAAATACCAAATAAACCACAATACCTAAAGCAAACAGTCCCAGTGTTTGTTGAGTTTAGATTATTCTGTCTGTTTACACACACTTTTTTCTAGCACCATATAGTAAACAATAGTTTTTATTTCAAAGTAAGATTACATCTAAGGAGACTAGTAATATAAAAAGAAATTTCTTCTAAGAGTACCTTGTCCTTATCTCCTAAAATAAACAAAGAGTTGAAGATTAACTGATTGCAACAAAAGACCTCGATCATCTCTAGATAAGTAATGATGAGCATATGTCATGAAAAATAAGCGTCAGGGTAGCAGTAGCTCCTGATACTGATTTCCTTTTTATTTTTATGTTTTTTAGCCAACAGGTTATTCTAAATTCAATAACCTGGCCTGCACGTAGCGGTGCTCATGAAGAATGAACTTACCAATTTAGTTAACATAGAACATATGTGTGCCCAACTGTGGACTGGAGTTAAGGCTTAGACTGGAATTTCAGCCCCTTATCATCTGGCTTCTAACTCAGTCTTTGGATTTTACTTCTCACAACCTTATTATACATTCCAAATTGAACTGGACACTTCACAATTTGTCGAATGCTCCAGTACATTCCCACTTTTCTGCTCCTGATCCTGTGACATCCTCTTCTGGCAGTCCCACTCTTTCATACTGAAATCATCCCCATCCCTGAGGGATCAAAAGCTGCCCAGTGGCCAGTTCTCAGTGATGTCATCTCACCGCCCCCTAGATGTATCCTCCGTTTTCTGTTAAATCTCATCACATTTAAAACATGCGTCTCATGTGGCATTTTAAAAATAATCTATTTCCTGAAATTCTGCATGTTGGGGTGTTTGCATCTGTTACCAGATTAGAGTTTAAACTCCACAAGGGTAAAGCTTGGGTCCTGTTGATCTCCAGTCCCAGCAATGCCTAGCTTAGTGCCTTTCATAATTCATTGTTATTTTTCATTCACTAAGTCATGTCCGACTCTGTAACCCCATGAACGGCAGCACGTCAGGCTTCCCTATCCTTCATTATCTCCCTCAGTTTGCTCAAATTCATGTCCTTTGAATTGATGGTGCCATCCAACCAATTCATCCTTTATTGCCTTCATCTCCTCATGTTCTCAATCTTTCCCAAGATCAGGGTCTTTTCCAGTGAGTGAGCTCTTTGCATCAGGTGGCCAATGTATTAGAGCTTCAGCTTCAGTATCAGTCCTTCCAACGAATATTCAGGGTTAATTTCCTTTAGGATTGACTGGTTTGATGTCCTTGCTGTCCAAGGGACTCTCAAGAGTCTTCTCCAGCATCACAGTTTGAAAGCATCAATTCTATGGTGCTAAACCTTCTTTGGCCACCTGGTGTAATGAACTGACTCACTGGAAAAGACCCTGATGCTGGGAAAGATTGAGGGTGGGAGAAGAAGGGGACAACAGAGGATGAGATGGTTGAATGGCATCACCAACTCAATGGACATGAGTTTGAGTAAATTCCAGGAGTTGGTGATGAACAGGGAGGCCTGGCATGCTGCAGTCCATTGGCTTGCAAAGAGTCTGACACGACTGAGCGACTGAATTGAACTGAAGTGAACAACCTGCTTTATGGTCCAACTTTCATATCTGTTTGCAACTACTGTTAAAACCATAACTTTGACTATATGTACCTTGGTTCAAACCTTGATACAAAGTGTTGTCTCTGCTTTTTAATATGCTGTCTAGGTTTGTCATAGCTTTTTTTCCTAATTAATTTTATTTATAATTAATTACTGAATATTAAATGAATGTCTAGGAGATCAATGAACTGTTAAAAATATTGCACAGAGGGTGAGGAAGAAATTGCTTCATATTTACAATGGATCAAAGGTGAGGGGCAGTGAAATCAACGAAGCCTGGGAAAGCCAAGACAAACCTTTTCAGTTCACATCCCTGCTCCACCATTTAAAAGGTTGCCTTCCTCCACCAGATGGTTCAACCACTTCCTTTCCTCATTTGTATAACAGAGACAATAATATCAGCCGCCAAGATGATCTCAGTTGGGATTAAGTAAGTTAATAATTTAAGCATAAAACCAAAGAGTTTCCCTGAATGTCCATACATTCATTTACATGTTAGTTAGGTAAATGTTATTTTCATTAGGATTTTTCTGTGGGTTTAGACTATAACTAAAATGATATTGGTTGTAGATGGCATTTTGCCTGACTAAGCGATAGTCAGAGATGTGAAGTATGTAATAAAAAACATTGGAAGGCAAGATGAAAAATTAGTGTAATTTGAGAAGTTCTATGTTAAAATAGAATGTACTCAAATTCAAGAATAAAATAAAGAAATTGTTCACATCAGAGCCATTTCTTTGCACATTACTGTTTAATTGAGCGATATTTTTCCACTTAAGATCTCTTTTAATAACCAAATTGACTCTTTAGATTTGGTTGGAACCGTAGGCATGGAAACTAGGTAGGGAAAACCTTTACAATGCTCCAGGGCAGGCTTTTTACAATTTTAACATAAACTAAATGTACTTTTGAAAGAATACAGAGTGCAATGTTAAGAGCAAGTTAATTCTTCTGGAGTCACCAGGGAAGCCCACGTGTATAGTTAAAAGGCATGTAAAGTGAAAGTAGCTCAGTAGTGTCCAATCTTTGTGACCCCACGAACTATACAATCCATGGAATTCTCCAGGTCATAATACTGGAGTGGGTAGCCTTTCCCTTCTCCAGGGGATCTTGCCAACCCAGGGATTGAACCCAGGTCTCCCGCATTGCAGGCAGATTCTTTACCAGCTGAGTCACAAGGGAAGCCCTGATTGGGATTTGATGGCATTTGATAAGAACTCAAGATCTAGGAATCCTCCAAGAGCAGGCTAACACCTCCATAGATTCAAGAAAACATTATGTCAAAGGGATATTCTAGGGAAAGAAAAAGCATTGTTTATTTTGTAAAGACTTTCTGCCAAGTCCCAGAAGAGTTTTCTTATCAGGCAATGCTGTGAGAAAGCCTTTAGCATGAGCTGTCATCAGCAGGACAGCAAGTCTTTGAGGCCTCATTTCTCTAGGTCTACTCCCTGCTCTCAACTTTCCATCTGAATGCTGTGATGATGAGTAAATCACATCTCAAAGGAAAGAAAGAAGAGCAATTATTTCTTTACACTTCTTGTACATGTAACATGTACATGATCCAGTTACATGGCCTGAGTTGTTCTTGACCTTAACTCATGTAAAACAACAATTCTTTTTATGGGACAGATGTGTAAAAAGATGAGCCTTCAACACCGAATGCTACTATGGTCTCTTTTGCAACCCCATAGACTGTAGTTCACTAGGCTCCTCTCTCCATGGGATTCTCCAGGTAAGAATACTGGAGTGGGTTGTGTGCCCTCCTCCAAGGGATCTTTCTCACCCAGGTATAGAACCTGTCTCTCCTGTATTGGGGCAAGTGGTTCTTTACCACTAGTGCCACCTGGGAAGTCCAGCTGAATATTTATAGGTCTTCAATTCCAGCTTAGGCCTTACTAGTTTTGTTATCTTGAAGCAGCTCTATTACCCTTGAATATAATTTATTTGTCTGGGAATGGAGATGCCTCACTTTAGGATTTATTGGGGAAGGAATGAAAGATTATAGAAGATATTTTTGGAACTTAGCTGCTACTCGAAAAGTGTTAATTCTTCTACAAATTTTTTTCAGATTAATTTTCTTTTCCTGTAGTCACCTCAACCATAAGAAACCTTTGATACAAGCTAAAAGCAAGGGTTAGTGGGTAATACAGGCAAACCAATAGATCTGAAGAAAACATGCAAAATAGATGTCTACTCCCAATGAATTATCATTGCCTTATGTGTCCAGTCATCTTTCTGACTTCTGGAAATCATGTCTCCTTCTTTACTCACTCCTGGGAGATAATGTCTATCTATTTTTAGCCATCTAGTTGGAATGGCAGCTGCCTCTCCCAGCCACACAGAACGATCAAGATGAGTCAGTAAACCGTGAGTGACCACACTCCTAGACTGACCTTAGCCGATTGGTGTGGGAGTGAGGGCTTCCCAGGTGGTGAAGAACCCACCTGCCAAAGCAGGAGAAGCAGGTTCAATCCACAGGTGGGGAAGAGGCCCTGGAGAAACAAATGGCAACCCATGCCAGTATACTTGCCTAGGAAATACCACGGACAGAGGAGCCTAGTGAACCACAGTCCATGGGGTGGCAAAAGAGACTAAACAATAAGGAAGTGATATTTATCACACAGATACTGATGCTCAGACACAGATACAAAGATACGCTAATCAAAGGTGACTGTGACTCCACTTTCGAAGGAAAGAGTGCTTGCTGTTAAATGGATGATATGGATGTGGACAGAATGTCATCCCACCTGAGCTAATAATTTCATTGAGAAGAGAGACAATACTCAAATGACAGAGTTCTAATTCTCCATGTGTATTGTCTCTTGATTCAGTGTAGTTCCTTCTAGATCATGGGAGAGGCTCTCAAGTCAAGGGGAAAAGTCATAGTGAAGTTATGTTCCCACTTTTAGGATATTAGACATGTAAAAGCCTAAATTTACATGACCATCATTTTTCTACAGTGAAGGGATTCTTTATTCTGCAAAAGATTTAACACAGCATTTCTTTAATCAATAAAATCTCTTTCCAAAATAGTTAAATATGTAACGTTTCAGGATATGTACATCTTACATGAAGAAAGACAAAACTATATGCACAATAAATTGTCCAATGTATTTAATCTTGCAAGGTTTAGCCTAATGTAGATGATACATGAGAGTTCAAAGGTTGGACCCAAACCCATCTCATTGCAGATGAGATAAATACACTTTATCATTTTAATAGTTCTCAGATTCTCTCATACCCACAATTAAGAAGAAAACATTGTAAGCTCTTTAGAACTCAACATCAAAAGTCATAGATTCATTAATACTGTGGCAAGATCTACTGTATGGAAAATAATAATCACCATTCTCAGATGAATGTACTTTATAACAGAAAGCATGTTCTTGTTTATAATCTTACAGGAATCTTAAGGAAAATCATTTGAAGCAGGTATCACAGTCTTTTCAAGAATTATAAAATTGAGACTAGAACATTAAATGACTTGTCCAAGATTACACATGGAAGTGGTTTATGAGAGAGACAGGATCCTCATCCTTTTTTTAAAAAAAGTTTAAGTATAGCTGGCATACAATTTTATGTTAGTTTCAGATGTACAACATAGTGATTCAACATTTAAATACATTATAAAATGGTAGGATAAGTCTGGTAATCATCTCTCCTCACACAAAGTTATTACAGTATTATCAACATGTGTGAGGGAATGCTCAGTGGCTCAGTCACGTCCAAATCTTTGCGACCCTATGGATTGTAGCCTGCCATTCTCCTCTGCCAACAGGATTTCCCAGGTGAGAATACTGGAGCAGGTTGTCATTTCCTTTTACATTCGACCACATCTTTGATGCTATATATTATATCCTGTGACTTATTTATTTAAAACAGGAAGTTTGTATCTCTTGATCCCCTTTACTTATCTCCCTCAACCTCCCAAGGCCCTCTTCTCTGGCGCCACCAGGTTGTTTTCTGTATCTAAGAGTCTGTTTTTCATTTTGTTGTGTTTATTATTTTTTAATTAATTAATTTTTTATTAAAGGACAATTGCTTTACAGAATTTTACTGTTTTCTGTCAAACCCCAACATGAATCCACCATAGGTATACATATATACCCTCCCTTTTGAAATTCCCTCCCATCTCCCTCTCCATCCCACCCCTCTAGGTTGATACAGAGCCCCTGTTTGAGTTTTCTGAGCCATACAGCAAATTCCCTCTGGCTACCCATTTTACATGTGATAATGTAAGTTTCCATGTTACTCTCTCCATACATCTCACCCTCCCCTCCTCTCCTCCCATGTCCATAAGTCTATTCTCTATGTCTGTTTCTCCACTGTTGCCCCGTAAATAACTTCTTCAGTACCATTTTTCTAGATTCTGTATATATGTGTTAGAATACGGTATTTATCTTTCTCCTTCTGACACACTTCACTCTGTATAATAGGTTCTAGGTTCATCCACCTCATTAGAACTGACTCAGATGCGTTCCTTTATATGGCTGAGTAATATTTCATTGAGCATATACCACAACTTCTTCATCCATTCATCTGTCAATGGACATCTAGCTTGCCTCCATGTTATAGCTATTGTAATGAACAATGCAATGTTCCTTGCTGCAGTGAACAATGGGATATATGTGTCTCTTTCAGGTTTCCTCAGGATACTTGCCTAGGAGTGGGATTGCTGGGTCATATGGTGGTTTTATTCCTAGTTTTTTAATGCTCATTTGATTTTGTTTCTTGTCACCATTTTGCTTTCCTGTACGACACATCTGCTTCACAGCAAAAGACCTTATCTGTCCTTGAATGCGGAGAAGGCAATGGCAACCCACTTAGTAGTCTTGCCTGGAAAATCCCACGGACAGAGGAGCCTGGTGTGCTGCCGTCCATGGGGTCGCTAAGAGTCGGGAGCGACTGAGCGATTTCACTTTCACGCATCGGAGAAGGAAATGGCAACCCACTCCAGTGTTCTTGCCTGGAGAATCCCAGGACCGGCAGGGCCTGGTGGGCTGCCGTCTCTGGGGTCGCACAGAGTCGGACACGACTGAAGCTACGCAGCAGCAGCAGCAGTCCTTGAATGAGCTGTCTGAGATATCTTACAAATGACAATAACAACTTCCTCTTAAGGCAGTTTCTTGTTTTCCAAGCATGATACCGCATAATTGGCAGAGAACTGAAATTCTTGGAAATTGTTCAGAAATGAAACACCAAAATCCATTCAGGCAGTTTCTCTATTACCTGGCACTAAATTTTTCTTGGCTCTGATTCTGCTGTCAGATAACTGACAGACATGCCCCAGTTTTTAACTACTACTATTTGTCTGTGTTAAACTGATTTAGCAAAATCTATTTATTCTACAAACAGCTGAACTGTGCTAAAGCAGAGTAGAACTTTTGGTTGTTAGTTTTGTACAAATAGGTTAAAGGATGTAATGTCAACCTTCCATAAAGCGATCCTCCAGAGTCAAAACCATCCGAATTAGAATCATGGTAGGATCGTTTGAAAAGAAATTTACAAGCTGATTTGTAAAGATTTTGTGAAATTGCGAAGGACAGAGAATCATTAAAATGAGCTTGAAAAAGGATAAATTAACAATTTAATTTGTATTTAAATATTTGAATAGTTTCACATTTTAAAGAGGTTTTATTACGTTTTAGAGGTTTATATATGTATATATTCATAGTGAATAGGTATTTTTGTGAATCTGAGAGATATGTAACCATTATTTTTATTGCAATGTTTGCTCTAATGAGCACTTCCTAGGCTAAAAATTCATTTGACAGAAAGGATAATCACATAGGATAATGAGATTGTTTTATTTTAATTGATGAATAGATTTGGGAAAGAACAAAGTATTATACCCTTCGTTGAACTAAAGCACTTTTCTGGGTCAATCAAAAGTATTAAGGAAAGTTTACATGTGCTTATAATTTCAGGCAAGAAAGAAGATTAGAAAAATAGTTGATTATCTGGGTTCTATAATAAACAACTAGAAAAAATTCTTCTCTAGTCAACCAGTTCAGCATATCACTTCTTTTTTCCAAATGGAAAGTTTTAATTATGTGTTAAAATACTGTTTGTATCAGGAATGACTAACATTAGATTTAACATTTTCTCGTTATGGTTTTATATACACATTTACAAGTGGAAAAAAATAAAAGGAAAGAGTCATTTTACACTAGAGATTTTTGAAGGGCCCAAAACTTTAAGTGGCTTCCCAGGTGGCTCAGTGGTAAAGAATCTACCCGCCAATGCAGAAGACACAGGAGACATGGGTTTGATCCCTGGGTTGGGAAGATCCCCTGGAGGAGGAAATGGCAACCCACTCCAGTATTCCTGCCGGGATAATCCCATGGACAGAGGAGCCTGGTGGGCTATAGTCCATGAGGTTGCAAAGAGTCAGACAGAACTGAGCAACTTAGCACACACAAAGCACTGAGCAGCCATTATTAATCTTCAAAATCTGAATTAACTCAACCGTATTAATGATGATGACATTCAGAGAATCCCTTACTATGTATGTTCAATCTTCAGTTAACTTGAATCTGTGAAAAGATAACGATTTTTCTGAATAATCCTGTTGCAATAGTTGCTTCCATCTTAAAATCAGATGTCAGTTGAGGCCTTTTTCTTCAAGCATATATGCACAGACATTTAATTTATTCCTTCATTTAAATTTGTTATTTACAGGACAAATTTTGCAGCAGGAATTTCATTCTTGGAGAAATTCTCTTGAAATAACTGCTTGTTTGCTTAACTTACAGTGTTGCAATATGCAGTCAACTTTTAAATAAATACCATATTAACAAGACACTTATTGACATGTGGACTCATCTTAGAGTAGGAAAGTCCAAATTTGATATATTGTATCAAATACTGTCACAAAATTAAGTCAATAAAGCATCATACCTACACATGCTTGAAATATAGGCATTTATAAAAAAAATTTATTCCAGACATCTGGCCTATTTTCATGGCCTTAGAAAAAGTGTCTCTCAAGGGAAACTAACCAGGATTGGCACTTTATCCTGTCTTGGAATAAGATATTTGTGAGTTGGATTCCAAATGTTATTTAAGTTGCCTAGCTACCACATCTCAATAACTGGAGAAACTGAAAATTTTTACAGAATTGGCCATGAAGCAAATTACCAGGGCCTTTTTTGACAGATGGGTGGTAGGGAGTTTTCCATTTCCACCTACCATATCTCCTTTTATTGAGACTGACTGTGGGCAAATGCTAAGGTTAACAGCCTTCCACTGCTCCTGAATCACATCAAGTTTCAGTGGCTCTCAGGTGTTCATGAACTAGAAGAGAATTACAAAGTCAAATATGTTTGATCCCTGATAGGACAGGCATAAGTATATAGAATCTGACCTGAGGAAGTGGTGATGGTGGGGAAAAATTACCCTGAGGAGGCGATCGTTAATCTGGAGCCAGATGAGCGTGTTGGCACAGTAAAGAGCAAGAGCCCCAAGCAACTGGCTGTGTGATGACTCAAGGACAAAAGCTTTGTGTGTTCAAGGGTCTCAAGAAAGCTTAACTGGGCTGAAAAGAAGACGACTGTATGAGAAAAGCAAGAAGTAAGTTTAGGCCAATTAATACAAGGTCTTAAAAGAATATTAAGGAGTTTGGGCTTTATCCCAGACAATAGAAAGTTAATAAAGGATCTTAACAGAGCAACTTGATGAATTATAATTATGATTTTCAAGAAATCCTACTACTATGATGATAATGGATCATGGATCCTGCAATATTAGATGTAGGAGGCCAATTAGAAAACTTCTGTACATTTATTGTAATTTCAGACAAAAGATAATTGAGATACATATTAGGGTGGTGCCACCAGAGATGAAAGAAAGGAGATGGATTCAGGGGGCTATTTTAAAGGTAGAAATGGATAACTGGTTGTGCAATGTGATAAAGAGAAGGTAGGCGTCAAGGATGAAAACATATTCTCACGCATGATCATGAAAAACAGAGGAGGAGTAGGAATATTTTTCTGGAAAAGTAGAGCTTTGGATGCTGTAAGATGTCTAAATAGAAAGGTTGCGTGTGATCAGAGAAATAGAAGAAAAAATCAAAAGCAGAGAAATCAGGGAAGCCAAAGGAAATGATGGTTTCAAAAACGACAAAATGTCTCTGTTGAATGAGGCTAAGAGATAAGAGGAAATGAGGACTGAAAACTATACTTTAGTAATGTTTACTTTTAAAAGTACACTTTTAAGTCACGTTTAAATTATTAGTGACCTGGTAAGAACAATTTTAGTAAAATGGTAAAAGAAGAAGATTATGCAGGGAATGAAAAGTGAGAAATCAAAGAGAATGAATATATACAACTCTGAAATTTTGTTGTGGAAAGAAAAAGAATTAGGACAGTAACTAGAAAGGCTGTTAGTCTTGGTGATGGAATACATACATAATACATGCATGCATACATACATATATGTATAGAGCAAGTGAATATATTTGACAAATGATGGAGATGACCAAACATGCCAACTTCCTAAGAAGGTCATTAATATGATTAAAGGAGAACAATTGTGGAGTGGACAAGTATTTTTATAGATTTCTAGACTGGAAGTTGAGACAGATTTCATCTGATGGCTTCTCTTTTTTGGATAACTTGGAAGATTAGTTGAGGTCATCAGCTGAGAGGGAGTGGGGATAAGGAGACAAGATATGCTTGAAAAGAACAGAAAAATGATTATCATAAGGCATGCAGAATGAGTATCATAATAGGGTAGAGTTTTCAGCCCACACTAACGGCTGAGTTCAGAATGCTGAGTATATATTGATAAGGATGTCAGTTTGCCCAATAATGGGATTTTCCCCAGGAGTACTCATCAGCCTAGTTTGTTGTTGTTGTTTGGTTGCTAACTCATGTCTGACTTTTTGAGACCCCATGGACTGTAGCCTGCCAGGCTTCTCTGTCCATGGGACTTCCCAGGCAAGAATACTGGAGTGGGTTGCCATTTCCTCCTCCAGGGGATATTCCCGACCCAGGGACTGAACCTGTGTCTCTGCATTGGCAGGCAGATTCTCTACTGCTGAGCCACCAGGGAGGACCACTCATCACCCTAAGTGTAGTCACAAAAGTGATAGCTAGGTTCTTGGCTGTCGGTTGGCTCCTTGCCATGGAGGAGCAATGAAAGGACAAAAAGCAAGGGAGCTTAGGATCTTAGCATGGCATACCATAAAATCAAAATGAATAGGACTAAAACTAGATAACACTAGCAAAGGTGGCAGACTTGATTTATGTATCGCAACGCACACACATCTTTATCTTGTTTATTCTCCTTTAATATTGATACTTGCCTTTCAATATGCACCAGTTCCTCTATGTGTTATGAAACGTTAATAAATTCCTTTTATTTTTCTTATTCCACACCCCTCCTCTTGAGGTATAATATTCTTTATGGCAGGGAATTTTAAATTTTTATCTGCTTGTACACTATTGCGGTCCATTATTTTCCTAGACCATGCCAGTCTGTGAGGTGCTAATGTGGTCACATTAACTGTAGAAAAACAAACATATTTTCTTTTGTTCCATTCCCCTTTCAGGACCTTGAACTCTTCCATCTTTTATGGGAGTCCCTGAGGGTATTTTGCATATTCTCTAGTCACTTTGGCCACAGGTTCCATCCATTCAGGAAAAGAAAACAAATACCAAGTATGCTATTTCCTGTTTCTTTGAGAAAGATAATGCAGATTTTGTAGCCCTGGTTCTGAATATAATAAGGGCTCCCCAGTGGGTACTGATTTACTCAAGGCAGTAAGAAAGAGGCTGGAACCTTAAGGGTAAAAAAGCTTCATTAGATTTTGGGCAACAGGGGAAAATTCACTAATGTTCTATGTTGGGAAACTTTTCTCTCTAGAGATACACCAAGTAGCTCTCTCTACTTGTCATGTGGCTCAATTCTCTTTCTTTATTACCATAACTTGTTCCCTAGCAGATTTTTCTTGTTATGCAAAGAATTTATATTCAGTACATCAACCAATGTAGCCCTATGAAAGAACTGGTCCTCATGCTACAAATTCCATAATCAAAATCTAGGATTTCCCTATTTATCTTTCTATTTGCCCATTAGCCAGGAGAATCGGCATTTCCCTTATATTCTCACTACTTTCTACACAAATCTATGAGAAGTCCCCTTATAGGCAGACACCAATCCCAAACCAGTGTGAAAGTGACAGCCATTTGTCTGTACTTCTCTCTGAATCTTGAGAGTTTTTCTTTTCTTTTTTTGGTATTGTTTCTCTTCTCTATCTTGAGTGATCTCTGGTTTTAACTGGCTCTCTGTGATCCATGGCTTATAGCCAATTGGCTTATCTGTATTTTTGGTGGAACTATCTTTATGTTCATTGCTTGGCTGTGTCTTTTTATAGTTAATTTGTGGCTTCTCTAGTTCCTCAACAGTAAAGAATCTGCCTGCAATGCAGGAGACCCATATTCTTGCCTGGAGAATTCCATGGACAGAGGATCCTCTCGGGCTACAGTCCATGGGTTTGTAAAAAGTCTGACATGACTGAGCGACTATCACATTCACTTTTCATGGACAGGATAATAGGATTTAGATGGAAAAGAAACCTCTCCCTTATTTGTTTCTCATTGATATTGTTCACGGGTTTATTCTTTGAGACCATCCAGAAAGGGTATGAAGAATACAGTGGAAGCTTGTGTGGGTGAATGGATGAGTGAATCACTTTAAGTGTCTCAGGAAGTTTCAGCTTATAGAATTTCCACCGATGATTGCTAAAATCACATGAAAATCATCATTCCTAAGACTTAAACATGAAAATGTAAGATATTTTAATATAACAGCTCTGTAGGGAATTTTTTAAGAACTGTGGCTTTTGCTAATAGAAAATGCATGATCTCTCTTGTTACTGAGCTCGTGAGATTGTTGTAGCTACACGTTCCAGGAAACAAACTCATTCAGAAGGACAATGCAGATAGTGGAGTGCAGTTTATTATACTGGCGGCCCCAAGGTGGCATCTCCTCTTAGCCAAGGACCCTGACCAGTTTTTGTGAAAACCTTATATACCTTAAGTGTACGTGCACAAACCCACCTCCCGAAATACCTTGAAACTAGCCTGAACAAAGGAAAAAGAAAGATACAATCAAAGTTAACCTGTGATTCATATGCCTTAAGCCCAGGCAGTTAACAGTGGACAATTATCAATAGGCCTGTTGTCATACCCCAATCAGTTCAGTTCAGTTGCTCAGTCATATCCAACTCTTTGTAACCCACGACCCAGGGCACACCAGGCCTCCCTGTCCATCACCAACTCCCAGAGTTCACCCAAACTCATGTCCATTGAGTCGGTGATGCCATCCAACTATCTCATCTTCTGTCGTCCACTTCTCCTCCTGCCCTCAATCTTTCACAGCATCAGGGGCTTTTCAAATAAGTCAGCTCTTCGCATCAGGTGGCCAAAGTATTGGAGTTTCAGTTTTAATGTCAGTCCTTCTAAAGAATATTCAGGACTGATTTCCTTTAGGATGGGATGGTTGGATCTCCTTGTAGTCCAAGGGACTCTCAAGAGTCTCCTCCAACACCACAGTTCAAAAGCATCAGTTCTTCAGCACTTAGCTTTCTTCACTGTCCAACTCTCACATCCATACATGAATACTGGAGAAACCATAGCCTTGACTAGACGGACCTTTGTAGACAAAGTAATGTCTCTGCTTTTCAATATGCTGTCTAGGTTGGTCATAACTTTCCTTCCAAGGAGTAAGCATCTTTTAATTTCATGGCTGCAGTCACCATTTGCAGTGATTTTGGAGCCCAGAAAAATAAAGTCCACCACTGTTTCCACTGTTTTCCCTTTGATTTGTCATGAAGTGATGGGACCAGATGCCATGATCTTAGTTTTCTGAATGTTGAGCTTTAAGTCAACTTTCTCACTCTCCTCTTTCACTTTCATCAAGAGGCTCTTTATTTCTTCTCTTTCTGCCATAAGGGTGGTGTCATCTGCATATCTGAGGTTATTGATATTTCTCCTGGCAATCTTGATTCCAGCTTGTGCTTCTTCCAGCCCAGCGTTTCTCATGATGCACTCTGCATATAAGTTAAATAAGCAGGATGACAATATACAGCCTCGATGTACTCCTTTACCTATTTGGAACCAGTCTGTTTTTCCATGTCCAGTTCTAACTGTTGCTTCCTGACCTGCATACAGATTTCTCAAGAGACAGGTCAGGTGGTCTGGTATTCCCATCTCTTTCAGAATTCCCCACAATGTATAGTGATCCACACAGTCAAAGGCTTTGGCATAGACAATAAAGCAGAAATAAATGTTTTTCTGGAAATCTCTTGCTTTTTCGATGATCCAGCAGATGTTGGCAATTTGATCTCTGGTTCCTAAAACCAGCTTGAACATCTGAAAGTTCATAGTTCACATATTGCTAAAGCCTGGCTTGGAGAATTTTGAGCATTTCTTTACTAGCGTGTGAGACGAGTGCAAGTGTAGAGTAGTTTGAGCATTCTTTGGATTGCGTTTCTTTGGGATTTGAATGAAAACTGACCTTTTCCAGTTCTGTGGTCACTGCTGAGTTTTCCAAATTTGCTGACATATTGATGCAGCACTTTCACAGCATCATCTTTCAGTATTTGAAATAGCTCAACTGGAATTCCATCACCTCCACTAGTTTTGTTTGTAGTGATGCTTCCTAAGGCCCACTTGACTTCACATCCTAGGATGTCTAGCTCTAGGTGAGTGATCACACTATTGTGATTATCTGGATAGTGAAGATTTTTTTGGTATAGTTCTTCTATGTATTTTTGCCCCCCCCCCCCAATAAGCATAACTAAATTCTGTTTGGTTACACAGATAATTAGGGTAATCTTTTAGGCAATGGAGAGTCTAGGTACGAGCTTTGGGGCTCTTCCTTCTGGGGGCCTAGTTTTCCAGTTGGTATGTCGTTTCCATAGATACTGGGCATATAGCTCGAATTCCACAGTCTGGCCCAAGATGGAGTCCTGCTTTCATGATAGAGCCTGTTCTGTTTCCGCCTTCAAGATAATAGGAACTGCTCTATTGTCTAGACAAGAGTCCTGACAAACAATGGCAGGGAGGGAAATCAGAAGAATCCATTTCCCCCCTCTGGTATACTCAGAACAGTTTTTGTTAAGTGTATTCAAAAGTCCTATCCAAGTTTCAGAATCTACATTGTTTAGTAATTTCAGTTACTCACAACAAGATGTATATGAAACATATGTAATCTTAAGCTCCCTTTGTAATGGAAGAATTTCAGCTAAGAAATGTAGAGAGAATGGGAAAATAATAGAAATCACAATTTTTATAATTCTTAATTAGGTAAAATAAGAGTGTTTGGGGTTCACATTTGATTTGCTTCAGCTCCTCAGAGCCTGTAGTTCTCACAGTTTCAGGGCCAGGAATAACCTAGTTAACTGAGTATACTGAGGTGGCTTGATTCTAATGTCACCACTTTCTACCCACATGACCATCCAAGAAAGTAATACCACCAGAAAGTTTAATTTTCAGTTTTCTTATCTGTAAAATATTGCTATGAATAGTATTGATCTCTCAGTAGGAGGAAATTATCTAAGACCTAAAGTGTGTAACCTTCATCAACAAAAAAGTCATCTACTCTGCAACAGACACTAATTTGACACTCACTTTGTCATAGATCTCACTCTAGATGCTAGAAACAGAAAGTGGACAAGGCACCAGCCTCTGGCTTCATGCAGCTTACTTCTTGATGGTGGGAAGACACCAAACACAGTGCAGAGGCAAATTAGCAATTGATTACAAGTTATAATAATTGTCAGGAATAAAGTAACTCTCCCATTCTTGGGGTGGCCTGGCATGCTGCCGTCTATGGGTTCACAAAAAGTAGGACATGACTGGGTGACTGAGCAAGAGGAACAACAATGGCCTGCCTCAGGGATATAACCTGACCCCGCCTACCTGTGAAGGAATGTGACATTCTTGAATCCTCTGTGTGATAAAAGGTGCATTGCCCTGCCTCTCTTCAACAGCTTACCAGTGCTGCCTAGAAATTCACATTTGGGGAAGCCAGAATGACAGATAGATATGACAACTTTGTTGATATGACAGGGAACATTCCATTTCAGACCACCCATGAAATGACTGAAAGGAAGTGAAGCTAACACATTCCCCTACCTGAGGCTTGTCATTCTAGGAGATGATTGCAGGAATTAAATGGTTTTTTAAATTTTACTTCCTTACCTCCCCCCATACCTCTCTGATCCATAAAAGAATCAGACATGTAGGCTCCAACAAGATGGTTATGTTGAAGTGCTAGCCTGCTATCTTTTTGGTCAGCCAGCTCCAGAATAAAGTCCCTTTCTGATCCCAACACCTCATCTCCGATTCATTGACTTACCTGTGGTGAGCAGAGCAAGCTTGGACGTGGTAATATTCTGAGTAGAGTGGTCAGGGAAGGCCCCTCTGAGGAGATGACATTTCAACAATGCAAGAAGATGGGGAATTTTTGGCAGAGGATGGAATGTTTGTGTGAGAAACCTAAAGCCTAAAGCTTCTTTGTGGATCCTACAGTAGATCGAATATGTCTGTCCCCAAATTCATTTTGTTGACACCCAACCCTCAATGTGATGGTATTAAGAGGCAGGGAACCTTTGGAAGGTGATTAAGTCATGAGGGTGGAGCCGTCATGAATGAAATTGGGCTCTTATCAAAGACCCCAGGGATTTTACTCATCTCTTCATATAAGGACATGGTGAAAACATAGCTGTATTTGAATAAGGAAGTGGACTCTCATCAATCACAGAATCTGTGGGGGCCTTGATTGGGAGAAATAAATTTCTGCTGTTCACATGCTACCCAATCTATGGTGTTTTTATAATAGCCTGAATAGACTAGAATAGTCAATCCTTTAGAAAGTCAACCCTGAATATTCTCTGGAAGAACTGATGCTGAAATGGAAACTCCAATACTTTGACTACCTGATGCAAAGAACCAACTCATTGGAAAAGACCCCAGTGCTGGGAAAGATTGAAGGCAAGAGAAGGAGACGACAGAGGATGAAATGATTGGATGACATCACCAACTCAACGGACATGAGTTTGAGTACACTCTGGGAGATAGAGAAGGACCAGGAAGTCTGGAAATCTGGCATGCTGCAGACCATGGTGTCGCAAAGAATTGGACACAACTTAGCAACTGAACAACAACAAAGAACTCATAGAGATAAAGCCAGTAGTGAGTCAATGAGCAGCAGAAAATGAGTCTGAAAGGACAGGCAAAGCCAGATCAGTCAGGGTATTTCAGGGCCAGGGTTAGAAATTCAGATTTTGTTCCAAGTGCCACAGGAAACTATTGCTGGGTTTTGAAACAGATAAGTGACCTCAAGGTGTGTTTTAAGTATATTTCCAAAGTTGAATGTATTTAGAGTGAATAGGAGTGAGAGGACCTGGTTAGGGGGGCTGTTGAGTGATCTAAGGAAGAAACAATGGTGATCTGGGCTAAAGTAGGTGAAGATGGAGAGAAAAACATGGATTCCACATGTACTTATGCCAGGATAAAGAGGACTTGGTGGAGTGAAATAAAAAGGACTCATGCTTACAACCTAAAATCGTGGCTGATTCACTGGCTGGGTGGTCTCACCATTTACAGAGTTGAGGAGAGTACAGGAGGAGGAAGGGGGACAGATTTGGGAAATAACCAAATCAAGTTAGCAATCTTTTTTTTATGTTCTTCAATTATGATTTTGTTCCCTGCCCCCCCCACCATGTCCCCCACCTTCAACTGTGACATGCAGGCATGCAGGATGTTAGTTGCCTGTTTAGGGATCAACCCATCCCCACTATAGAGGGAAGCTTGAAGTTCAAACTTCTGGTCCACCAGGGAATTCCCCTCAAGTCAGTAGTTGCTTTAAAGACATAAATTTGAGATGTCTCTGAGACAATCACACACAGCTTCTCTATCTCAGCATGGGAATAAACAAATATCATTTTATTTTTTAATAATAAGTTTGATATCTTAGTGAATAAAATTGTTTTGCATGCAGTTTTTTTGTTAGCAATTCTTAATTGAGAACCTACTGTAATCATAAGGGACTATTCAAAGATTTGAGGATTCTATTTTCGCTAATACAATTTTATCATGATTAAATTCAGTGCATTAATAATCTCAAAATCTGTTAACTTTTGAAAAGTATGATTTAAAAAATACATAAGTATAAAAACTATATAAATATGAACTCTTTTATGGCTAAATTGAAATAGAGATCCTGGGTGGCCAAGTTGAAATAGAGACTGAGTTCATTTAGTTAGCAGTATCAGTGAATAATTGTTCAGCTTTGACAGCCAAATGATGGCTTCCCAGTTTTCATCTTAGTTATATGAATGGAAAACATACCATTCTTGGATTAATGTGTTTGTTTTAGGTTCTGAACTACTTTAACAGTAGCATTTTTGAAAAAGCAAATTATACCATATCTTTTCCTCATGGCCTGAAGAATTTAATCTAAATCAGTTTAAAAATAGGTAATCATTCACATTGTCTCTTAAAAATATAGATATAAGGCCCCAATGTGAAATAACTCAAAGGTATGGTTCCCTCGGCAATTATAAATTGCTTCTGTTCACTGACATTTCTAGTACAATTAGGCTGGAATGTGATGCTACGAAGTGAAATGATTGCTGGAGGGATTGTAACTGAGAACTGAATGATTTGAAGGTTTGCTTTTTTTTATTATTTAAATAATATAAGGCATCAAATTTTCTTGTTGCTTTTTCAAATAGTGAGATAAATAAAGTGTATTACTTAACTCCTCGTCAAAAGATCAAACTCTTGGTTTGAGCACTAATTAGTTCATATACTATTCCTAGCAGAGTGCTGGGCATACATGAGAAAAACAAGGCATATTTTTTAAAATGTGGCTACCTTGAATCTGGTCATGCATAAGAAGGGTTACCACCTGTCTCAGCTGGCTTGGGACTGACAGGGATTTTCAGCATATAGGATTTCAATTTTAAAACTGAAGTTTCCTTGGGAAAACCTGAAAGAGTTGTTCACCCTTTAAGGAGTCTGGTTAATTGTGGCCTTTGGAGCAGGAGGTGGGGTCAGGGGATGCTGTCTTTGTTGTTGTTTTTGTTTAGTCACTAAGTCATGACCGACTCTTTGGTGACCCCATGGACTGCAGCCCGCTAGGCACTTCTGCCCATGGGATGTCCCAGGCAAGAATACTGGAGTGGGTTGCCCTTTCCTTCTCCAGGGGATCTTCCTGACCCAGGGATTGAATCTGAATCTCCTGCATTGGCAGGTGTGTTCTTTCCCACTGAGCCATCAGGGAAGCCCCAGTGTTATTTTTACATATATATTTTTTTTTCTTTTTATAATTTATAATTCCCCAGCAAGAACCAAAAATCACTAAAAGTAATTAAAATTGAATCTGCTGATCTTGAGACTAAAAAAAATAGATTTAAAA
Source organism: Antilocapra americana (assembly GCA_007570785.1). Classification (NCBI taxonomy): domain Eukaryota; kingdom Metazoa; phylum Chordata; class Mammalia; order Artiodactyla; family Antilocapridae; genus Antilocapra; species Antilocapra americana. The sequence continues at coordinate 23,245,942 of ML661885.1, forward strand.
AAATATCTAATAGACTTTTATTTGTCCTTTGAAAGCCATATTTCAAGCTGGAACTGTGTGTTATTCACTTTATTCTTGAAATTTAATATTCATATCCACAATAGGTACTTTATATACATTGATTTAACTCAGTGGTGATTTGTCTAGAAAATAAAAGAGAAGAGTGACACCACAATGTAAGCTGCCTTTCTTCTTCCAGGCCCCTGACTCTAGATTCCCATGAAAATAGAAAATGATGATAATCCATGCTTTGTATAATTTATCTCGGGGGGAAAAATGTGAGAAATTTCTAGTTCCAAGGCTGACATAGAAAGTTTTATGAACCAGCATGTAATCTCTTGGTAATAAAACTAAATTTTTAGAGCCAGAGTTTTCTGTGTTGCTATAACAAAGTCAAATTTTAAACTCACCTTTTTCCTATTGAATCATTCTTGAATGTATTTTTCAGTGTTTAACTGAAGCATTAGATATGTTGATTTTAATGAAACCCAAAATTAAAGAAAGTATTTGCTTCCTGATTCTTTTCATTAAATGTTTTAAAAATAAATAAAACCAATCAAACCAGTTCATCTACATTCTTGGTAAAGCATTACCTGTTTCTTGACACGAGGAAGTAAAAATACACAATATATATATATAAAGAAGTCTTGGATCAAGGCCATGTACCTTACTGCTTGTGTTGGCCTTTGAGATCAAAGATCAAAAACCTCCTTTAATCTACTGTATGACCAATTATGCTGTTGATTCAATGGAAATGCTAATTACACATATGCACACAGGTAAAGTTTGAGTGTAAATGGGAAAGGGAACAATGCAGAAATGTTTGTGGGTCATCGCTTCACGGCATTTAAGAGTGGGAATAAATGAAAACTGTCACATAGAGAATTAGGTGTGGGGTGCTAAGTAATAGGTGAGGTGTTTAGTATCAGCGGGAGGTGGAGCTTCCAGTGCTGCTCAGATTTCTCTGAAGAGTGGTGGAATAAGCAAACAATTTCTCACCATTCAATTGTATCCTAACTTCTACAAAACTGAACACATTTCATAGTGACAGATATTCTTGAATTATTGGAAATAGTTGTGCCAATAATAGGTGTCTAGTTGAGATAGAAATATACTTGCTAGGAGTTTTTCATGCTTGCCTCCCAGCACACATGCAGACCCACATTTTTTTTGCCCTTTTTATATAAGAACTCTGCATTTAAAGACATGTTTGACTCAAGATACTCATATTTGGGAATTTTAGTTAAATGAATCTGAGTTTTTTGGTGGCAATTTGGAATGCATTTAGAGTGGTTTTGATGTGCTATGGGCTGTTAGAATAAGACAATTCTGAAAATAAGTGAAAGAATATGTATTAGTTGCTAATGCTTTTGTAACAAAATTCGGTGCCAAGAAGCAACAAAAACTTATTATCTTAGAGTTCTGAAGAGCAGAAGTGAAAACATACGCTCATGAAATCTGTAAAACATGATCAGAGAAGATTTTTTCATAATAGCCTCAAGCTAAAAACACCTCAAATACTTACGTGTAGTTGAATGGATAAGCAAATTGTGATATTACTCACTAATGTAAACTATTTATATACACAGCTACATGGATGAGTCTTCAAAATATTGTAGTATCAAAAGAAGTGAGACAAAAGAGAATACATTCTGCAGGCTTCCATTTATAGAAAGTTCTAGAATAGGCATAACTAATCCATGGCCATAAAAATCAAAACAGGGATTGCCATGAGTTGAAGGCATGGATTGGAAAGAAACATGAGGAAGGCTTCTGAGGTGACAGAGCCATTCCATACCTTATTGGGTACGTGGGTATACTTACGAGCCAGAATTCAATTAACTGTGCTTTTAACTGAGTGAATTTAACTGTATCATAGTTTTATATTAATAAGCAAATCAAAATAACACAAATATACAGCATTATTCTAATTTTATTTTAAATAATGTGAGCATACTTTATGGTTTCCACAAATAAATTACTCGAATAAGTTGATATATAAACAAAGGTGATTGGCAAGTGGTAAAATCATTGACTTTTTTGTTTCTTTACACTTCCAATATTTTCTCTATTCATTTTTAAAAATAAAGTCATTAAATAAATGGTGCAATCACACAAATAGCAGATCTATGGTTAGACTGTCATTTTTGGGTCCTATTTTATATATATATATATATTTTTATTAGTTTTGCCATATAATGACATGATATCGCCATGGGTTTACATATGCTCCCCCTCCAGAACCTCCCTCCCTCCTCCCTCCCTCCTCTCTCCCCCCGGGAAATCTCGGTGCACCAGCCCCGAGCATCAGTCCTGGGCTGGCGATTGATTTCACATATGATAATTAACATGTTTCAATGCCATTCTCCCATATCATCCCACCCTTGCCCTCTTCCACAGAGTCCACGAGTCTGTTCTATACATCTGCCTTCCTTTTGCTGTCTCGCATGCTGGGTTCTCGTTACCATCTTTCCAAATTCCATATATATGCGTTAGTATACTGTATTGTTGTTTTTCCTTCTGGCTTACTTCACTCTGGATAATAGGCTCCAGTTCCGTCCACCTGAGTAGAACTGATTCAAATGAATTTTTTTTTATTTATGTGTTATTTATCGATAGCAGTTATTACACTAAATTTATTTATAGTATCTATATGTCTATAATATATTGTGCTTTATTTTTTGTATTAATTTATATTTTAGTTGTTTATATAATATAGTTTTACTTAAATTTTTTCTTGTATTTAGTTATTATTTTATTCAAATAATGTCTACTAGAATCCAAACATAATTTATTAGCATGGAAATTATTCAGTAATTAAGATTAAATATTAAAGAGTCTCTTGAAGAAGTCAAGCCTTGGTCTTGGGAAGCATGATGAAACTCTTTAAATCTGGTTATTTCCAGGCTTCCTCTCCTTGATTTCCTATCTTTTTTTCCTACTCTGTGTATCATATTGAGTGTTTAATCACTTTCAACAACTGCCTCACCCCCAAGCTAACAATTCCCAATATCTTTTTCTATAGGGTTAATCTCTCTGAGTTTCACTCCTTCATGTTTATCTGCCTTCTGAGTATCTCCAACTGAGGGCAATTACCTCAAATTCAACATTTTCCTACTAGACATAATTAACCAACCACTTTCCTAAGTCTTCATGCATTTGTGAGGGAGCACACTTTCCTATCACTTAACCAGGAACCTAAGGATTTTCTTCTCTGCCCCTTTACTGTTATATCTAATATATGCTAAGTTCTGGCCAAGCAGTCTCCTAAATAGCTCTCGCGTCTGCCTTTCTTTTCAGATCTATGGTCATACACAGCCTCAGTCCGGCCTCTTTTTAGGTCAAGCCTGACCAAGGTCAGTAGTAACCTGCTGATGTATTTCTTTACTTCCACTTCAAGATTTACAGTAATTGCATTTAGGTCAGTTGCTTGTGTTCCCTATCAAATGCAACCTGGCTTCCGAAGAGTTTGGTCTTCTCAGGTAGCTCAAACAGTAAAGAGTTCACCTACGATGCAGGAGATCTGGGTTCGATGTCTGGGTCAGGAAGATCCCCTGGAGAAGGGCATGGCAACATACTCCAGGATTCTTGCCTGCAAAATCCCATGGACAGAGGAGCCTAGTGGGCTACAGTCCGTGGGGTCACAAAGAGTCAGACACGATTGAGTGACTAACACTTCCAAAGAGTTTACAGAGCACTGAAACCGTATGGGTGCTAGAGTCAAGCTGCCGTGTTCCAATGAAGCTCTAACACTTGCTCCGTGTAACCTGGGATAGGTTATTAACTTCCCCTTCCTCACCCTCCCACTGAGGAAGTAATTACACCATCAAAGAGCAGTTAGGAACTGTACATGGGATAATTCAATGAAAAGTACTCCATGTGATACCTGGCTTATATAGAGATGAATAAATTATATTTTACATAAATATGAATTTATAGTATATTTAATATAAATACACATCTAAATATGTATATATAAATTAATTTTTTATGAAGTATAATTGCTTTACAATGTTGTGTTAGTTTTTGCTATACAATGAAATGAATTAGCCATACATATACATATACTGAACTGTGGTGTTGGAGAAGACTCTCGAGAGTCCCTTGGACTACAAGGAGATCCAACCAGTCCATCCTAAAGGAGATCAGTCCTGAATATTCTTTGGAAGGACTGATGCTGAAGCTGAAACTGCAATACATTGGCCACCTGATGAGAAGAGCTGACTCATTTGAAAAGACCCTGATGCTGGGAAAGATTGAAGGCAGGAGGAGAAGGGGATGACAGAGGATGAGATGGTTGGATGGCATCACCTATGAGATGGACATGAATTGGGAGTTGATGACGGACACGGAAGCCCGGTGTGCTGCACTCCATGGGGTGGCAAAGAGTCGGACACGACTGAGCGACTGAACTGATATATATACCTGAGGAGGGCATGGGGACCCACTCCTGTGTTCTTGCAGGAAGAACTCCCATGGACAGCCTGGTGGGCTACAGTCTATGGGTCGCAAAGAGTCAGACACGACTGAGCGACTAAAGACAGCCATCCATATGTCCCTTGCCTTCCTTGCTCCCTCTGTAACCTCCTTCCCACCACCCCCGTCCCACCTTTCTAGGTCATCACAGAGCCCTGAGTTGAGCTCCCTGTGCTACACGGAAGCTTCCCACTAGCTCTCTATTTTACTCATGGTAGTGTAAACATGTCAGTCCTAATCTCCCAAGTTGTCTTACCCTCTCCTTCCTCCCCTGTCATACAGAGTAAAGTAAGTCAGAAAGAGAAATATATCGTATATGAATAAACATGTACGGAATCTAGAAAGATGGTACAGATGAGCCTGTTTGCAGAGCAGGAATAGAAATGCAGACATAAATTACATTCACTATCTGAATGTCACTCTCTCTGCAAACTGCATACAAAGCTGTGCACACAGACTTGCAACATTGATAAAACTTCTTCAGCTTGTATGTTAGGCATCTCAGGACACAATTTCAATTTTACATCAAGATAAACTTAGTTTCCACTTCATAAAGAGCAATGGAAAGGTCCACCTTGCGTTATCTTGCCCTGTGATAAGACCCTGTATTTTCTTTCTAAATTTAGCTTGATTGTGTGGAATCTTTAGTATACACAAAATCTCGGAATAACTTAGTGCAATTTGCCACTTTCTGTTTACTTAGTCATCCTGTTTACTCTATCTACTCTGTGCAATACAAAAAGCAAGCCTGAAGTGAAAAAGGGTGAGTGACCTATGGAACGTATGCAGTGTATATACTGAGCAACTTCACCCAATTAAACTGCCTTTTCTTCCTGCATCAGGTGACATAACCTAATTTCTAGCTGAGTGGTCTTTATTGATGTGTATTTAATAGGTTTGATCAGGAACTAATTAATTTACCTTTCTTTTTTCTCTCTCCATCCACCTCCCCACCACCTGTGGTCATATGAGAAGCTGGTCGAACTGTAAAGATGATATTGTTTTCCATTTATTTTATAGTGCTTGTAGAATTAGACTGTTTCTTTCTCTGTAAAAGGGGATAAAATTATACTTACCTAGGAGAGCAGCTGTGAGGATTAAATTAATTCATACATGTCAAGCACATAGCTTCTGGGACATAGTAAGGGCTTGATAAATGTTTATCTATATTATTATCGCTATTATTTTTATTAGATTCTCAGCATTCAAAGTCTATGACAATCTAGAAATGACATCAAAACAGATACATGCACATACATATAATCAATATCAAAACCAAATACAACACATATATTAAATATATATTAGTTAATTTCCTTTGATGTAGTTTTAATTTCCCCTGCATGTTGAAATGTCTCATTATACTTTCAATAAGTGGTTGGAAGAACTTTTGCATGACTTTACCTTTCCATTCTGTTCTTTTCAACTGATATTTATTGGGTTATTATGTGGCAGATACTTTTATGTGCATTGGACATCAAGTGGAAGACAGTGCTAATACATCCCTACTCTAGGGACTAGATAAGATTTAGACTCTAGCAGTGAGTATATTTATTAAACAAAACATTGCAAATTTGGTTAATTATATTTGGGGAAAGACTATGGGAAAGTACAACTGTCATCCACTGATTTTTTAGTTTCTAGGCAATGAATAAAGTGAGCTATTTAATTCATTTTAATAATAGTTTCTCAGACTATATATTTTAAATAAGTAAACTTTTGCTTATTTTGCCTAAATTATTTTGTGAGCAGTGGACTTATCCTGGTAATCAGACATTTAATATCTTAGAATAAATAAACAAAGATTTTGAACCAAGTTATTCACAGAGTGTACAAAGTTAATGGAAGAAATTTAGGCACAAATTCCTCAGCAGTAAATAATACTCTGGAATGATCAGTGCATTGAATTAATAAATAAATGAATTTAGCAAACAGAACAGAAATTTAGTTCTGAATGTAAAATTCTGAAATATATTCTCTAATTTCAGATTGATTCCACAAATTGACTTTATAAATTTTGGCAGGTCATATTTTATCTCTTTTACAAAGGTTTTTGCCCTTTTGAAACAGAAAATAATTAAGAGAAGTAAAATTGTGTACTTTAGGTTTATAAACTACATTAACTCTTTTAAATTAAAGTAGGTAATAAATGAGATAATGTTATAAAATTTTATAAGTTTCAGTTTTATCTGACATTTAAAAGAGCTATGTTGATCAATACTGCAAACATAAACAAGCTTAGATATCATAATGTGTATTATATTCTTCAAAAAATCTACATCCCTCTTCAAGGCAGAGACTGTCTTTTTAACTCAATTAAATTAAAGACAATAAACATCTTTGCAAAGAACAAGGATTTCTATCTATAATTACACAACCAGTGAATAATTGTTTCCTGGTAGATATTCATGTATAGGTATACCTCTATAGCCAAGAAACCAGTCTTTTAAGTTTTTGCAAGGGTAACAGTCATTCTTTCAATAAGCCTCTTTTTGAGCACCTGCTATGTGCAATGCTGGGACAGACGTTGAAAAAAGACAAAAATTGGTCCCTGGTTTTGCATAGGTCATGATTATTATCTAAAGATCATTCTGTAAATATAAATTTTATTAGTCATTTGTTTGCTTGAAGGCACTAAATTTCCTTTATGGAAACTATTTGGTTCACGTAATTCAGAAGTACCATAGACTATAGTGTGAACTGAATATTTCTTGAAATAATTTTCAGCCTTTACATTGAAATTCTTTCAGAATTTGAAGGTTAGGACTGCCATTAGTCTAAAATTTTTGTGTCAAAGTTTTTGTCTTGATCTCTTTCTAACTCTCACTCACTTTGCTTCATCCTCAAGTATACAAATATAGTTAAGAATTTTCTATTTCTACATCATTAACCAACAACCCCCTTCCTTCTTTATACCGTATACTTTCTTATTCTCTGTGTGTTTGCATATCGCACACATTATTATTACTTTAACATCAAACATGAGACTACCGCTGTATGTAGGGCACAGTGAGATACATAAAAATGAAAAAGAGAGAAAGAGTGAGTGGAGTAGGGTGGGAAGAAATTCTACTATTTGAGAATCCAAAATAGCTGACAAATAAGCACAGCTTAGAGAGCCAATGAATATACTGTCAGGTTCATCTATTTTAATTCTTTAAGAAACCACCAAGTTTGATCACAATTTGGTTTTCAATCCAGATTTGATGTCTGCTTGCTTATGGCTTATAATTTTATTTCTTCCCCTTCTTTCTTGTTTCTTCCTGGTCATTCATGTTCATTCCTCTTTCTTCTCTTAACCCCAATTTTCATCCTTTATAGAAAGCAGTGGGATCTTTGTGGGATATTTATCAGGTTTCAAGAGGGATCTAAAGTCTCAAAGACTGAAATCCAAATTAGCATAAATGAGTCATATTGGAATGCAGGAAGATTCTAGCTTTTATACTTTATATCAGAGAAAGAATTGGTAATAATGTATTTTTACGTGCTAAATTCGGAAAAGGCAATGTCACCCCACTCTAGTACTCTTACCTGGAAAATCCCATGGATGGAGGGGGCTTGTAGTCTGCAGTCCATGGGGTCACTAGGAGTCGGACACAACTGAGCGACTTCACTTTCACTTTTCACTTTCATGCATTGGAGAAGGAAATGGCAACCCACTCGTGTTCTTGCCTGGAGAATCCCAGGGACAGGGGAGCCTGGTGGGTTGCCGTCAATGGGGTCACACAGAGTCGGACATGACTGAAGTGACTTAGCAGCAGGAGCAGCATCGTGTGCTAAATTCAGTGATTATGAGTTATTCCCACTCTTTCCTACTGTAGGTGGCTTCCTCCATTAGTAAAGGAAAGATGTCTGTGACAACTCCAGTTTCCATCACATTTATTATTTGTAATCCCAGAGGAAGAAAGATATATCATATCGTCCATTATCTACATGTTAAATCTCAACAAAAAGCAATTGGCGTGTGCTTGAGCCACATTCTTAAATCAATCACAGCGATTAGGAAAAGAAGTTTATTTGCTTGGCCAGTTCAGAGCATGTTCCCACCCACAGAGGGACAGAGACAGAGTAACATGTTTAACAGTCCCTGCTACAGCCACATGGAAAAAGAAATATTGATCAAATAACCAAAATCCATTATAGAGAGCATTCCTGGGCATTACTTTCTTATAGACCTGGCTTTATTAGTCATATTAGACACATAAATTCTACATTAAAGAAGTGCTATCATGTGTCAAAAGCCCATTGTTTAGACATGTAACTTTATCTAAATGATACATGGTAAATTGTTACCCTGAGTGTAGGTTGACTTTTTTTTTTAATGCATGTCTGTTAATAGTGCCTAACAATGACAAGTTGAAACACACAAACAAGGAACATGAAAATCTAAATCAGCTAAGAGCAGAATCATGTTAACAGCAGTGCAGTCTATTTTAAATCCATTAGAAAAGCTTCAGTAGGTACCAGTAATGAGTTTTAAAGTACCTAGGTCAGAAATACCAAGCAAGCTGCTAGTTCACCACACAGGATTCATTAATCATTGACATTGCCTGCAAAACTAGGCTGTTAAAATGGACCAAACAGGCAGTTGGAGATGCTGATCCATGAAATTTTCAGACATGAGGATTGCACAGAAATTAACCATCACTGACAGCTTTGATAAGAAACTGAAAACTGTTGATATTGTAAGAAAAGTTTAGAAAAAATGACTTGAAATATTTTAGCCAGACAAATGTTTCTCCATTTAAGGTATCAGAGTAAAACAACCAGAAGCTTAGCAATTAGAAGCTCTCTTCCTTGCCTTTTCAATCCTATTTGCTGGTTTCACTGATGTACTTCATCACTTGATAAATTACAATGACCGTTTACACTGAATTCTTGCCGAGTGGACATCTGGGTTAGCCTGCCTTCTTCAGTTATCACCTGCTAATATGTGTGCTTCCTAAGAAGCAAGTGTGACCCCCCCCCCAAAAAAAAAGAAGCAAGTGTGTTTGTTTTCAAACTTGTTTGGCCAGGTCACATTACTAGAATAAAATAATTAAATATTAATGAACAGAGGTAATGTTTACAGTAAAAGAGGGTTGTTTCTATGAAGATTAAGTTAAACCCACTGTAAATTCTTGACTAACATAACTCCCCAGAAAAACTGCTGTATAAGTAGGTGAGTGTACCCTTTATGAAAGTGGCTGTGGTGACTACCTCGGTTGCCACTTCAGAATCATTTTCCTTCATTTTCCACTTGGGGTATCTTCACATGCTCCCTTCTAATTCACTCTCTTTCTCCTTTTTCCAACTTCCTATTTTCTCCCAGAGGCAGCCTCTCTGCAGCTTCCAGGTGCTTTGGGCGAATGAGAAACACTGGTAGGAGATCCAAGGGAGGGAGGTTTTTTAGTGTTTATGGCCCTTGTTCCTTCCCTGCGGGGTCACATTGGGTTTCGTACATACCTGGACCTAATTTTTCATTTTTTTTATTTTAAGTATTTGGGCATATAGTTGATTCACAATGTTGTGTTAGCTTCAGGTGTACCACAAAGTGATTCAGTTATATATATATATATATTCATCCTTTTTTAGATTCTTTTCTTATATAGGTTATCACAGAATATTGGGTTCTTTCCTGTGCGATACAGCATGTCCTTGTTGGTTATTCATCTTATATATATTGGTGTGCCTGTGTTCATCCCAAGCTCCTGGTTTAACTTTCCTCTCACATTTTCCCTTTCTCTGACTTACTTCACTTAGTATGATAATCTCTAGTCCATTTATGCTGCTGCAAAAGGCAGTATGTCATTCTTTATTATGGCCGAGTACCATTCCACTGTATACACATACATTTTCTTTATCCATTCATCTGATGATGGACCTAAGTTCTTATTTTTTATAGGTAGGTTCGTCTCTCTCACTTCCCATAGTTATTTTTTGTTCTTTCCATTCAGACCTGCAGGTGGGAACTGTGGTCCATTTGTGCCAGCCCTAGTGTACTCTATTATCCCTTTGTTTCCCCACACTTCGCATACAATTTTGTTAGTAGTTCCTTCTTTACCGAACATTTTAAAAAAATATTTATTTTCAGAGTTTTGGCTGCACTGGGTCCTCATTCCTGCATGCGGGCTTTTCTTTAGTTGCAGAGAGTGGGGGCTGCTCTTCACTGTGGTGGCTTCTCTCATGGTGGAGCACAGGCTCTAGGGCATGCAGGCTTCAGTGGTTGTTGGGCTTAGTCACCCTGACACATGAGATCTTAGTTCTTGGACCAGGGATCAAACCTGTATCCTCTTCGTTGGCAGGCAGATTCTTAATCACTGGGCCACCAGGGAAGTCCCTATAGGCCCTTTTTAAAACTCATCTTGGCTTATGCATTTTGAGTGCACCAGCGTTTCCGCCAGCACTCTGACTGATATACTGGACAAAGATAAAGATTCTGGGTGCTGGCCTGAGATCTCCTGGATGCAGATCTTCACTTCATCATTTCCTGTGTTAGTGAAGAAAGCAGAGCATCTAGAGCAACTTTTCAAACTCCATTTCTTATTTATTAAAATGTAGATGATAATGAATTCTACTCCATAGGCACACAAGCTGCTTCTACCACCAGGTGGAAAATCAATTATTTAGAGCTCTTTTGTTTAACTCCATATCTGGCACATAAGAAGTGCTTATTAACTTTTGGTAAATAAACCATTTTATAAATAGAAGACAATATTTTCTCATGCACATTCAATTCCTGGTAACTTTGGCAGTCATTAATCAGATAATTCCTCTACAGCCTTTAGGAGGAGTATTTCTTATGTGAGTATCAAACTAGGCCCATCTGAAGAACTTTCACTGGTGTCTCATCCTATTGGCTCAACACACAATCTAAAACACATCCTGCAAAATTGAAATGAGCTAAAATAGTAGGACACAGAATGAGAGGTATGCATTATTTTGGCCTTAGAGCCACATGGGCTGGGATTTTTAAATATCTGTCTTTCTAGTCAAATCAACTGATTATAAAATGGCTCCTTTGCCAATTATCTTGGTGTGCTCTGTACTGACATTTCAACAATTTGCTGTGTAACATTCATATAACCTTACATAGCACTTACTGTGTGCCAGGCTTTCTCTAATTACTTTATGTATATAAACCTCTGACCCTCTGATGTAGTTACCCTTTCACAATCCCCATTTTACATGGAAAGAAACTGAAGCACATGGAGGTTAAGTAACTTGCTTAATGTCCCATGACCAATACACAGTAAAATCAGGGTCATTATACTTAACTACCAGTTTGTATTCACAGGCAGCTATATTTTCCTCTTCCAACACACAGAAAGGCTTCATTTGCTAGATTGCCTTGCAACTAGATAGGGCAAAATGACTGAGTTCTAGCTAGAAGAATGTAGGCAATAATAATATGACCTTCCTTCCAGGCATGGCTTTTAAAATAATTTTCTGCAGTCTTTCAGATCTCTCTCTCCTTTGTGGCAACTAGGAAGCTAGTGGTTCTACATAGGGCCACCAAGAGGTGGAGAAGTACTCCCCAGTCTATTTTTAAGGGTCGTATGAATGAGAAATAAAAATGTGTTGCATTAAACCCCTATGATTTGAGAGTGCATTTACTTAGACATACCTCAATGTATCCTGACCAGTAAAGGAACTGGTCTTTTGAATCAGACTGCTTTAAATAAGTTACAATATGTGACACTGGCTTCATTACTGGGCATCAAGAAGATCCATGTCACAGGCTGGGATTATGAGAAACTAGCTATTCTGCTTAAACTGTAGAAGAGCAGCTGGAAAAAATTGTGCTTCTAGTAACTCCAGAGATTGAATAAGTGCTTTTAACTTGTTAGCTTCAGGAGAAATGGATGCATAATATGAGAACACTAGTGTCTCTTCGCTATTACTGGCTGCCTTTGGCAAGGTTATTACGCCAAAAAAATATCTGACAAGAACTGGCCGGTATGTAAGCAGATTTGAAAGAGAGTAGCATGCAGAAATTGAGTTCTTGCCATGTCAGAAGGCATCCAAAAATTAAAGAAGATGCTCCTTTCTTTTAGTTTCTTTTCAGAACTGCCATCTTTTAGTAATTTGCCAAAATGACCAACACAAAGGGAAAGGTGTTCCCACTAGACATTCTCTAGGCCTTTTAGAAAACTTGGAGTTGTTCCTTTGGCTACATATAGGTGAATCTATAAGAAAGGCGATATTGTAGATATCAAGGGAATGGACACTTTTCAAAAAGGAATGTCCTGCAAATGTTACCCTGGCAAAACTAGAAGAATCTACAATGTCACCCAGCATGCTGTTGACATTATTGTAAACAAACAAGTTAAGGGCAAGTTTCCTGCCAAGAGAATTAACGTGCCTTTCAAGGGTATTAAGCACTCTAAGAGCGGAGAAAACTTCCTGAAACATGTGAAGGAAGATGATCAGAAAAAAAACAAAGCTAAAGAGAAAGGTACTTGGGTTCAACTGAAGCACCACCTTGCCCTACCCAGAGAAGCACACTTCATGAGCACCAATGAAAAGGAACTTGAGTTCAAGTTGGAGCCTATCCATATGAATTCACAGCATGATGGGAGTAAAAAGGATAGAAGAACTGGACTGTAAAAAAAAAAATTTTTTTTTAATTGTGTTGTGATTTAATCTAAAAAAAAAAAGATGTGATGTTAGAAGACATTCAAGAAGAGTTTTAAAAAAACTTCTCAGGTGAAATAAAGTAATCTGGGCAAAAACATATGAAGACTGTAGACTTCCCAAGCACTGCCCCAGAGAGTTTCCAAGAGAGGGAATGGGACATGCACAGAGCAAGGAAGCAGAGAAATACATCAGGTTTGAAAATTCTTCCTATCAAAGAATTTTGTGTGTGGTTGTTGGCACATGGAACCTAGAGCAAGAAGAGGAGAAGACTACTGATTTTAAAGGAATTGTATTCCTGAAGAGATCACAACTCTGGCTTAAAAAATTCCTTTGGATGAGACCTAAAACAATGCTTTGGTCCCAAACTTTGGAAGAAGAGGGGCTTCCCAGGTGGTGCTAGTGGTAAGGAACCCACCTGACAAAGCAGGAAACATAAGAGATGCAGGTTCAATCCTTAGGTCGGGAAGATCACTTGGAGGCAGGCATGGAAACCCACTCCGGTATTCTTGCCTGGAGAATCCCATGGACGGAGGAACCTACAGAGGCTACAGTCCATAGGATCTCAAAGAGTGGGACATGACTGAAACGACTTAGCATGCACACATGCAAGCTTCAAAAACTATTCAACCCCGAAAGAAGGCGTGGTCTCTAACACCCGCATCAGTACAGGCCAAGGAGAATGATGAACAAGAAGGAACTTCCCCAGTGATAGAAACAGGGGTGCTAAAGATCAATGGTCAAATATATTCCCTATCGGACTAGAAAGAGTGGCAGGTCAGCAGAATAAAAGAGCACATAGGCACTTATTCTTGTAGCTGGAACAACTTTAGAATCTCAGATTGACTGATGGTGCTGTCAAATTGCCAGGTATAATGTGTCAACTGAGCAGCCATATGTTTTTTAAAATCACAGAAAAAGCCTTTCTCACCTTGAAAATGTCAACTTGATTAAAAAAAATAGATAAATAGGATTACCATGAACATGATTAAAAACCTGAAATACCTCAGGTCATTGCCATAATTGCTAGTTCCTCATTTAGGAAATGCCTGGTAATCGTAAAAATACTCAGGGCAATTAAAATTTCAGTGAGTGTGAAAGTGATCCTGCACAATCAAATTGATTTCCAGCTGGCCATCACACCCCCACGGTCTCACTCAAGTTTGGTTTCTGTGGGAGGCAGTAACACACCCCTGCTTATTGGACCAAGATATTTCAAGCAGTGTGCCAAAGAGGTCCAGTGCAAAGGAGAAACATGGTCTGTGTTTCTCTACTGCCTGAAACAGCCAGTAGGCACATTGTTTTATATTAAAATAAACATACTGTATTGTAGATGAGATTGCAGCATTGAGATACATTTTTGAGATGAGATATAGAAGTGCAAATAAATTTATTTTTGCAGCATTGGCAAACTTCAGCTTCCCTGGGCTGAATCACTTGGCAGAGACAAGCCTGCCTGCCTTAGTTAACTGAAAACTGGGAGGCGAGGATGAACAGGAGGGGAGAATGGCTGTAGGAGGCAATTTACAATTTAGCAGGATGGATATTGGTGCCTCCTTAGATATTTATATCAAAAATCCCACTGGTCTTAACTCACTGGATACGAGAGTAAAATTCAGGTCTAGGACTTTCAAGGATGCATGTTCCTTACAAGTAATTGGGGTTGATTGTGATGGATGATGTCTCCTGGGCAAAATGAAGGTAGAGTAATGGCACACCTAGGTCCTTTATCCCTCTCCATTTCTTTCCCTTATTCCAATTCAGGCCTTCAATTCTAATCAACACAAGTCAAAATAGAATTACTCCAAACAAAGACAGATGCATTTCTAGATAGATAGATGATTAGATAAATCAAAATATAGAAAGAAAAAAGAGAGACATAGAAAGAGAGAGATTCCATGAGTTACTGGAATTGTTGCTTACTCCTTCCCTATCCCAGCTGTTCTCCTGTTTTAGTGCTGGGACAGACCAAAACCAAACTCTGTGGGGACAACAATGGGATCTTGTGTCACAGTCAGCAGGACACACTATTTCCGCTGAGGTTGGTGAAGGGGAAGAATGAGAGTCTACTTGAGGCTGACAAGTGGCCAGCATCCCATCGAGGCATGAGAGTCTGTAAGGACATAAAGATAAGAACCCAGAAAAGGCAGAGTCCTTTGAGGACTTGGATCCAGATGAATCACAATCTAGCCACAGCCCTATGTTTCCCACTTTCTTCCCCTGCTTCAGTCGGTCTGAGTTGAGTTGCTATTTCTTGCTGTTAAAATATTCTGGCCTTAGGATTGACATGTACACACTGCTGTGTTTAAAATGGATAACCAACAGAAATCTACCGTATAGCAAAGGGAACTCTGCTCAACATTATGTGGCAGCCTGGATGGGAGAGGAGTTGGGGGGAAAATGGATACATGTGTGCTCGGTCACTCAGTCATGTCTGGCCCTGTGCAACCTCATGGGCTGTATGTAGACTGTTAGGCTCCTCTGTCCATGGGATTTACCAAACAAGAATACTGGAATAGGTTGCCATTTCCTTCTCCAGGGGATCTTCCTGACCCAGGGATTGAACCTGTGTCTTCTGCATTGCCAGGCTGATTCTGTACCACTGTGTCACCTGGGAAAGCCAGGTATGTGTATGGCTGGGTCACTTTGCAGTGCACTTGAAACTGTCACAAAATTGCTAATTGAGTATATACTCCAATATAAAATAAAAAGTCAAAAGAATATTCTGGCTGAAGCAGTACAAAGGGAGAGTTACAAGCCCAGAAGTAGTGGTGCAGAGGGAATGGGCAAAAACACTCTTTGCACAAATGACTTTTGCTTAATTGAGTTGACTGTGATTGAGAATAAAATCTGAGTCTTACTTTATGTGTTATGAATTAGAATTAAAATATACTCATGATAACCAATTTACTGGTAACTTTTTGAAGAATTGAAACATTAAACTGTATATATACATTTTTATTTCTTAAGTATGATGCCCATGATAACAAAGAACTTCAGGGTCTTGCAGAAGTTTTTTAAAAAGTTTTCAAGGATTGGGGATCATAGGAGTGTGCTTGAAGACCTGAGATTATGGAATATGCCAAGATGTGGGTGGCACATTTGAATTCCATCTGACCCTTTTGCATTGGCAGTTTAGAAACTCCTAAAGTTAGGAATATCTTTTAGTCCCCTTTGCATCTGCCAAAACCAGCTCTGTAGTCTTAGTAGTTCTTTCTTCTCCTAAAAAATCTGTAAATATTTTGTGAAAAGTCCCAATAACCAACTCTACTATTTTAGAGACTGTCTCCTGGCCTCATCTTCTAATTTTCACTGACACTTTCCTGTTTCATCCTGGGTTCAAGTCCCATTGCCTCACATCTGATATCCACCATTCTGCTCATCTCTTTATTCTGATGCTTTGTTAGGACTATCTCTATTAATCCTGGCTGTTCATTGCTTGCTGCCTTTCTAATTTTAATGGCCTTCAAAATTCCTTACCATATCCTAGTTTCTAGATGCCCTAATAGGCACTGTCAGCCTCCTCTTGCTAAAGAAGAGAGCTTGGACTCTGGTCTCTCTGGTGGATTATTTTGTTTGCCCTTCTACTCCATCTTTACTTGGCTCCACCATGGCTAGAGTCTAGATATGTTGACTTTTTTAGCCTACAACAGCTGATCCTTTACCCTGGTTTCTGGTTGGGATTAGCAATGGGAAGCCCTTGTGGGTTAACAGGGAGCAGTAGGAGATGCTAGTCCGCTAATGATCTGTTGGTTTCCCTCCCCAGCTGGCAGAAGGTTGCTTTCCTAACTTTAAGCCACAGTTCCTCTCGGATAGCTCTCCCATGAGCTCTCTCCAGGTCTGGTAACCCACTCCTCAAACTGGCTTTACAGGCATGGCTGTTACTGCTCCCCATGTGTCATCACCTCACGGTGGTTTCTGTTAACTGCCCGCGTGCATGCATGCTCAGTCACTTCAGTCTTAACGCTGCCTACACCTTCGTTAAAGTTCCCCTTTTCAAGTGTTCTCAAATACCTCATTTACATGTTCAATCTCTTTCCCATAAGGACCCTGAAGAAAACACTCCGTGTTTCTAAAATACTGCTCTGAACATAGTAGGACCAAAGTACACCAAGAGACCTTGAACTCTCTTCCTGAAGTGGCCCATTATAAAGTAGCTATTGAGCAAACATGTTGTTGTTGCTTAGTTGCTAAGGCATGTCCAGCTCTTGAAAACCCATGGACTGTATAGTCCGCCAGGCTCCTCTGTCCATGGGATTACCCAGGCATGAATACTGGAGTGGGTTGCCATTTCTTTGTCCAAGGGATCTTCTCAATCCAAGTATCAGACTCATATCTCTTGCATTGGCAGGCAGATTCTTTACCCCTGAGCCACCTGGGAAGTCCTGTCCCACTATATACATCACAGCAATAAAAGAGGAAGAAATAGGTTTTTCCAGGCTAGAATACTATTTCTACAGCAGGGTGACCTGAATGCTTTCAGAATCCCCCAAAATGACTAGACATCCTCACTAGGGGGGACCCACATGCCCATGCTTCCCTCAAGTAGCACTCACAGTGTCCTTTAAGATGACCCCTAAGCTCTCCATCTTCCTGCCACACTGCATCCCACAGTCACATCACTCCAGCCCAGGGAACCCTAGTTATGTCATTTTCCCTCCTCTAGGTCAAAGCAGTTGCTTCTTAAGGTTCTTTCAAGAACTTCATCATGTTTGACTTTAAGTGTTTTCCACCAGATCCCCCTGGAACACTCTGTCTCTATTAGAGTCACTTCCTTTATGTGAGGCTGTAATTTTCCTCGCCTTCTGAGGGACAGAGTAGTCTCCAAAACTCTTGAAATATCCATTTGTTCTTTTTGAGGTACAGACAATATGTTCCTAAATTTCAAACCTATTCATGACTGATGGAGTTGTTGTGAAACAGGAGTATTTTTGTACAGTTTTTCCTCTTCTCCCCACATCCATCAATACATGTGTTGTCTACACTGACAACATGCCCAGAAAAACTGATTTTGTGAAGGTTTTATCTAGAAACTAACTAGCAAAGCCATAGCTGAAACTCTGGACTTTCCAGATATGTGAATTATATGGTAAGATGGAACAGTGCAGTGATATAACAATGAAAGCACTGGACTGAATTGCCTGCAATGAAATCCTAGTGGGGTGACCTTAGTGATGCTCTGTAATCTCTGGACTTCTATTTACTCATAGGTAAAATGGAGATGGTAATAGTGTGTGCCGTATAGGGTTGATTTGTGCATTAAATTGATACCACATGTAAAATGCTCAACATAGCATTCAAATTACTTTAGTTAGTACGGTACTATTGTTTTGATTGATAATATCCAGTTTCCATTCTTCATTTGATTGTTTCAACTCTCTTCTACTGGAAAACTTCCTGAAAAAATATTACCTGTATATACCATCTTGGGGGCTTCTCAGGTAGTACTAGTGGTAAAGAACTAGCTTGCCAATGCAGGAGACATAGGAGATGAAGGTTCAATTCCTGTGTCAGGAATACCCTCTAGAGGAGCAAAGGGCAACCCACTCCAGTATTCTTACCTGGAGAATCCCATGGACAGAAGAGCCTGGCAGGATACAGTTCACAGGGTCACAAAGAATTGGACACTGCTGGAGCGACTTAGCATGCACACAAGCATATCATCTCTACTTCTTTGCAGTCCATAACCCCTAAATCCAACTCTATCTCCTGATTCTCTTGTTCTACTGAGATTTCTTTTGCTAAGTTCTTTTAGGACTTCATGTTGACAAGTCCAACAGGTACTTTTCAATGATTTGTCTTTGAACTCTCATAGACTTTCAATAAAGTTGACACTCCCTTCTTGAAATGTTCCTGAGTCTACTACTATTCTGTCTACTCTTTAACAATGTATCTTAAGAAACCTATCCCTATACTTCTCCCTAACCTTTAAATATTAGAGTAACTCAGAGCTCAGGTTTGGGATATCTGGTCTACTCACTCAACATTGTAACCCAAAGCAACCTACCTCATTTCTGTACCTTCAAATCCCACCACTATGTCCAGGATAGCAGTGGGGAACTTCAGCCAGGACTGCCCATGAAAAGTCTCTAAAATAACATGAATGGGAAATGTCTATGTGTTATGATACAAACTCAAGTAAAGTGAACTTTTAAAATTGCTAGCACAGAATTTCAAATTCTGGAACCTACTCTTTAGGCATATATGACATGGCTTGCTGATTTGCAAAATTATTGTCATATAATAGTATAAATTGTTTCTGACAAGGTTTTTTGAAGACAAGGAAGTTTGATTTGCTCAGGACTTCTCATAGTATATTACTCTCCTCATGTGGGGTGCTGAGTATCACCAGTGTTTTGAGTGAATCTTAGTGAGAAATAAAAAAGGAAACTTGTTTATATGTGTAATTTGGTGGATATCATTCTTGCTAATTAATAAAGTATTGATGATTTTTATTTCTTCAGTCCTTGAATTCATCCTTGATTTCTTTGATCCAGGTTTAAGACCTTTAACATCATGAGCTGGATGGTAAAATTGATCTAATACCTTATAGAAAAAAAACAAGGATAATATAGCATTTCATCATGTCAGAATAGGTTAAGGCTAAGCCTAATACCTGGTAGTAAAAGAATCAAAGTCTTATTTTGCATAGTCCATTAATGAGAAAAAAAAGACTTTATGCTGCTATAAGCATAAATTCATTCAAAAGGAGGTAGATGAGAGACTGACTTTTCCTTATTGTCCTAGGATAGTTGGAGAGATCAAGTTTAGCAGAAAGATGGGATGCTGAGAATGTGAACATGGAAACATAAAACGGAAGCTACATCTTCAAAATTGACAGTACATGAAGCTGCTGATTATGAAGGTCACAGGATCGTGGCCAGAAACCTCAATACCCATCAACTATCTTGAAGTAAGAGGTACTTGATTTTAAACATGAGATTTCTGAGGAAAGCCCTGGAAGAGCTGAAATACAGAAAACAAGAAAATATGACAAAAGTCTCAAAGGTTTAATTCCTTGAGGTTTTTAAAGTCCAGTGGGTGCCTCAGGTTCTTCTACTGCTTGCCATTGAATATTTTCCACATTATCTTTTACCACACCAAATAGCCTCAGCTGAGGTCATCCAGTAGGAGCATGTTGAGGAGTGTTTGTGACCCCAAGCTAGACAGTATATCTGTAAAAATGGCATTCTTCTAGGACAAATATTTCTCCAAGCTGCGATACCAGTTAGAATTGATTTGTCTGGTTCTGGTGAGGTAAACTGGACTCTGTTGAACTTGATGGGCAGGAGATTCTCTAGATCAAATGCTTATCAAAAGATCTCTTATGGATTCTGAGCACAGAAACCTAATGAGGGCGGGGTTACTTCCAGTGATCTTTGCACAAAATAAAGTGGAATTGCCTTTTACTTTTCATCACTGGGTGTCAATGGAAGAAGCCAAGTTAAGAATAAAGGGGCTAAGGAATTCTAATCCTGGTAACTATGTGGTAATTATACTTTTGCCAAGGGTGAGGATGTTTTCCAACAACTCTGGCTAGGAGTTCCCAGAAATTAATAAGCCATCATGACTATCTTAAATGTAAGATTTCAGAATCCCAAGTATGCAAATTATTTAGGAGTGATTATAGAAAGCTTGACAGTAAAGATTTCCAGTGTAAGAAGTTTACATACCAGGAGCCAGATATCATGTTACTTCTTTCCAAATGGACCTGAGGTTTTCTTTGTGGTGATCAAAGGAATACATCGTCCCTTTTTTTTCTTGCATAATTTCACCCTGTGCCTACCATCTTGATAATTCATACAAGCATGAATTGGTGAGACTTGGATATTAGTTCATACTGAGCTATTGAATTTTTTTAAATTTCTTTTTGGTTGTGCTGGGCTTCGTTGTTGCTGTATGTGGGCTTTCTCTAGTTGTGGCACTCGGGCTTCTCAATGCAGTGGCTTCTCTTGTTGTGTAGTATGGGCTCCAGGGTGTGCAGGCTTCAGTAGTTGGGGCACATGGGCTCAGTTGCCCCTCGGCATGTGGGATTTTCCCAGGCCAGGAATCGAACCTGTGTGCCCTGCATTGGCAGGCAGGTTCTCAACCACTGGACCACTAGGAAAGCCCTGAGCTCTTGAATTTTTGAAAATGTAAGAATGAGGAAAACTTAAAACACAACATTGTAAAAGGAGCAGTCATGTAATGTTCCATTTCGCCCCCAATAATACAGGAAATTATATGAAGAAAGAAGAGCTTAGGAATTTTTTTCTTTTACACTTTCAAAGATGGAGACACAAACATATATATTTATATTCCTTGCCTTACACTTTTTATAAAATCTCTCTGTGCAAGGGTGTTTTAGAGTTAGAAAACCCATAAAAAATATTCTCCAGCTTCTCAAAAGAAAAACTGTGATTTTTGATATTTCACTCCAGTGTCTCAAAATGTACTTTTTGGATTTTCTTTTTCTCAAATGTAGAGACCAATATTTTGGACTGTGTTGGAAATGGCTTCCTGTATTGGCTCACTCTATTCATGAAGTCCTAAGGTCCTTTAGGGCAAAAATAATATCTTGCTTCTGTGGATGAGAGAAATTTGGGGCTTGGAAGTGCCTGTACAAAAATCCTTCATTCTTCCCAGAGATTGAGTCCCTGAAATGTACCAATGTCAGCAGAATCAAAGATAAGATCAGAAAAATCAGGGAGCCTGGGGAAACATATTCTGAAAAGTATTATTATTTTAAACATAAACATTTCCAGAAAACATCTATGTGTAAAAACACATATACTTCTTCTGGTAAGATTTCTTCAAAATCATCTTCTCTGAGCTGATTCAGGAAATATGCATATGAAATTGTGATCTCCTAGGAAAGAGTCTCCCACAATTATCCATTATGTGTGCTATAGTTCTTTTTGTGTATTAATCTTTTTATTGGAATATACTAATAATTGGTTTACAGGGTTGTGTTAGTTTTTGCTGTGCAACATTGTGAATCAGCCATATGTATACATATACATCCCCTCCATTTTGAGCCTCCCTCCCACCCACTCCCATCCCATTCTTCTACACTTCTTAGTAAAAATATTCACCTAGATTTTATTGGATTTAAATTGAATGTGTTTTGCAATTATGTCTCCACTTATCTCATTTTCTCAAGACTTAGGAAATGTTTCTGTATCTTGGCTTTTCACATATTGTGATGGAGTTTATGATTACTCTTCCCAATTGACATCCTATAAATGTATCAGAGGATGGGTTGTAGACAATCTTCATCTCCATCACCTCTCCCAAAAGCCCACCAACCAGATTTGCACAAAGAATAAGGCTTAATTAACCCTTGATAAATTAGCTTGTGTAAGGGTTTTAAAGTGAAAAATAGATTTTAAAATTGTATGGACACAGTTTGATCTGTCTTACTTTCCAGTTGCAGATGCCAACATGGTGATTAATTCCATGTACTCATGTTTTAATAAATTATAAAATGTCTAATTCCCTTCTCCCTTCTTCTTACCTGTCTTTATTATGAAAGTGACAATCTGTGGCAAATCTGGGTTTAATTGAATGTTGGTGTAGGTCACCAGAAGAAAATAATGTGGAGGAACATTTATCAGGGGTCAGTGTTCACCCAAGCACAGACACAAGGATATATTCTGTCTTGTAAGGAAGAGGTGTGGGTGAGCATACCCAATGATGTGGGAACTTCTTGTTCACATCAAAATTAGTCAGCATACAGGAATGTAAAAATGTATTTGAAAAGATATGTCAATGCTGCTCTTCAAGAAATTGTAATGTGGTACGTTAATCAAAAAAAATTTGCTTGTCCAACTTGTTTCAGTAGATTTTCAAGAGGTGTTACATTGAAGAGGAAGTAGGAGTAAAAATAGAATAGGTTTATGTATTCCATCCCCAACAGTGGATTAACTTTTTGGCTTCAGTATGGTTGCCTTGATGTTCACTGAGTGGGAGGAGAGTTCTGTTCTTTGAGCAGAACTTTACTCAGAAATTTGATCTGTCTTCTTTTACATTGTGCCTCTAGCCCTCATACTACAGTAAACGCTCCTTAAGTATATTTGATGAATTAATGAGTTAATGAGCTCTAATTTCCACTTAAGTCAATTGTTCACCATGTACGTTTTAACACATCTGGACTCTGACCTGGACTTCATACCACTGGCACTGGACACCTGCCTTAAACCCACTCAATGAGGTCTTACCAAATCATTGACCTCTTAATAGCCTCCTCCCTTGGGACTTAACTCTGTCCACCACATACCTTCTCCTAAACTGGGTAGGCCAAGAAGCTCATTCAGGGTTTTTGTAACATCTTACAGGAAAACCCAAAAGAATTATTTAGCCAATCCAATAAATAGATAATTTAGAGGCCCACATGACTTTGAATCTCAGTTTTACTCTTTTATCTGTGCCTCTAATGCCTCACCAACAAAATCTGAATTCACTGGGTGTAGGGCATATCATTTAGGTTTAGAGAAATGTGCAAAACTGGATATTCACCTTAGTAACCAACGCAAAGAAACAGGAAAACAACAGAATAGTAAAGACTAGAGATCTCTTCAAAAAAATTAGAGATACCAAGGGAACATTTCATGCAAAGATGAGCTTGATAAAGGAAAGAAATGGTGTGGACATAACAGAAGCAGAAGATATTAAGAAGAGGTGGCAAGAATACACAGAAGAAGTGTACAAAAAAGATCTTCATGACCCAGATAATCACGATGGTGTGATCACTCATCTAGGGCCAGACATCCTGGAATGTGAAGTCAAGAGGGCCTTAGGAAGCATCACTACGAACAAAGCTAGTAAAGGTGATGAAATTCCAGTTGAGCTATTTCAAATCCTGAAAGATGATGCTGTGGAAGTGCTGCACTCAACATGCCAGCAAATTTGAAAAACTTAGCAATGGCCACAGGGCTGGAAAAGGTCAGTTTTCATTCCAATCCCAAAGAAAGGCAATGCCAAAGAATGTTCAAACTGCCACACAATTGCACTCATCTCACATGCTAGTAAAGTAATGCTCAAAATTATACAAGCCAAGCTTCAGCAATACGTGAACCATGAACTTCCAGATGTTCAAGATGGTTTTAGAAAAGGCAGAGGAACCAGAGATCAAATTGCCAACATCTGCTGGATCATTGAAAAAGCAAGAGAGTTCCAGAAAAACATCTACTTCTGCTTTATTGACCATGCCAAAGCCTTTGACTGTGTGGATCACAATAAATTGTGGAAAATTCTAAAAGAGATGGGAATGCCAGACCATCTGACCTGTCTCTTGAGAAATCTGTATGCAGGTCAGGAAGGAACAGTTAGAACTGGACATGGAACAACAGACTGGTTCCAAATAGGTAAAGGAGTACATCCAGGCTGTATATTGTCACCCTGCTTATTTAACTTATCTGCAGAGTACATCATTGAGAAAAGCTGGGCTGGAAGAAGCACAAGCTGGAATCAAGATTCCTGGGAGAACTATCAGTAACCTCAGATGACACCACCCTTATGGCAGAAAGTGAAGAGGACCTAAAAAGCCTCCTGATGAAAGTGAAAGAGGAGAGTGAAAAATTTGGCTTAAAGCTCAACATTCAGAAAACTAAGATCATGGCATCTGGTCCCATCACTTCATGGCAAATAGATGGGAAACAGTGGAAACAGTGTCAAACTTTATTTTGGGGTGCTCCAAAATCACTGCAGATGGTGATTGCAGCCATGAAATTAAAAGACGCTTACTCCTTGGAAGGGAAAGTTATGACAAACCTAGACAGCATATTTCAAAGCAGAGACATTACTTTGCCAACAAAGGTCTGTCTAGTCAAGGCTATGGTTTTTCCAGTAGTCATGTATGGATGTGAGAGTTGGACAGTGAAGAAAGCTGAGTGCTGAGGAAATGATGCTTTTGAACTGTGGTGTTGGAGAAGACTCTTGAGAGTCCCTTGGACTGCAAGGAGATCCAACCAGTCCATCCTAAAGGAGATCAGTTCTGGGTGTTGATTGGAAGGACTGATGTTGAAGCTGAAACTCCAATACTTTGGCCACCTGATGCAAAGAGTTGACTCATTGGAAAAGCCCCTGATGCTGGGAAGGATTGGGGGCAGGAGGAGAAGGGGACAACAGAGAATGAGATGGCTGGATGGCATTACCAACTCGATGAACATGGCTCTGGGTAGACTCCGGGAGTTGGTGATGGACAAGGAGGTGTGGCGTGCTGCGATTCATGGGGTCGTAAGGAGTCAGACACGTCTGAGTGACTGAACTGAACTGTTCTGAAACAGTGCCACAGTAAGCACAGTTCCCCTGCCCTGATTTGTATTTTCATCAAGAGCCTACCCTAGCTTGTCTCAGGACCAGGCCTCTCAGAGTTATAAACAGCAGAAAGACAGATGGAAATCAGAGGGAAGTATTTTAGTTCACTGTAAGAAAAAGAATTCAAATGGGGTTAACAAATTACCAAAACCCATCAGATATGGACTTTATGGCCATCTGTTTGGGGGCAGTAAAAAAAATCTCATATAAAAAAAATGTATGTATACCATAATTGTGGCAAATACAGTGGGTACTGCCATTTTTTTAACTTTTCTTATTCTAAAGATGTTTTGTCTCCAGGTATGCAATCCAGAGAGCTGAAAATTAATTGGTTACTAACAATCAAAGCAGTTCATATTTCGGCAACATAAATCTTTGCAGGAAAAAATACATTTTTTAATACCAGTAGTTTTTATAGGTGAATTATCCAAAATGTAATCAGTATTTATTATATATCTCTCAACACAGGATGTATACCTTTTTACTGTGTTTAGGCGATGACTCTGGACATATGCTCTTTCCTCTTGTCTAGTTATAGAACGTGTTGCTTTGAGAAGGCAGTGTTGTGCAGCTGTGAATAAATTTTTAATTGTTATCCCCTGGAACCTTTGTGTCATCCTTGGGAGATGCCCAGCAGTATTTCTGAAAAGTTGAATAAACAGTTAACTTTTGAGAATGAAATTTATTTTAAATGCTATTTAAGGAAATTCTCTGCTGAATTATTTTATGGGACAAATAATTACTCACTCATTTTCTATTTTTAAACTTTTTGTTTATATTGGAGTATAGCCGACTAACAATGTTGTGATAGTTCAGTGGATAGCAAAGGGACTCCATTCTCCCCCAAGCTCCTCTCCCATTCAGGGTGCCACATCACTTGAGCAGAGTTCCCTTTGCTGCAGAGTAGGTCCGTGTTGGCTATCCATTTAAAATAGAGCATTGTGTATCTGCCCACCCCAAACTCCCGAACTGTCTCTTCCCCTATTCTTCCCTCACCCTGGCAACCATAAGTTCATTCTCTAAGTCCGCGAGTCTGTTTCTATTTTCTAAATAAGTTCATTTGTATCATGTCTTTAAGATATTTGTTTTGCTTTCCCTATAGTTATTCCTGTAAGTTATCTGTAAAACTATAGTGACACTGCACTGTCACCTGTTCAACATTAACGACATGTGTAGACATTCTCAAATTTAAAGAGAAACCTGTGAGTACCATATTTGTAATGCACATTTCTGAATTCCTAGCATCTCTGTTAATTAGCCTTGATCTCTAACTTTGGAAAGTAATCAAGGGAGATTATCTGAGCCTCTGTTATCCCAAGAGAATCATGGATGAAATTCCACTCAAAATACAAGTAAAATCAGGAGAGAACACTGGATTGATTGCTTCAATCAGCAGGCTGGAGTTCTGCTTTTCTCACAAATTGATTTTGGTAAATTGCTTAGTTTCCCTGGACCTCAGTATTCTTTTTGGGAAGATGGCATTAAAAATGTCTGCCCTTCATACTGAGAGTTTATCAGGAATACATGGAAAATAAATATGTGAGGGCATTTATTTTCTAAGCACAAAGTAAGTTTCATTGAAAATCTAATCAAGTGTGTGGTGTCTTCAAAATTTCTCCCAGGCAGGATTGCAGGATAAATCCTATTCACTGAAACTCTGTCATCTTCTCTTGGAAGCATTGGCAGCAAAGATGAGTCATTGAGAGAAATGTTGCTATTATTACAAAGATCATAAGAGAAATAAGAATAGCATTAACAGTACACATAATTAATATTCATACTTAGGGGAGCTTAGAACAACTCAGAATACGGGTTCCAATGTGAGCTGCCTGTGGGCAATGTTTAGTGTCTGTTCCCTCTCTGTCTTCTCATCCTTAAGCCATCCCTGGTGGCTCATTCACTAGAGAGTCTGTCTGCAATACAGGAGACCCAGGTTCAACCTCTGGGTCAGGAAGATCCTCTGGAGGAGGATATGGAAACCCATTCCAGTATTCTTGCCTGGAAAATCTCATGGACAGAGGAGCCTAGCGGGCTACACAGTTCATGGGGTCACATGAGTCGGACATAACTTAGCAACTAAACCTACCTACTGAAGTACTTCTAGACTCTTGTTCCTCAAGCTCTTGGCTGGCATTCTACCCAAGGATCCTGACTTTTGCTTTGTGATTCTGGTTTAATTGCTCTGCCTTCAAAATATGCCATATTCTCAGAAGTCTGAATCCATAACTAGTTTATTAACCTGATGAATGATAAACATTGACCAAATTCCTGTTATTGAGCTGAATTGAATGTGGTATAAATGGCTGGCCTTGACTTTGGGGCTGAATTGAATGTGGTATGAATGGGAGACCTTGACTTTGACATCACTGTGTCCTAATGACCTACTATATAGTTAGAACCTTCAGAACTTTTCTTCAGAAGTGAGAAGTGGAGAGGTCACAATTTTGGCTAGCAGACTGTTTTATATGACTTAGAATTTAGATTAAGAGTCACTAACTTTTTAAAAAGAGAAAACTATCTTGCATATTTCCAGCTTTATGACTTCTCTTAAATATCAGACCATGTAGTGGCACTGGGTCCTTCATGGCAAAAATAGCACGACTGAGAAGCAGCTGGTTTCTTTAGGAGGGCAATCTGTGTTCAGTGTACCAGGGTATCCACCTGAACTACTTCATTTATTTATTATGTGGCCCCTGTAGGACCTGAGTTTGTGACCCTTGAAACATTCACAGAAATAACCTAATTAAATCCATTCTCATAACCAGTTAGTCATGGATGAAATCATGAACAGATGGTTTAAGGTGAACATATGTTGTTGATCTGTTTCTCTTACTTCATTAACTGTTTTGCCAGCATTTTAAACAGTCTAATTATATGTCACAAACTATAAGTGGAGCAGCAGTTTACAAGGGGATAATCTAGGGTTTGGCTGAACTTTTAGTTTTAAATTCCAAATGAGAGCTGTTTTGACGTTTGATCTGCAGTTCAAAGTAGAATTTTACCAGCTTAGTGTTATAATGCAGGTGAGTCTTAGGCATGTTCCAAATGTCATACTTGATACATTGATGTCATGTCATAGGAAATGACATCATAGGAAATGACATCTTGTGATGTCATAGGAAAACACCACTGATGTGAGGTTTTTACAACGTACAGTTACACAGAATAAAGCACCTGCCATGAAAAGTCAGTCGGCATGAAATGTCACCATGAGTGATATATTAGAGGCAGACAAAGACCTTAGAGACGTGATGTTAGTAGCACTGTGAAGTTTAGAGAGTTGTCTGAAGGCTTCACAAACTCTTTCCCTCATTCTCCATGCCCAAGAGAAGGAAAGTTGCTATGGATAAACCTAAGATGAGGACAAAATGGAGACATATTAATAGAAGGGGGTCATCTTAGCATAAAATTATAAATAATATTGTTTGGGGACTAACCTTTTCTCTTTCAGGAGGGTTCTTTTTTGGGCGGGGCTGTATAGTTGCTTTGCAATGTCGTATTAGTTTCTGCTATGCCACCAAGTACATTAGCTATACATATACACATACCCCCTACCTTTAGGAACTTCCTCCCTCTCCCCCATCCCACCTTTCCAGGCCACTGCAGAGCACTGAGCTGAGCTCCCTGTGCTATATACCGGCTTCCCACTAGCTATATGTTTTACACATGGCAGTGCAAATACATCAATCCACATCTCCCTTATCCTCACTTCCTCTTCCCCATTTCCACATGACTGTTCATCACATCTGAGTCTCTGTTCCTGCCCTGCAAATAGATTCGCCTGTACCATTTTTCTAGATTCCACATACATGCATTAACATACAATGTTTATTTCTCTTTTTATCTTTTCGATTTCTAGAGTTCCCTTTTCGTCAGATCAGAGGGTTAATACCTGGAGGCCTGAGATTAAGTTGTGGGTGTACATAAAGGTGGCCCATGTTTGGTACACTTCAGTGAAGGCTGTCAAGCAGAAGCATAAAATTTAACTACATGATTCCATATGGCCTAAAATAAGTCACTAGGCTAGAAGGTCCTCATATAGAGGTTTCATGTTGAAGTATTTCTATGTCTGTGCAAACAGAGGACCTTGCAAGTGTGGCTATGGCCATGGTGGGTGACTGGTCAAAGAACTGGGGACCTTGGGTTCAAAGACAGATAATACCTTGGCATTACTAATAGAAGCCTTCTCATATATCTGGCTTTGAGCTTAGTCATCCTCAACCCACTGTCCAGTTCATCTTCCACTGGGCCATATAGACAGTGGTTTAGGGCCTTAGGGAGAGTCAACAGAGCAAATGTCAAGAGAGCATTCCATTTGAGAAGTAGACAACCATCTCCTATACAATGAGTGACTCAAGTTCTCTCTTGGGATCCCTAACCTGGTGAGCTATTGAATCAATAACATACCACGTATGAAAATGATCAAAATCAATCATCATGGATAAGCATGGCGATGAAGAGCCCAAAATTTAGCCTAGCATATTCTCACTTGCCTGGAATCAGAATGAATTTAGTGTATTAAAAAAGGATGGATACAAATAACAGTGATGGTAGTCACAGGGAAATGACGGATGTCGGGAGAGGGAGGTTACTTTTTCTTCTTGATGAATTCACAGACGAAGTACATGGTAAGATGGCACTCGGTGTCATTCCATCCACCTGAGCTCAGCATCTCCACACAGTCCTCGCGGCCAGAGGGGTCGCTGGGCTCCCCCTCCCTCCAGTTGCTGTAGTTCTGCAGGGGAGTGTTGTCAGTGAACACATACTGACCCTCCCTCTCAAGGTCGTTCACCCCGATGAACACCCGGAAGAAGCCACTCTTCGAGACGTAGTCAGCCAGGAGCGTGTTGGCAGCTTTGTCCTTGGGCATGGCTAGCATTCCACCCCGGATGCGGCAGTGGGTCAGGGATTCCCTGTAGTTCTTCTCTTCCTGCACGATGTAGTAGAATTTCTCTTCGGTTTCCCTAATCCCTGCTATGACTTCGCAGTGAGGAAAAGAAGAACGTGATTATCTGTCTCAAACAGAGAAAAGCTAAGTATATAATATTGCTAGATTTAAATTTATTCAAGATTTAACAATTCTTTTGCCTATCGTGAGGGAGGCGCTGCTTCAGTGTTTTGTGCACCTTTGTATCTGTCTAATGGAGAACCGACTTCTGTCATTGGTCCTCTCCTGTCTTTCCTCCTTTACTTCCCACACAACATGAAGCAGAGAGCTCTTTGGACAAAGATGTGTTATATGAACCATCACCCAGCTCATCTCAGACAATCTTTCCCCTCCTAGTTTATGCTTTTGCCACCCTTACAGATCCATGAGCATGCCCTTCTCTCTCCCCCTTCCATGTCTTTCATGCCTGGAAAGTCTTCTTAGTGCTTTATCTGGCAAATTCCTACCTATCCTTTAGATTTTAGTCAAAATGCTTTCTCCTATAAGAGCCTCTCCAGTGCTACTGGACAGAGGCAGGCGCCGATGTGCTTTCTCTCCTGTTTCCACTGACCCCTTCACTTCATAGCCCTAGACACGTTTTAGCCTAATTGTGTACCCCTTAAGCTTGTGAACATCTTAAGGCCCATGACCATGTCCTTGTCACTCTGTAGTCTCAGTGTTTGCAATAGTGCAGGAAAGTGGTTAAAAGCTTATTGGACTGATAAGGAAATAATACAGAATTTCATCCACTTCTGGCCAGATTCCTAGATTGTCAATACATGTATCAATTGAGATGGTCTATACTTCACTTCTGGAGTGCAAGGACATCAAATCAGTCAATCCTAAAGGAAATCAATCCTGAATATTCATTGGAATGACTGATGCTGAAGCTGAAGTTGAAGCTCCAATACTTTGACCACCTGATGTGAAAAGCTGACTCATTGGAAAAGACCCTGACGATGGGAAAGATTAAAGGCAAGAGGAGAAGGGGGCCATAGAGAATGAAATGGTTGGATGATATCAATGACTCCATGGACATGAGTTTGAGCCAGCTCCAGGAGACAGTGAAAGACAGGGAAGACTGGTGTGCTGCAGTCCAAGGGGTCGCAAGGAATTGGACAGGACTTGGCAAACTGAACAACAACACATACTTCACTTCAGGTACATAAAGTAGATTGAGCTTCTGAGTAAGATTCAGGACAGAATTAGGGAGTCAGTATCATCCCAAGATCATGATACGCTATATATGTTTTGGGCTTTGTGGTCCAAACACACACACACACACACACACACACACACACACACACACATATATATATGTATGTATGTATGTATGTATGTATGTATATATATATATATATATATATATATAGTTCAAGGTCTAAAAGTTAAAATTTACAAATAAAACTATGAGTTCTCAAATGTTAAGAACTATAGCACTATGTTAAACCTCTGGAGTTTGGTTTACTCATTGGGGTTGAAGTCAGGTCAGAGGCAGCATCTTCTGTACAGGTTATAACAAGAGTTATCACTGAGGGTTAATTAATATTACACATTTCCTATGCCTCTAGTATTACAAGATGAGGATGGACACAAGGTAGCATCTATGTGCCTCTACTAATATAAATAAATACGACTGGATTATAATATTTCTGTATCATCGTACAGAAAACCCCCAATGAACTTATTGGCCAACCCAATAAATAAAAGCACAACAAAGTGAAAGCATTTGTGACAGCAACTAGAACAGCTCCCTGATTCATACTGTCTCAGGAGAGAGCACATAAGCCCCACTTTAAGGGTTTTACTGCTAACTATCCTGGGGAAATACGAGAGAAAACAAAAATGGCTAACATGGACTGTTGCACAGTCTAGAGAAATGCATAATGTTCTCATTGATTTGTACTGAGGGTAGAGGAGTCAGTGAAACTTGTATTCAAATCCTTCCTCCAATGCTTATTAGCGTGTATCTATGGAAAAGGTAATCTCTCTAAACTTCAGTCTAATCATAAAAATTAGTATTATTGCAAGTAATCAACAAAGCAACTACTGTTTTCATTACTACTTATATCTTCTAAGATGCTGGTTGTTGGGCTCTTGTCTCTTTTCTTAAGGTCCAGCTAGTCAAACTCTGCCTTTTCTCCCTTTCCCTCTCTCACTAAAATCTCCTTTTCTAACAATAGGAATGCACATATGTATGTCCACAGGACCTGAAGCATTCTCGAGGTGGATAATCAGCATTTTAAGAGATCTCTAAACTGGTGACACTATCGCAATCATCCTTTGCCCAAACTAAGTTAGTTCCTGCTAGGGATATTGGAATTGCAGTGGTTTGTTTGTTTCTTTAAGGAAGAGATTATTTTATTTTTAAATTTGTATTTATTTATTTATTTTGGTCATGTGACATTCAAGATCTTGGTTCCTCAACCAGAGAGCAAAACCATGCCCCTTGCAATGGACGGGCAGAGCCCTAACAACTAGACAGCCAGGAAAATCCCAGAATTGCCATGTTGAAAGAGATAAATCCATAGATAAATAGCACAAAGCAAACGAGAATAGACTCACCATTCTTGACAAACTTCATCGAAGTCTTAAGGCGAGCCACACTGATGTCTAGCTGTCCAACAACTTTTCGGTATCTTCCACAATCACAGACAGTACCTTTAAAATGACAAAGCTGTCAATTCATGTTGAAGCCCATGAACACTGGATAAGAAGGGCAATTGCTCCCTTCCCAATATTTACTGCAACCCACTCCAGTACTCTTGCCTAGAGAATTCTGTGGACAGAGGAGGCTGGTGGGCTGCTGTCTATGGGGTCGCACAGAGTCGGACAAGACTGAAGAGACTTAGCAGCAGCAGCAGCAGCAGCAGCAGCATTATTTATGATCTTTTTCTAGTCTAGCTATGTCTTTCTGTGAATGGCGATGCTTTTTGTCTTTTATAAAGACAAGGTTTCCAATATATAGGAATTCTGAATATATCTATTTTTTTACAATTATCTCAAAATAAAAAGTTTAATTTAAAAAATTCTGAAAAAGGCCAGAGGGAAAAAACACTTTATCTATACATGAACAAACATAAAAATTATATCTGACTTTTCCTCAAAAACCATAGAACTTTCTCAACTTGATAAAGTGTATCTATGACAATCCTATAGAAAGTTCAGTCCCTCAGTCATATCCTACTCTCTGTGACCCCATGGACTACAGCACACCAGGCTTCCCTGTCCATCACCATCTCCCAGAGCTTGCTCAAACTCATGTCCATCAAGTCGGTGATGTCATCCAGCTATCTCATCCTCTGTCGTCCCCTTCTCCACCTGGTCTTCAATCTTTTCCAACACCAGGGTCTTTTCCAATGAGTCAGTTCTTCGCATCAGGAGACCAAAGTACTGGAGCTTCAGCTTCAGCATCAGTCCTTCCAATGAATATTCAGGACTGATTTCCTTTAGGATTGATTGGTTTGATCTCCTTGAAGTCCAAGGGACCCTCAAGAGTCTTCTCCAACACCACAGTTCAAAAGCATCAGTTCTTTAGCACTTAACTTTCTTTATTGTCCTACTCTCACATCCATACATGACTACTGGAAAAACCATAGCTTCGACTAGATGGACCTTTGTTGGCAAAGTAATGTCTCTGCTTTTTAATATGCTGTCTAGATGTATTACAGCTTTTCTTCCAAAGAACAAGCATCTTTTAATTTCATGGCTGCAGTCACCATCCAAAGTGATTTTGGAGCCCAAGAAAAGAAAGTCTGTCAGTTTCCATTGTTTCCTCTTCTATTTGCCATGAAGTGATGGGACTGGATGCCATGATCTTCGTTTTTTAAATGTTGAGTTTTAAGTCAGCTTTTCACTCTCCTCTTTCACTTTCATGAACAGGCTCTTTAGATATTCTTCCATTTCTTTCACCAGTGTTTTGTTTTTTTCAGAATATGGTATACTTTTACACCTAAGTATCTTTTTTGAGCTAATGTAAGTAGTATTGTATTTTTTTTCTTTCTTTTTTTTTTATTGTTTTTGCCATACATTGTCATGATATCACCATGGGTTTACATATGCTTCCCCTCCGGAACCCCCCTCCCTCCTCCCTCCCCCCCAGGAAATCTCGCTGCACCAGTCCCGAGCATCAATCCTGGGCTGGCGATTGATTAGACACATGACAATTAACATGCTTCAATGCCCTTCTCCCATATCATCCCACCCTTACCCTCATCCACAAAGTCCACGAGTCTATTCTATACATCTGCGGTCCTTTTGTTGTCTCCCATTTTGGGTTCTCGTTACTGTCTTTCTAAATTCCATATATATGCGTTAATATACTGTATTGTTGTTTTTGCTTCTGGCTTACTTCACTCTGGATAATGGGCTCCAGTTTCGTCCATCTGAGTAGAATTGCTTCAAATGAATTTTTTTTTAATGCTGAGTAATATTCCATTGTGTATATGTACCACAGCTTTCTTATCCACTCATCAGTTGATGGGCATCTAGGTTGTTTCCATGTCTTGGCTATTGTAAACAATGCAGCGATGAACATTGGGGTACACGTGGCTCTTTCAATTCTGGTTTCCTCGGTGTATATGCCCAGCAGTGGGATTGCTGGGTCATATAC
>ML661885.1:23280969-23316817 GCA_007570785.1 Antilocapra americana
TACTAGTTTGCATTCCCACCAACAGTGTAAGAGGGTTCCCTTTTCTCCACATCCTCTCCAGCATTTATTGCTTGTAGACTTTTGGATGGCAGCCATTCTGACTGGTGTAAAGTGTTACCTCATTGTGGTTTTGATTTGCATTTCTCTGATAATGAGTGATGTTGAGCATCTTTTCATGTGTTTGTTAGCCATTTTTATATCTTCCTTGGAGAAATGTCTGTTAAGTTCTTTGGCCCACTTTTTAATTGGGTTGTTTATTTTTCTAGAATGGAGCTGCAGGAGTTGTTTGTATTTTAAATTTAATTTTGGTACTTATATTTTAATTGTTAGTATATGGAAATATATTCATTTTTGTATGTTTGTTTTCTGTGACATTGCCGAACTCACTTTTCTAGGAGGTTTTTAAAAATTCCTTGAGATTTTTATGTATACAGCTGTGTTATCTGTAATTAGGGGCAGCTTTGTTTTTCTCATCCATATGCCTCTTATTTCCTTTTCTTGCTTTATTGCACAGAGTAGAACTTCCTGCACTATGCTAAAAAGAGTAGTGAGACCAGATATTTGGCCTTGTTTCCAATCAGAGATTGACATATTCAGTTCTTCACAATTAAGTATAGTGTTTTCTGGTAATCAAGATTGCTGGGAGAAATATCAGCATCTTAGATGGGCAGATGATACCACCCTTATGGCAGAAAGTGAAGAGGAACTAAAGAGCCTGTTCATGAACATATCTTTTACAATGTTTTGAAGGAGTTAAAACAGAGTTCTAAACCAGTTTTTTAAAATGAACAGTAAATATGACAAACCACTGCTCACATATTGTGAACCATTTGGCATTTTTGTTGAACACAGAATGTACCTCTACAGTCTCAGAATAAAATCTTTGCAGCATTTAAAAAACATATTTCTAGTTTTCTCTTGTGTTACTGTATCGTTCGTTGGCTCACAAAACTCTTCCAAGTTGGGAGAGACCTTTCATGACAAAATTAATGTTAATTCTGATTATCCATTTGGAGTATAGCTTAAATGTTTTGAGGATTAAGTTTAAATCTTGTGAATAGATTCATCTTATAATATTAAGAGCAAGTTGTCACATATGTGGATTAACTGATTTTAATTTCTGCCATTAATTCCCCTTCACTCATTTACCTTTTCAATCACCTACTGATAATGTGGCAGAGAAAAAACTGTAAGGAGAATGATGTAAAGTTCCAGTGGTTTTTTTTCCCCATTTAATGGATGCTTCATGTCAACATTTCCATTTGTTGGAAATGGTTGAAAAGAAAAACGAATTTTACTAGCCAAAGCGGGGGGGAATCTGTGGCTTTATTCATCCATATTTACAGTTAAATATAAGGAATTTAAAACAGCTCGCAGAATTAGGCTTCTCTACATCTTTATGGATAGGGGCTTCCCAGGTGGCTCAGTGGTAGAGAATCCACTTGCCAATGCAGGAGATGCAAGAGATACAGGTTTGATCCCTTGGGTTGGGAAGATCCCCTGGAGAGGATGGCAACCCACTCCAGTATTCTTGCTGTAAAAATCCCATGGACAGAGAAGCTTGGCAGGCTACAGTCCATGGGGTCACAAAGAGTTGGATACGACTGAGCAACTAAGCACGCATGCACTCACACCTTTATGGAGAGAAATAATTGAAGTTCACCAGGAACGAGCTACTTTCTTTCCCTGCATCAAGCACTGGAAAGAGTCCTCTTTTCAGTATCAGGGAAAGGCTCCCGAGCCACTGACGCATGTTCTGTAACCAGCAGGCCTCTCTCCATCAGGCCAGTTTGCTGGTGACAAAATGCTTGGCCAGCGTTTGGTTGAGACTCTGGTGAAAGGTTGAGTCTATCGCTGGTCCTATTGTTGAGGCTCCTTGTGGATTTCCCTCTTGGTCTAGGGGAAATGAGGGCTGCTTCCTGATGTACTAGATTTGCTACCTCAAGAAAGCATGGCAGAGATGGAATGAACCAACTTCCTTCCACCCCTTCCATAGGGCCTGAAAAGTCACCACTATAGAGAGAGGGGAATTTCCTTTCCTCCTTTCCTCTGGCCCAAGGAAAAGGAGATTAATCATATTGAATATACTATTGTTCTTCTATTAAATATATTTATTTTTGAGACAAATAGCTTTGTAATGATGCTAAAAATTAAAAACAAAAGCAACCTGAATATCTATCAACAGAGGAATGCATAAAGAAGATGTGGCTGATTCATTTTGCTGTACAGTAGAAATGAACATATCATTGTAAAGCAACCACACTACAATAAAAATTAATTTAAAAAAGAAAAAACAATGAGCATATTATACCTGCTTTGCCTTTTCCCCCAGGTATTCCAGGCAAACCCTTTTCTCCTTTGTCACCTGAAGAAAAACAATAGTCATGAAAAGAACAACTAAATAAAATAGTACTATTAATGAGTAGAATTAAATGCATAAAATATAATGAAATAAGAATTATATCAGGCAGACAACATATTACATGCCTAAAATATGAAGGAGGTTTTAAATTTCATTTGTAATATCTCCAAATAATATTTACTTATATTATAAAAATAATTTGGTTTTGAGTTGGCTGTACAGGTACAACTAATTAAACAAGTCATAATTTAATTAGATGGAAATCAGAATTCCAGCTGGATGTATAAACATTTAATTTTGTGTCATTTATCCCACTAACATGTTTTTATAATGTGGCCTTCTAGGCAAAGCTAATACAATATTCTGCATGTTTTTAATTTTTAAAGTTCCGTTACTTTACATATCTGAATCAATTGATTAGCACAACGCAGTGTGTTCTTCCATGTGGCTTTGCCCTTGGATTTTCAAAAACACGTATTGTACTTTTTCAATTTAATTCAACAAATACATACTGTTTACTTACTCTACGCAAGACAAAACATTTGCTTGGTACTTTGAAAAGATATGAAGAGAGACAAGATTAAACTTTTGGCTTGAAAGAGTTTATGCTTTTTGGAAGAGATGTGACATATGCAAATACTGATAACATAAAGTTGTGTCAAAAATATTATTCTGAAATATCAACCTTGATAATTTTCCTTTCTGCACTTTTTTGTATGTGACCTTTTTCTTAGTCAGAGACATCGACAAAATAAATTTGAGAATCAGAATTGTTAAAGCAGAGAGAAAAAAAGTTGACTTTTTTTTCAACTTCAAAATAGGCTCTTGAAGTCCACATCAGACACAATAATTGAAAGTAAAAGCTTTTGATTTATAAGAGGAAATGTTTGGCTGAACTTTGGGGGAATCAAAAGAGAAGATCCTGATAGAAGTAAAATAGAGCTTATGCTTCAATGGAGATCTGGAAAAAGAAAAAGAAAAAATCCAGGGGGATAAATACAGGATGATGGTCATACAGGCTAGAGAAGAGTATAAGGTTTACTCTTGTAGGACAATGATATGGCCAGGAATTGGGTAAATAATGGAGAGGACAAGTAAGAGGGGAGGGAATCAGCATTGAGGTTCTGCCTAATACCTTCCCTTCCCAACAAAAATGGAAAACTCCAAGGATTCCCCATATTGCCTGTCCATTAGCTATTCTGTCTTTGCTGATCTCGTTTCATTAAGAGTCCTGTACGTGTTGGTTATTGATCATCCAGAAATTCATGCCGACCAGGGCCTTGAGGATTTGCTGAGCCTTTCCTAATTGACCCACATGGATGCTTTTCTTTACAGTGTTGCCAGACCTTCATGAGCTCCCAAGATAAAAGGAGGGTGCTCCTTGAAACTCTGAATGTAGTTTGAGTATGCAGTAGAATGTCTCTGGACCTTGTGCTTAGATGAAATGAGACAGTGGTGAAATCTATGACCATGGAAGGTGATCAATATTGTAAGAGATACCATGAACAGAGATAACATACTCTGTCCAATGTTAGAGGGAGAGATAGTGCTCCAGCTGGAAGAATGAAGGAAGGCCCTCCTGAGGAGATGGTGCTGGAGTTTCAGCAGGTGGAGGTGGGAGCCAGGTAGCAGACCCACACAGCAGAGGTGTAGTTGGGAAAGAAGCATAAAAGTATGCTGAGCATCCTGATAAGGAAGATTGATCTGGACACACCTGATTTGTGTCCTAAAAACTCCTCATTTCCCTTATGTGTAAACTGGAAAAGATAAGACTAGATTTGAGACCATGTTAATGGAAGAAAGGGAATATATATCTGCTGAGTGCCAATCATTTGTCAAGTATTGTTTGGATACTTCAGAGGTATTATTATATGAAATCCAATGAGCTAGGTGCTATCATTATCTTTATTCTAACAACTGAAGAAATTGAGAGTCAAGGAGGCAAAATAAATGACTTAAGGACATCCAACAATTCAATAGCAGTGCTGCTATTAAAACCCAACCACTTCTGACTCCCCAGTTTGGGATGCTTTTCAAATAATTTAACCAACAATACAATGAAGGGAAGCAAAGTCTTCAAAAAGTGCTATAAAATGTTGAAAGTAATATAAGTCTTATCATCACCAAAAACAATATGGACTTGAAAGATC
The DNA here is from genome assembly GCA_007570785.1 of Antilocapra americana. NCBI lineage: Eukaryota > Metazoa > Chordata > Mammalia > Artiodactyla > Antilocapridae > Antilocapra > Antilocapra americana. Next base: position 23,285,482 of record ML661885.1, read on the forward strand.
ATATGAATCTGGCTTTATATTTTAATTTAAAAAGTTTCTTTTCTTTATATATGAATCTGTTTCAATTCAATATGAGTTGAAAATTATTTCTAGTTCTGCTATGATCCTAGTTCTGGTCTAAGTCCAATAATAAACATTTAAAAAGTATACATAAAGCATTTGCTTTAGAAAATTATAGGCTTTTGGAGAACTTCGCTGGTGGTCCAGTGGTTGGGACCCCACGCTTTCACTGCTGAGGATGCTGGTTCAACCCCTAGTTGAGGAAGTAGGATCTCACAAGCTGTGCAGCACGGCCAGAATGTTAGGTTTTTAAGGAAAACATAGTGCACATAAGAGACCAAGGAGATGAGACACTAGCCCTATTACTCCCTAACAGACAGAAATAAAGGAAATGCCTGGTAGGCATTCAGAGAAGGCAAAGATGACTGTGGATGAGTAGGAAAGGAAGGCTTCTTTGAAGCAGCCTTTAACTGAATCTTAACAATGTCAGGAATAGATTCTTGAATTGATACATGGATTTTTTGTCCTGAGAAAATGTAAGCACTGTGACTACTTTCCAGTATTTTGACATGAATTCCTTTCTTTTCTTTAACAGATGGGAAAGTCAAAACAGTATGATAGAGTGAAAAACCACAGAAGTCTCAACAACCAGGGTTTGAATGCTGACTCTGCGTCTTATTGGCTAAACAAGGACCAGTTACTTAATTCCTTTAAATTTCCATTTCTTCATTTTTAAAGTGGAATGATGGTACCTAAAGTCATAAGGAAAGATAAATTACAAAATTTTATGGGATTAGGTCTGCGCTTGACTTGTAGAGGGTATTTAACCAATGCTTGCTTCTGTGCACAAAATCAGAGTTACAGTAAAGGAAAGCATGCCAAGTAGTTGGCCAATTCATGGTGGATGTGAGCTCATTGTTTCTATTTCCCCAAAATGAAATCTGGTTTAAAGCCACATATAAAAATTAATTTTTGACCCATAAGTGAGAACACCTCTGTGTTAACTGTCTTAAGGTTGAAGAATCAGAGGTTGCATTAAAAAAAAACAAAACACTATAATACTTTCACTGTAAAAGGATTATTGACCTTAAGTAAAAGCATCTATTTTGCTATGAGATTGAATTTACCTATACTAAATCATCCTTTCCTATTCCTGAAATGAAATATTGACATCCAGAAAGCTACCTTCTCCATTCAAGTGACAACATTAAGGTCAGCCCAGAAAGTTGAGATTAATCTGAGTCAGTGAAACATTTAGAAGGACCAGCGAAAAAATAAAGACAATAAATTTCAAAGTACAGATTAAAAATGAAATTTATCCAGGTGAGCCAGAACATTGAACCTCCATTTTCAAAAATATTCTAGGACATGCTCATAAATTTTTAAGGCATATCTCTGGAGGAGAAAAAGACTTAGCCAGTGTTGAAAACTGATGTTAAGGGAAAGTAGTCGTTAACAGAAACAGAGTAGAAAAGAGAGTCACATTATAGGAAATGACATATATCATTTATTTTTCATTCTTAATGCAATAAACATTTAGAAAGTTTCTTCTTTAGAGTAAACATTAGAATAAAATGATTAAAACGCAGGATTTTTAATCCTGCAGCAGACAAATAGGTCTGATACAGCTTCCATTCATTTCCTCTAGAAATTCATAGCCTGTTGAATGACACAGACAAGTTAATAAGCCATAGTGATAATGAAGTGATAAGTGTGTACTAGATGAATATGCATAAGAGTTTGAATGAGGAATTGGCCTGAAGAAGATAAGGTTAGTTAACCCTATCCACTCCAGACTGCTACTTCCCCAATATTTGGAACTTTATCCATTTTGAGGCTCAGAAAGTCATAGTATAGTTTTCGGCCTTCCCCTTGTCTCTGTTGTTTACCACCTTCTCTTCAAGAGTTAATAAATGTCATTGTATGGCAAAACCAACACAATAAAGTAAAGAAAATTCAAAAAAATAATAAAATAAAATAAAAATGGACCAAAGACCTTAAAAAAAAGAGTTAATTAGTCTTATTCTATGGAAGGATTAAGACTTGGCTCAAAGTCATGAACTTCAGCTCTCCTTGTTGGAGTCTCATCTAGATTTGACACATCTAAATCTAGGGAAGTTCAACATCTAGAATAACTCCCTGAAAAATGAAGGTCTTGAATTTTGGATGTGTACATTGCAATAACTTAAGTCTCCCCCTCCACTTCTGCTCATCTCTAGGGCAATACTTGAGATCTTAACCTTATATAACATGATTGCATCTCAGAAATCTTGAAGTCCAACATCCCATACTCTTGTTACACCTTCCCATCCCTTTAATTATTTGTTGAGTGAAGCTGATATAACCAGAGGCAGATTCATGATGATTTTATCCAAAGCTTATACAATTTGAGGAGACTTTTTTAAAAAATACCAAATTCCAAATTGGAAAGTACTTATAAAAATGAACCATTGTAAGAAAAGAAATAAAATTAATGACTAAATTTTAAAAGTTGTCAAGTGCCACATTACAAAATTCACTTAAAAATGTAACATTTTAATTAATAAATGAATTTTGTTCACCTATAATTTTTCTTTTCATATATTATGGGTATGTTTGGCAGCATTTATATTCATCCAGTTGACTTAGCAATATTTATTGATAGGTGTCTCATTTCCCATTTCAAAAAAACAGCATCTTTGCATAATTGAAGTTTGGGGTTTGTTTCTGCATTGTTTATTTCTTTCCACTGATCTATTTGTCTCTGTACTAAATCAACACTATCTTAATTATTTAGCTTTATAATAAATGCTTAAATTTATTAAACATTAATTTATAACATTTATTTGATTTAAATCTTTCACTTTTGTTTTTATTTTTCAAAATAGTCTTTGGGTATCTGTGGTCCTTTTCATTTCCATATAAATTTTGAATTGGCTTATCAGATTCCAAGAGAACTCCTTCTGGGATTTTAATTGGGAGAAGACTGAATTTATAGATCAAATTTGGGAGATCTTAACAATATTAATTATCTTAACAATATTGAGTCTCCCAATCTATGAATGTAGCTTTACTTCCATCTCCTTAGATAATCTTTAATTTCTCTCATTATAATGATGTAGTGTTTGTTGTAGACAGCTTATACATCTTTTGTTAGATTTTTTCAAGATATTTGCTATAGTAAAGGGAATCTTTTTAATTTCAGTTTTTTAAATTGTTTACTTAGAAACAAAAATTGATTTTTGTATGTTAAAGCTTTGCCTGCGTGTTTAGTCATGTCCGACTCCCACCAGGCTCCTCTGTCCCTGGGATTCTCCAAGCAAGGATACTGGAGTGGGTTGTCATGCCCTCCTCCAGGGGATCTTTTTCACCAGGGGTTGAACCTGCATCTCCTTCAGCTCCTGCACTGACACTGGATTCTTACCAGTGCGCCACCCGGGAAGCCCCTTGTTAAGCTATCTTTAAAAAACAATACAAACTGCTTATCTGTAGATTCTTTTGAATTTTCTGGGTATGTTACATGATTAGGAAATAATCACCCTCTTATTTCTCCATTTCCAACTATTGTGATTCTTATCTCTTATTCTGGCATTTTTGCTCTGGCTAGAACCTCTTCTATAATGTGGACTAGACTTGATCATGAGACCCATACTTATCTTATTTCCATTATCAGGAGAGCAGTGTTCAATATTTCACTGCCAAGTATGATTTTTAAATAAGTTTTCATTGCTGCTATTCCTTTTTATATTAAATGTTCCCCTTGATTTTCAGTTTGCTAAGGTTTTGTTTTTTTTTTTTTAAAAAAAAACATGAATGGGTGTGTGTTTGAATTTCATAAGTTCTAACTGGGAGTTTTTATTTTTGAAATGAAAAATAAAAGAGTCCCACTTCCTGGGCTACTTGTCTCTGGCAGACTTTGAACACCAGTTCAGTCTGAGCAACTTTCTGTTCAAGTCGCTTAGTCCTTTAATGCTGCCTCACATGTGAATCTGTAAATGAGGAAAAATGGATCAGGCTGTAGAGCCTACTTTAGTGTGGCCCCTTCTTCTCCAGATAGCAGCCCCTAAAGCCTATTCAATTTGGTTGCCCTTTCATGCCTTCAAATATGTTTGTTTGTTTGTTTTTGACTCAACTAGTTGTTCTCAGCAGAAAGATTCATGCAGGTGAATTTATCGTAGCTTATAGCAGAAATCTGAATTTTCTCTTTGTTATAAATAATGTAAGTGATTTCTCTCACCTTCACAACTTGTTATTGATGTTGTATGTAAATTAAGAATATTGTCAAACTTGAAAACACCTCTGTAAAATTTTGTTCACATATGAGCTGTTAGATTTTAAATTTTTTTCCGACAATGAACTCCACCTGGTACAGTTCATACTCTGTTTCTTTTGCACAACCTACACATTTCTTGGGCTGGATGCCCTGGACATATTCCTATGATGATCTGACCTCTGCCCCTGCACTCTTGCATCATGACTTTGGATACATCTGCATAGTAGGTGGTAGAAATATTCCTGGAAGCTATTCCTACATCAGAATTGTTAGCAGGAATTTAACTGTACGTGAAAGTGACTACAAACTAGAGATATATTCCATTAAGCCCAAATGAAATATTCCCTCCTATTCAAGTTCTTCTTAGCTAGCTCCCAAAATACTTGTATCCACTCCAAAAGCTGATACAAGGAGAAGTATGATGGAGGAAAGTTGGATCAGAAGACAGGACTCTTTTTTTTTTTAGGCTGTTATTGTCTTTATTTTGTCCATGAGGGAACTAAAGAACAGATAGATTAAGAAATGTATACAAGGTCAAATATACACAAGAAAGAACCTGAGTCAGGATTGAAACCCAAGCATTCCAATTTTAAACCTCAAGAGCTTAAATACTCCGCTGTATGACAGACCAAATAATCCATGGTAGAAGATGTTCATACCTTAATGGATGATCGAGCTCAGGCTGGGAGCACAAAAGAAAGGAGGGGTTAAGGAAAAGCTTTATCAAGAAGTCTATTTTTCCATGGTTTCAAAGAATGAGTGGTATTTTGACTGACAGTGATGGACAAAGAGGTGTCGAGGGGTAGAAAATTGTCTGAGTAAAGGTAGAAGGCAGGAGAAGACACCTTGCCCTGTTTGGGAAACAGCAGAAGGAGACAGAATTCTTAATCCATGCATTCCAGTGGGGACAGCATCACCTCAAGATCAAAAGTCAGTGCAGCAGGCATGAAAAAATCTTACTCTTTTTAAATATATAAAGTAGAAATATACACAAACTATATAACATGTGGTCCATTGGTGGGAAGTTTTTGAAGATTTGCAACAATTTGAAAAAACTCACAGATAAACTGCATAGACTAGAAATACCAAAAAAATTAAGAAAAAGGTACGTCATGAATGCATAAAATAGATGCATTAAATAGACAGTGGTCTATTTTATCATTTATACCATAAAATATATACAAATTGATTATAGAAAGTTAGTATTTATCAAAACTTCCACACACAATCACAGACCATTCATGGTGCCATTCCCAACTGTGAGAAATGTAAACATAATGATGCAGCATTAAATCATAACTGTATAAATTTTCCTGGAGTGAATACTGTACTAAGGTATAGTTTCGTAGCCACCTCCCACTACTGTTGTGTGAGCTCAGGTGTTGCAAGCATCTGCTTAAAATACTCCTCTGATGCAATTCATCTCCACTGGATCAGTTGGTAGATTCAAGTAAATTGTGTATCCAAGTAAAAAGTGATCACTCTGCATCTTCAAACCAATAGTACAATGTCTGTATGAATTGCTAAATATCTGAAGCAGTAAGAGGATTTAGGAAAAGCAGATAGAGTGTTGAGATAATAAAGAGGAGGCCACCTCCGTTTTACATAATCGTGAAGCAGAAATGTGCAGGATCAAGATATGAGTCAAAACAAAAGGATTTAGATATATACACTTCAGATTCCTGCTCTGTTAACAGATCTCATGGGTAGAATTATTATTATTCCACTCCAATTAAAATACAATGTTATACTGTTCGTGGCTACCTTAATTTTCATGAATAATTGTTTTCTACACCTGAGTGTGCTTCTTGGTCATAACACCCATTTTAATTGTATAAAGGATTATAACCAGTAGGTCCCAGGAGACAGTTCTATGTAGAGTCTAACTGAACTTTATGTTTGACTCTGTCCTTGAATTTCAATTGAATTTTGCTCAAGGCCTTTTTGTAAAGACACATTGCTTACAAACGGAAGAAACAGCCAAGCTAGGAAGAGAGAATGCGTATTTTAAAAGAAAGAAAAAGGGTCATTTTTGTGATACAGAACATTTCAAAATAGATCAAGGATAGGTTCCATCTGCTTTAAATTGCTACTGGAAAAATGGTAAAATACAGCTTACCCTTCTTGCCAATGGGCCCAGTCTTGCCAATATTGCCTTGATCTCCTACATCACCCAGTTCTCCCTTAACTCCTGAAAAGCAAAACATGTTTCCTTTATATCCTAAGGTTTTATCTCCCCTTTAATGATATGCCTAATATATGATATTCACTTGAAGGAAACACCTAAAAGTGCATTCTTCTATCTGCAATATAAAATATATATTCTTCGCTATATTACCTATTTTAATAGCATTATAATGTACACACTAAAATTAAAGTGTGGGTGAGTATGACAGTCCTGGGTTTGATGATAGTAAAATGCTTAAAGATGCAATATTTCTAAAGAACTTGAGCAGAGGATGTTTAATTTAAAGGTCAGATAAGGGGCTGAGTGAAAGAATTCTTGTATTTTATTCTAATTCTGTTCCTCCTGAGATCCATTTTAGCTTCACTTTGGGATACTATTTCCTCACTACTTTAAAACAAGATTTGACTATCTTACCATTTTTTAAAAAGGGAGGGAATGCACAATCATAAAACCTAGTAATCAAAGGGACATCAAAGATTGTTCTACCATATTTTTATTTAAAAAAATATATATATATATAATCAGAAATTTCTGAGTTCCTGAAAAATTGTTATTAATTTGGGTTTTTAATCTGTGACTATCTAAAAAATATTTACCAGTTGTAAAGCTGTCTGTATGTGAGAATAATTCTGCAGTTGATTGTACATAGTCCTTCCCAATCCAGGGATCCAACTTCATGCGTCTTACATTTCCTGCATTGGCAGGTGAGTTCTTTACCACTGGCAGCACCAGGGAAGCCTATTTTCAGACTAAGAAGAGTTTAAGTCAGCATTTCTCAAATTGAAGCCTCAAAAGTCTATAAGTCTGCTTCTCTTTAAATTACTGAAGATATAAAAATCAGTGGTCCAGGGCCACCACCTTGCAGCAGTTGGCGAGGAATGGTTCTAGAGCTCAGGACATACACTTACACATCACAATCTAGAAGCTGTATTTTGTCAAGGTTAAGTCTTGTCTTGTGATGAAAACACTCACAAAAATCCTTTGTGTTAGTCTCATTTTCTTTGCTTGTACCTCTCCCATAAATACCCCACTATTTGTTGGGAGATCTGGGGGAAAAGTGAGTAAATCGATGGATCAGACAGTTCTTTCTTATCTTCCTCCTCACACCCTAAACCAGAGTTGCTTAGTGTGGCTTCTGAGGAGGGACACAGAAATGAACAAAGATGTGTTTCTAAAACTAATCGTTTCTCAGATATTCCAGGAGACTGTTATGCTCCAGAATTCCCAGGGCGTTCCTCTTTTATCAGTCCTAATGATGCAGCCTGAGAACTGTGTCCGAGTCTTGCTGACAAGCAATCTCATGGGAACTTTCTGATGATGAGTAAATTCATATGTGAAATACATTTCATGACTCTTTCAGAGGGTGTTAGCAAAGCTGCTGTAGAGAGAAAAGTGTCAAAGTCACGTCGTGTCACCTACCTTTCGGCCCCATGCGTCCCACTTTGCCAAGCTTTCCCTCCTCTCCTGGATCTCCTTTTTCACCACCATCTCCTTTTGAAATGAAAAATGAATGAGTGGAACAGCTCAAATAGTAACATAAGCACAGATTCCCCAGGAGAAACTGAACGTGGTTAGAATTCATCTCTCAGCTCAGTGCTTGCCTTACAGTTTCAAGGTGATTATGCCTAATAGGCACACGTGAACTAGACACTCAGAGAAAGAGAAGAGATTCCCATTAACTTTTTTCTTTCCCTTTTCCCTTGTTGGAGGATGTAATCAAGAGGATGTGACTGTTGGTTGACCAGCAAGCTAGACCCTAGCTCCTCACCCTCTCCCCCATCTGTGGCATGTACACATGAGTATCCAGCAAGGTTTCAGTGGAACACTATGGATACACACTATGTATCCAGCCTGTTTGCATAACTCAAGCCATTTCAAGGATGCAGCCTTGAGACAATAATGTTTTGAAACCACCTAGGCTGAAAATATGACTGACACCAGTTAAGGCATCTATGTAAATAAACCTTTACGATTATGGTGGGTGAGTGCAGAGATCTACTTGTCTTAAGGCTGCTCAAGTCTTGAAACTTGTTTATGAAACATTCTACCTACCAATTTGGAGTGGGCTGCATTTCTTTTTCACCCTTTGCCCTTCATGTATGGGGACAGGTTCAAATTTCACTGAGGAATTTCCCAAAATTGAAAACCAACACACATCCAACTTGGTATTTAAAGAAATATCCTCGTTGGTAAAACCCAGAGAAGTTTGCTTGGCCTGACAAATCTTTATTCTTGCTGGAGAATCTGGCAAATTCTGGACACATGAGCATGTATATACATCCATATATATGTATATCAATGTATTATATGTATAAATATATATATAAAGTATACATAAATTTTATAATATGTGTGTATGTGTCCATGCTCAGTTGTGTCTGACTCTTTGTGACCCCAAGGACTATAGCCCACCTGCCTCCTCTGTCCATGAGATTTTCCAGGCAAGAATACTGGAATGGGTTGCCATTTCCTACTCCAGGGGATCTTCCTGATCCAGGGATTGAACCTGCATCTCTTGTGTTTCTTGTATTGGCTGATTGATTCTCTACCACTGAGCCATCTGGAAAGCCCATATATATTTATTGCTCTCTGACTTGAGAATCAGAGATGCTTGAGAATCCCAAAATCATAGGCATGGACCTGGAAGGTAAGAACAGAAAACTAGCTAGGAGTCGGGAAACAGCTGCAAAGCAGGTCAGTGTGAGCAGTGACTATTCTAGTCAGAGGTGGGTCTAGTTCTAGCAGTTTACCAGTCAACAAGGACTGAATGAGTGGCTTGATGGAAGGTATCCTAAACTGTGAACCAGGAATCCTGAGTTTATGTCATGTTAGTCACAGATGAGTTAAGCCAATTTGCAAAAGTCAGTGACTGAGCTTATTGGTTTTGGTGTGAAATCAATCTGGAGTTTCTCAGTTCTAGCACTCAGTATCTGGAGAAAGTTGAATACGTGACTTCATTTTATGAGCCTCATTTTTGTCTTCTATAAATGGAACCAATAATATCCAATAAAGAAGGCTCTTGAAAAATTTAAGAAAGTGATCTAGTTTCATTCTTTTACAAGTGGCTGTCCAGTTTTCCCAGCACCACTTGTTAAAGAGGTTGTCTTTTCTCCATTGTATATTCTTGCCTCCTTTGTCAAAGATAAGGTGTCCATAGATGCGTGGATTTATCTCTGGGCTTTCTATTCTGTTCCATTGATCTATGTTTCTGTCTTTGTGCCAGTACCATACTGTCTTAATGACTGTGGATTTGTAGTATAGCCTAAAGTCAAGTAGGTTGATTCCGCCAGTTCCATTCTTCTTTCTCAAGATTGCTTTGGCTATACGAGGTTTTTTGTATTTCCATACAAATTGAGAAATTATTTGTTCTAATTCTTTGAAGAAGACCTCTGGTAGCTTGATAGGAATTGCATTGAATCTATAGATTAAACTGGACAGCCACTTGTAAAAGAATGAAACTAGATCACTTTCTAACACCATACACAAAGATAAACTCAAAATGGATCAAAGATCTAAGCATAAGACCAGAAACTATAAAACTCCTAGAGGATAACATAGGCAAAACACTCTCTGCTATAATCCAAAGCGGGATACTCCATGACCCACCTCCCAGAATATTGGAAATAAAAACACGAATAAACAAATGGGACCTAATTAAAATTAAAAGCTTTTGCACAACAAAGGAAACTATAAGCAAGGTGAAAAGACAGCCTTCAGAATGGGAGAAAATAATAGCCAATGAAGCAACAGACAAACAATTAATCTCAAAAATTTACAAACAACTCCTGCAGCTCCATTCTAGAAAAATAAACAACCCAATTAAAAAGTGGGCCAAAGAACTTAACAGACATTTCTCCAAGGAAGATATAAAAATGGCTAACAAACACATGAAAAGATGCTCAACATCACTCATTATCAGAGAAATGCAAATCAAAACCACAATGAGGTACCACTTTACACCAGTCAGAATGGCTGCCATCCAAAAGTCTATAAGCAATAAATGCTGGAGAGGATGTGGAGAAAAGGGAACCCTCTTACACTGTTGGTGGGAATGCAAACTAGTACAGCCACTATGGAAAACAGTGTGGAGGTTCCTTAAAAAGCTGCAAATAGACCTGCCATATGACCCGGCAATCCCACTGCTGGGCATATACACCGAGGAAACCAGAATTGAAAGATCCACGTGCACCCCAATGTTCATCGCTGCATTGTTTACAATAGCCAGGACATGGAAGCAACCTAGATGCCCATCAACTGACGAATGGATAAGAAAGCTGTGGTATATATACACAATGGAATATTACTCATCATTAAAAAAAAATTCATTTGAAGCAATTCTACTCAGATGGACGAAACTGGAGCCCATTATCCAGAGTGAAGTAAGCCAGAAGCAAAAACAACAATACAGTATATTAACACATATATATGGAATTTAGAAAGACAGTAATGAGAACCCAACATGGGAGACAACAAAAGGAACGCAGATGTATAGAATAGACTTGTGGACTTTGTGGATGAGGGTAAGGGTGGGATGAGATGGGAGAAGGGCATTGAAGCATGTTAATTGTCATGTGTCTAATCAATCGCCAGCCCAGGATTGATGCTCGGGACTGGTGCAGCGAGATTTCCCGGGGGGGAGGGAGGAGGGAGGGGGGACCCGGAGGGGAAGCATATGTAAACCCATGGTGATATCATAACAATGTATGGCTAAAACAATAATTAAAAAAAAAAAAGAATAAAAAAAAAAAAGAAAAAGAAAAATTTAAGAAAGATACTATGTGTAAAAGAAGGGCTTCCCTGGGAGTCAACAGTAAAGAATCTGTCTGCCAATTCAGGAAATGCAAGCTAGATCCCTGGGTTGGGAAGATCCCCTGGAGAAGGGAATGCTCACCCACTCCAGTACTCTTGCCCGGAAAATCCCATGGACAGAGGAAGCTGGTGGGCTATAGTCCATGGGACCGAAAAAGAGTCAGACACAACTTAGCTACTGAACAACGAAAATGCTTAAAAGACTGAAACATTGCATACACCTGACATTGCATACACCAACACAACATTGTTAATCAGCTATACTCCGGTATAAAATCAAAAAATTTTAAAAAGACCCAGAAGGTAACTGATGCTTAGCAGTGGTGGTGGCTCTTGTTCTTTCCTTTATACTTCAGTTTCCCCACCCTTCAAGTGGAGGTAATCACCGTCCTCTCCAACTCGCCCAGTGTATTTGGATCAACAAGGAAGGCATGTGAATGTGCTTTGACAATAAAATGCACAACCCACAATATTATTAAGACCAGCTACCTGCCTTATCACCACAGCAATCTCAGGACAGGAAGGAGTCCTGGTCATCTCCAGTGGAAGGTGGTAGATAAAAGACTTCAAAAAACAAAAATGAAATTCCTGGGATTAAAGTAGATTAGTGTTGGAGAGAGAATGTTGAGACATTCATTTATCCAGATAAAGCACAATCAGCCATTCTCTTAATTTTTTCTGAGAACAGAATGTTTAAATGAAAGCATAGCAAAGTATGGAACAGGTTAGATTTCCAGATCATGGGACTGGTCAGGCACTGAAACCTTGCACACATGAAACTTCAGCGGAAGGCTTTCAGAAAAAAATTCACAGGCCATTAGTGTGATCAGGCCAGTGATGTGACATGGATGAACTAGATGGCATTTCTCTAGCTAAAGTTATTAGTGAATGTTTATTGAGCAATTATAATGTGTGCCAGTACTGTGCTAATGTGCTCATCACAGCAATTCTAGGAGATAGAAAAGATTACTGCTCCACTTTATGGATGAAAAAACTGAGACTCATTGAGATTAAGTTGTTACCCTATTGTCATAGAACTTGTCAGTGGCAGAACTAGGATTCAACAATGCATCTGTCTCTGCCCCTCTGGATCCCTACTAAAAAACAATTGTCCCTTCCACTTTAGGACTGTGTGATTCTTAGCAGACTGTGGATTTTATAGAACTTGATGCTGTACCAGGTTTTTCAAGGAGAAAAGGCGAGATGCAGAAAGTGAGTTTTTGCTCCTCTTTAAGTAAGAAAGAGAGTAGGAAAGACAAAATCAGCTCAATGTCTCAGTGACTTAATTCATAGGGAATGTATCCTTGAGGTAATTTACTATAAGTGAGACCTGGCTCTGCCACTCACAAGCTTAGGGACCTCTGTAAGCCCTTGACATTGGACTTTGTTTCACTCATTTGTAGAATGTCAGAATACTACCCTTTTTAGAGAGTTTTAGTATAGGTAAAATTAGAAAAGTATTTCCTTCAGGAAGCTCTCTCTGACCCTCTCAGGCTATACTAAATTCTCCTTCTAATTATCATCATTGTTTAAAATACCACCTTCTATAAGTCTGTTTATACGTGCTGTATGTTTATCTGTTTATCCTTTATACTCCTCTGTGACCTGTGGGATCCTTGGGGTCTTCAGTGATTTTTCTACCACCCCCAAAACTTAGCAAAGTGCTTGACTCTGGAGCTTAGTAAATATAGTTGAAACAGGTATATTTTATGAGACATAAAGCATTTTACAGATACAATGATAATGTTTATTGAATATTAAGCACCAAAGAGTTCCTAGTCCTGGACCTGCATCCAGTCATTTGAGCTCCCCAACAACCTCTGAGATGGATATCTCCATTTTAGAGAAGAAAACATGAGGTCAAAAAGAGGTTAAATAATTTCCCAAGGTCACATCGATCATAAGTAATAAAGCCAGATTTCAAACCAGGGAAAATACCTTCAAAACCAATGTTCAGAATAATGTGTATGATTGGGAACAAATTTCTGCTTTAACATTTCTGGGTCTGGGGATTGTTATTCCAAAATAATGGGGCTTCCTTAATGGCCCAGTGGTGAATAATCCGTCTGTCAATGCAGGAGATGCTGGTTCAATTCCTGGGTTGGGAAAAATCCCCTGGAGAAGGAAATGGCAACCCACTCCAGTATTCTTGCCTGGAAAAATCTCATGGACAGAGGAGCCTGGTGGGCTATAGTCCATGCAGTCGCAAAAGAGTTGCACATGACTTGGTGACTAAACAACAATTCCACACAATGAGACCAAAGATGCATGTCTGGTTCACCAAAAGGCAAGATCAAACGCAGGCATGTGTGTGCTTTTGTGAATCATAAAACCACACTAATATGAATTATTAGTGCCATGATTATTTCTCCTCTCTCCCTTCTGGTAAGCTTTCCCATTCATTTTCAAGCAAGTACTTAACTGGAGGCAGATGAGTGACTTAATCATCTGCTGCTCCCTGGTGGTTGCTGATAGAGTCCTGGGAGGGTGAAAATAGGATTATTATCCTTTTGACCTGTGTGCCTGAATCCCAGCCTGGTGGTGAGAGGGCTGCTGGCTGAAATGAAGTAAACAACTTGTCCCCTTGCCTTGAGCTAGGGCCCCAGCTTCATTTGGTCTTTGGGGCTTGTTTTAATGAGAACAGAAGAAAAGCATAAAAGCAAGCTTTGGAAAGGATCCCCACATGGCTCACAGTTGTCTGCTTTTATCCTCTTGGCAATATTTCATTGGATTAGTAGGGCAATTTAGACTTACTTTCCTTCTTTTAAAAATAGCCACTTTACATTTAAAAATTAAATGAAAAGCTATCAACTGTAATGAACTCATTTCAATTTTACAAAAATGATTTGTTTCAGCCCCCCACCCTAGGCCACCAGCTTGCTGCAGTAATCTCTCCAGCAGAATTCCAGCAGAGCACACAGTTGAGCAATTTTTCTTAGGTACAGATTTTTTCCCCAACAAGCAAAAAGTCTTTTAAAATTAAATTTTAGTTTGAAATGAAATAGCTGAGCCTAGGTCATCACCCCCTGCTCAAAGGATGTAATTATTAAAAATTAGAGGTTGGTTTTGGAAATGCTAAAGAAAATTGACATGAAGTTTTGTACTTTTTACACTGCCAGAATAATGTTATGTACGATGGGAGTGGGGATGGGGGACATTAACAGTCTGTCTCCCGGTTTCAGGATAATTCAAGGGCATTACATTTATTCCTAATACTATTGGATCAGCTCCACCTCAGATCATTAGGCATTAGATCTCAGACGTTGGGGACCCCTGCTCTAAATGGTCTTATACTCAAACTGGTACCGATTGGTTAATGGGAGCCAATGAGAGAAGATTATCTTTAGATATATGTATATTTTTTAAAGAGAAGATTAAAAATAATATTAAAGATTATTATTAAATAAAATTAAATATTATCTTTAATTTAAAACCAGGCATGACTTGCTGATTCCCTTAGAGATAGCACTTGGGGATATTGAAGTGAGATTACAGATCTATGGTGACATTTTTTATCACAGCACTCTTTCTTCATTTGAGATTTCAAGGGGCAATTTTCTTCATATTCTTTTTTAATGAAAGCAGAAAAAAATGAGCAGGTATAGTTTCTAAAAAACATCTTTTAGAGAACCTGTGTGCTACCACCATCTCTTTACTAATCGTGGAGAAACATATTGTTTATTGTTCTTAAGCAAGGTTGACCAAGGTCAGGATCCCCCTTATCCACAGATAGCATGCCTCCTGGCCATGAAGATGGTAAAAATAATGTGCATGAAATAAGATCATTCTTGTAAACAAGCCAACACTTTTCCTAACACATTTAAAATTCTCACAGGGACCTCCCTGCTGGTCCAGTGGTTAAGAATCTGCCTTGCAATGCAGGGGACATGGGTTTGATCCTTGGTGGGCAACTAAGATCCCACATGCCACAGAGAAACTAAGCCTGTGCATCACAAGTAGAGAATTCATGAGCCACATCAAATATCCTGCTTGCTGCAACAAAGACCTGAATACAGTCAAATAAATAAACAAATACTAAAACATTCACAAAATATTGCTTGTACCTGTCCAGAGGAGGGATATGGTTACAAAAGAACCATGTTCAAGAAACTACATGCCTTCAAGGAGAAAAGCTGTCCCTGGGAGACTCTTACATGAAAGGTAACAGCTTTTAATCATGGTGAAATTTTCAAGGGCCTCAGTCTTAAGAACCATAAGTCTGCTTTCTGCCCGTGGATGCCGCTGAGAAAGCATCGCTGAAGCCTTCCCCACCTCCACTGCCGTCATGTCTAAATCAGAGTCTCCCAAAGAGCCCGAACAGCTGCGGAAGCTCTTCATCGGAGGATTGAGCTTTGAAACAACCGATGAGAGTCTGAGGAGCCATTTTGAGCAATGGGGAACGCTCACAGACTGTGTGGTTATGAGGGATCCAAACACCAAGCGCTCCAGAGGCTTCGGGTTTGTCACATGCCACGGTGGAGGAGGTGGATGCGGCCATGAATGCAAGGCCACACAAAGTGGACGGAAGAGTTGTGGAACCAAAGAGGGCCGTCTCAAGAGAAGATTCTCAAAGACCTGGTGCCCACTTCACTGTGAAAAAGATTTTTGTTGGTGGCATTAAAGAAGACACTGAAGAACATCACCTGAGAGATTATTTCGAACAGTATGGGAAAATTGAAGTGATTGAAATCATGACTGACCGGGGCAGTGGCAAAAAGAGAGGCTTTGCTTTTGTGACCTTTGATGACCATGACTCCGTAGACAAGACTGTCATTCAGAAATACCACACTGTGAATGGCCACAGCTGTGAAGTGAGGAAAGCCCTGTCTGAGCAAGAGATGGCTAGTGCTTCATCCAGCCAGAGAGGTCGAAGTGGTTCTGGAAACTTTGGTGGTGGTCATGGAGGTGGTTTCGGTGGGAATGACAACTATGGTCGTGGAGGACACTTCAGTGGTCGAGGTGGCTTTGGCGGCAGCCGTGGTGGTGGCGGATATGGTGGCAGTGGGGATGGTTATAATGGATTTGGTAATGACGGAAGCAATTTTGGAGGTGGCGGAAGCTACAATGATTTTGGCAATTACAACAATCAATCTTCAAATTTTGGACCCATGAAAGGAGGAAACTTTGGAGGCAGAAGTTCTGGCCCCTATGGTGGTGGAGGCCAGTACTTTGCCAAACCACGAAACCAAGGTGGCTATGGTGGTTCCAGCAGCAGCAGCAGCTATGGCAATGGCAGAAGATTTTAATTACTGCCAGGAAACAAAGCTTAGCAGGAGAGGAGAGCCAGAGAAGTGACAGGGAAGCTACAGGTTACAACAGATTTGTGAACTCAGCCAAGCACAGTGGTGGCAGGGCCTAGCTGCTACAAAGAAGACATGTTTTAGACAATACTCATGTGTATGGGCAAAAAACTCGAGGACTGTACTTGTGACTAATTGTATAACAGGTTATTTTAGTTTCTGTTCTGTGGAAAGTGTAAAGCATTCCAACAAAGGGTTTTAATGTAGAATTTTTTTTTGCACCCATGCTGTTGATTGCTAAATGTAATAGTCTGATCATGACACTGAATAAATGTCTTTAAAAAAAAAAAAAAAGAACCATAAGTCTATTCAGGTTGAATGTAGCAATAGGACCATCACTCAGGTTTCCTCCAGAAGCTTGATGCAATGGATAGAACAGGAGTTTCATAGTTTGTTATAGGCTGAATTGTATCCTTTCTCCAAAATTAAGTCTGAGCACTGAAGAACTGATGCTTTCAAATTGTAGTGTTGGAGAAGACTCTTGAGTCCCTTGGACTGCAAAGAGATCAAACCAGTCAGTCCTAAAGGAAATCAACCCTGAATATTCATTGGAAGGACTGATGCTGAAGCTGAAGCTCTAATACTTTGGTTACCCGATACGAAGAGCCAACTCATTGGAAAAGACACTTATGGTGGGAAAAACTGAAGGCAAAAGAAGGGGGCAGCAGAAGATGAGACAGTTAGATAGCATCAGCAACTCAAAGGACATGAATTTGAGCAAACTCTGGGAGATAGCAGAGGACAAAAGAGCCTGGTGTGCTGCAGTCCATGGGGCCACAGAGAGTTGGACATGACTTAGAGACTGAACAACACCCATAACCCCAGAACCCACATGTTCAAGCCCTATACTAGCACTTTAGAATGGGACTATATTTGGAGATAAGGCCTTTAAAAAGGGGGTTCACTTAAATCACAGCTTTTAGGGCAGTCAATCCAGTCTGACAGGTGTCCTTATGAGAAGAGAAACTTGAACACACACAGGAATATGAGGGATATTTGTGCTCATCCCTGATAAGGCCATGCAAGGACACAATGAGAAGACAGCCATCTATAAGCCAACGAAAAGGGTCTTGGCTAAGAGAGACTAAATCTGCCAACTCTTTTTCCTTGGGCTTCCAGTCTCCAGAATGGTAAGACAATAAATTTCTGTTGCTCAAGCCACCCAATTTGTGGTATTTTGTTATTGCAGCCGTAATAATAATCACAGTCATGTGGGCTCTAGTTCCCTGACCAGGGATGGAACCCCGGTGCCCTGCATTGGGAACACAGAGTCTCAGCCACTGGACCGCCAGGGAAGTCCTCGTGCCTCCTTTCTATCTCCCCTCTTGATGCTTATTTTTTCTCACATCCATCCTTTCTTTTTCCTTCCATTTCTACTGCCATTATTTTACCTCTTCCTGTCCTCATACACTAGCCCTTACAAGTGAGCCCTAAAAGGTCTTTACAGTCTTTTATTCACTGGTGATTCCAAGTGCCTAGAACTGTGTTTGTTCAATACATAGTTGTTGAAATACTGGTTTCTTTGACACTGAATTTCAGTTTTTCAAACCACAGTGCAAACTTAATCTTGATAAAATCACATTTTCAATATAAAACTGCCTTATTCAAAACATTTCAGCAGTTCCTCTGTGTTTCTAGGCCAAGTCCAAACTAATTAGCCTAGTGTTTGGACTTTCACAGACTGGCATCAGTGGAACTTTCTGGCATTTTTTTTTACACTGACCTGTATAACCTTCTATTCCTGCCCAGTGTGTCTGTTCATTGTTCATTAAAATGTCTTTCAATGTGTGCCTCCACTGAAAGGTACACGGCTTTCTCTCTGTTTGAAATTCATCTCCTTGGGAAAAGTTATAAAATAAAAGACTCATATGACCACATGAGAAATTTAAAGTTCCTATATGATAAAAGATTCCACATAAATATATAAAGTTTACCAACAAAAATATGATAAATAAGAAAAAATCAAACTGTAAGACATAAATTAATGATTAATATTTTTATCATACAAAAGGTTTTTGCAAATCACTTTCCAAAAAAGACAATAAATGAAATTAAAATATAATATTAAAATATTAACAGCAAATGATGGATGGAAAGATTCACTACTACTCAGAAAAACATGTATCTGTATAAATGTCTGTATCATATTTTGCCATCAGATTTAGTAATAATTTCAAAAGATTAATTGTATCTGAAAGTGCCAGAGATAGAGAAAACACTGTCATTATTTTTGGCAACAAAAATTGGTACAACACTTTTGGAAAATAATCTATTAATGATGATTAAAATAAAAAATCCACACACTCTACCTTGAAAGAAAAATGAAAGTGTTAGTCGCTCAGTTGTGTCTGACTCTTTGCGACCCCCATGGACTCTAACCCACCAGGCTCCTCTGTCCATGGAATTCTCCAGGCAAGAATACTGGAGTGGGTTGCCATTTCCTTCCCTGGGAGACCTTCCTGACCCATGAATCGAACCCGAGTCTCCTGCATTGTAGGCAGATTCTTCACCATTTGAGCCACCAGGGATAGGAAACCTATTTCATGGGAATAACTATAAGAACAAATGTATATATGTATATATGCCTTTAGTGGTAAAAACAAAAAGCCATTAACAATCTGAAAGTTTATCATAATGAGACTAATGAAAATATGAGGAATGTTATACAACTACTAAAAATAATGAAAGATCCCTGAATTAAGGAGTGAACTCAATGTTCTATGATCTAAAGAATGCCTCTTGGAAAGTCATGTGCATATGATCCTATTTAGAAGAAAGAACAAATAAACAGAAATACAGTGAAAAGTGTTAATATCAAGCTACTAATGATGGTTACATGAGAGAACTGGATCTGAAAATGAAGTCATAGTGAAGAGATCATTAGCTTTTTCTTTATACATTTTTATTTTATACACATTTATATATTTTATATGTTACAACAAGCTTAAATTACTCTTGCAATTATGCCAGCAAATTTGGAAAATTCAGCAATGGCCACATGACTGGAAAAGGTCAGTTTTCATTCCAATCCCAAAGAAAGGCAATGCCAAAGAATGCTCAAACTACCATACAGTTGCACTCATCTCACATGCTAGTAAAGTAATGCTCAAAATTATATAAGCCAGGCTTCAGCAATACGTGAACATCTTGAACTTCCAGATGTTCAAGATGGTTTTAGAAAAGGCAGAGGAACCAGAGATCAAATTGCCAACATCCACTGGATCATCGAAAAAGCAAGAGAGTTCCAGAAAAACATCTATTTCTGCTTTATTGACTATGCCAAAGCCTTTGACTGTGTGGATCGCAATAAATTGTGGAAAATTCTGAAAGAGATGGGAATACCAGACCATCTGACCTGTCTCTTGAGAAACCTGTATGCAGGTCAGGAAGCAACAGTTAGAACTGGACATGGAACAATGGACTGGTTCCAAATAGGAAAAGGAGTACGTCAAGGCTGTATATTGTCACCCTGCTTATTTAACTACTATGCAGAGTACATCATGAGAAACGCTGGGCTCGAAAAGCACAAGCTGGAATCAAGATTGCCAGGAGAAATATCAATAACCTCAGATATGCAGATGACACCACCCTTATGGCCGAAAATAAAGATGAACTAAAAAGCCTCTTGATGAAAGTGAAAGAGGAGAGTGAAAAATTTGGCTTAAAGCTCAACATTCAGAAAACTAAGAACATGGCATCTGGTCCCATCACTTCATGGCAAATAGATGAGGAGCCAGTGTAAACAGTGTCAGACTTTATTCTGGGGGGCTCCAAAATCACTGCAGATGGTGATTGCAGCCATGAAATTAAAAGACGCTTACTCTTGGAAGGAAAGTTATAACCAACCTAAGACAATATTTCAAAGCAGAGACGTTACTTTGCCAACAAAGGTCAGTCTAGTCAAGGCTATGGTTTTTCCAGTAGTCATGTATGGATGTGAGAGCTGGACAGTGAAGAAAGCTGAGCACCAAAGAATCGATGCTTTTGAACTGTGGTGTTGGAGAAGACTCTTGAGAGTCCGTTGGACTGCAAGGAGATCCAACCAGTCCATCCTAAAGGAAATCAGTCTTGGGTGTTCACTAGAAGGACTGATGTTGAAGCTGAAACTCCAATGCTTTGGCCACCACATGTGAAGAATTGACTCATTGGAAAAGACCCTAATGCTGGGAGGGATTAGGGACAGGAGGAGAAGGGGATGACAGAGGATGAGATGGCAGGATGGCATCACCGCCTCGATGAACATGGGTTTGGGTAGACTCTGGGAGTTAGGAATGGACAGGGAGGCTTGGGGTGCTGCGATTCATGGGGTCGCAAGGAGTCGGACAGGACTGAGAGACTGAACTGAACTGAATATAAAGGAATCATAGCCCTTTTCTCCTTTTATAAATCCTACCCATGAGTCTTGTCTCAAATTAAATTCTAAATTCTCTGAATTTATTGATGGAATCACTTCCTTGGAAATTCACCATCTGGTTCCTTGTTACTACTTTCTAATTGCTGCCTTGTTATTTAAATTAAGAGTATAAGTTCTTTGTGATGGGGCAGATATTCTACACTTGTTCTCGAGAGCTGTTCAGAAGTGCACAGTGTGCTCACTCATTCATTTCTTGAACACATATTTATTGATTTTCTACCAGTTCCCAAGTTCTGGGCTTGATCCCAAGGATACAACACTGCCTCAGACAAGACATGATCTAAGAATAAAAGTTTAGTAGAAAGAAAGCACCAAGCAAGGTCCTGTAAGTGTCATGAGAGTTATGAAAGGGAAATTAATTACTGTGTGTTTTGTTGGCAACTAGAAATGGCAACCCACTCCAGTAGTCATGTCTGGAAAATCCCATGGACCGAGGAGCCTGGTGAGCTATAGTCCATGGGGTCGCAAAAAGTTGGACACATCACTTCACTTCTTCAACAGTGATGTAGGGGTAAGGAGACTAGGGCCTTCCCTGATGGCTTAGCAGTAAAGAATCTGTCCGAAATGCAGGAGACACAGGAGATGTATGAGACAAGGGTTCGATCTCTGGGTTGGGAAGATCCCCTGCAGAAGGAAATAGCAAACCATGCCACTATTCTTGCCTGGGAAAACCTATGGACAGAGGAGCCTGGTGGGCTACAGTCCATGGGGTCGATAGAGGATTAGATGCCAGCTGGTGACTAAACAACAACCAAAGAGACTTGGCTTTTATTCATCTATACTGCTCTTTCCTCTGAGGACAAGATAACCTATCAAATAAGAAAATAAAATGGAAGTGCTTTCTCTCTATTAATACACTAAACAATTGAAAGGTAATACTGGAATAGGGAGCCATTCCCTTCGTCAGGGGATCATCCTAACCCAGGGATTGAACCCAGATCTCCTGCATTGCAGGTAGATTCTTTAGCATCTGAGCCACCTGGGAAGCCCTAAAGGAGATACCTGTATTGTACCAGGTACTTCCCTGATGGCTCAGTGGTTAAAGAATCCACTTGCAGAGCGGGAAATGCCAGTTCGATCCCTCCGTCAGGAAGATCCCCTGGAGGAGAGCATGGTAACCCATTCCAGTATCCTTGACCGGAGAGCCCCACGGACAGAGCGGCCTGGTGGGCTACAGTCCCTAGGGTGGCAAAGAGTCAGACAGGACTGAAGCGACTGAGCACACATGCATATTGTAGGAACTTATCTGCTAATGATGTCGATGTTAATAATGATAACTGCTAATGTTTATTGGGTGCTTACTATGGGCCAAACCGGGATGTTAATATGTGTGGCCATGATGCCAACCAGTCTTTTTACTGTGTTTCAGCTCCAGAGACCCATAAACTTCATTTCTGCTTCACCTCACCCCTGTATAACCTAGCAAAGTAAAAGGAGAATCTCAAGAATCCTACAACCCTTCTTACTTGAATTACAAAGCACCTACTCTTTGTTTTCAGGCTTATCTACCTTAAAAAAATTTCCTCCTTGGAACCTACAAGTCTTTTGCAGTCACTGCATGTCTGAGTACCAAGGAGGCAAACAACAGTGACTAACATGATCCTTAATGACAAATACAACATTAAGCTTTGTGGGGCAGGTTTTCTTCTGTCTGAACATGCATTCATTATTTAAATGCACTCACAGCCGAGTCAGTAGAAACAAACGCAACGAGGGTGTATCCAATCTGTCTAGACTGCGTGGTGACCCACAACACAATACAGTGGTAAAGAACAGGGCATGTGGGATCGGCACTCATAGGCTGTGAGAGCTTAGCAAACCGCATCAACTCTTTCAGCCTCGCAGTCCTCATCAGTAAATCAGAACAGTGAAATATCTTCCTCAGAGTGTTGTGGAGATGAGTAAAGTGATGATACCTGCAAGGGCCACATAGCACTGGAATGCAGTGAGTACTCGAGAAATATTACTGGGTTGGCAAAAAGCATCATTGGAGTTTTTCATAAGATGTGATAAAAAACACCCAAAAGAAAGTTTTGGTCAACCCAGTGCATTATGATAGGCCCCTAGAATTTCTAGCCTCTAGAAAAATTAGAGGGATACAAATTTTGTAATTATCTATATGGGAAAGGAATCTGAAAAAATGCATATATTTATATATCATATATATATATATGCATATATATATATATATATAACTGAATCACTTTGAAACTAACCTGAAACTAGCACAGCACTACAAATCAACTATACTTCAATTTTAAAAAATAAAATAGAATGATAACCCCCCCAAAAAAATATGAAAAAAGAAAAAGGAATTAGAGCAATACAAAGAGAAGCCAAAGGGAAGCAATGTCCCTCTCAGCTCACGCCTTGGTTGTGCAGGTTCCCCATGCCCTGGGTGATATGTATTTTTGTTTCCAGAGATGTGTGTTTCTGGCATTGAAATGTTTACAAATCCTATAGATGGAACATATAATATTTTGTCTAAAGTTCCTTCCAGCACATAATGGGGGAAGAAGCAAATTTAAAGAAAAAGAGTAGTAGTGGTGGTGGCATTGTGTAAGTCATAACTCTGCTATTATATAAATGAACAGCCCGGTCCATGGATATCCAAACCATCTGTGAGAAAGGCAGTCCTCCCTGCTGACTCTCACTGAAAAGGACCAAAAGTTACTGAGCAGGACCCACGGGGCCTTCCTAGGTCAGGCCTTCCCCTACCTACATCCTTTGTTTAGCTCCTCTCTGAAGTACCTAGATAATGGTATCTGATGCACATTTCCTGAGTTTTTTTGCAGATGTGAAACTCCCACCAAATGAAGATGTTTACTACTTGATGACCATGAGCACATAGCTCCCAGGCGCCTGGGAGCCTAAAGACCTTAAAATTAACCCCTGTGACACAACCCTGTTACCTCACCATCAGCCAATCAGAGACTTGTATACAAGCAGATCAGGTACCCTGTGGACCCCACCACCAATGCACCTCACCCAGCTTTAAAAAGTGCTTCACTGAAACCCTTCTGGGAACACGAGGCTTTTTAGGGCATAAGGCAACTTATCTCCTTGCAAGGCCCTGCAGGAAATATTTCTCTGCTTCCAAACTCCGATATTTCAGTTTGTTTGGCCACACTGTGTGTCGGGTGCACCAACTTTGTTAGCAGAAATATAATAACTAAGAGTAAAGACTGTACGTTGTGTGATTAGCTTCTATAGAGAGGAAATGTCTAAAAATTAATTAGGATCTCTGTTCTCAACTGCCTATTACACTTTTACATCTGGATGTTCACAGGCAACTCAAAGAGAGTTTGGAACTCAGTACAATCTGCCAATTTTCTTCTGAAATATACACCCCCTTCACCCTCTCCCAACAGTGCTAATGTATGCCTTATTTTTAATTTATGTTCTACCTGGACCTTCTCACATCCTTCAATCTATTGTCACCCCTTCCAAGAGATTTATTTGCTTGAAAAACAAGATGTAATTTATGCATTCTCCTACTCAAAAACTTTCATTGGCTCCTTTGGTTTAAACTATGATTTCATTGGTTAGACCTGATAAATATCACTACTTCTACAGAACAGCTATGAAAGTTGAAAAGAAAAAGAGAAAGAGAGAAGAAGAAGAAAGAAAATCCAAAGTATAATGGAAATTAGATTAACAAAGCATAATGAAGCATATGAATATTTACATAGAAGTCATTGGAGCTAGGATAGGGAAAATAATCCCATCTTCTACTTTATTAAAATATCAATCCTACATATATATATTGAGAAATAAAATATTGCCTGCCATATCAGTAAACAAAAGATGTCACAGTCATCAGTGATAGCAGTCACTTCCGAGGGTCAACCAGTGAGCCCTGAGGGAACTCAGGAAGGACATGAAGAATACCTGCCATATAGCAGCCGTTGGAGAAGACTCTTGAGAGTCTCTTGGACTGCAAGGAGATCCAACCAGTCCATCGTAAAGGAAATCAGTCCTGGGTGTTCATTGGAAGGACTGATGTTGAAACTGAAACTCCAATACTTTGGCCACCTCATGTGAAGAGTTGACTCATTGGAAAAGATCCTAATGCTGGGAAGGATTGGGGGCAGGAGGAGAAGGGGACGACAGAGGATGAGATGGCTGGCTGGCATCACTGACTCAATGGACATGGGTTTGGGTGGACTCTGGGAGTTGGTGATGGACAGGGAGGCCTGGGGTGCTGCAGTTCATGGGGTTGCAAAGAGCTGGACATGACTGAGTGACTGAACTGAACTGATATATATATATGTTAAGTGTGTCTGTGTGTGTGTGTGCATGCATGTTCAGTAATGTCCGGCACTTTTTTGCAACCCTGAGGACTACAGACTAGCTGTTCCTCTGTCCACAGGATTTTCCAGGCAAGAATACTGGGGTGAGTTGCCATTTTCTGCTCTGGGGGATCTTCCCAATCCAGGGATTGAACCTGAGTCTCTTGCATTTCCTGCATTGGCAGGTGTATTCTTTACCACTGAGCTGCCTGGGAATATATATTAATAAAAGTGGCCCATTTTAACAAAAGTATAATGTTCCCTTAGGAGTACTCTCATCTAGGAAAGCAGGTCATATCTCTCGCCTTTGTACACTCTGTGTGAGCTTTATTTCAATGTATTTGGTGTCTGTCTATGGTCTAGTACTGGCTTTGCCCCGAGATCATTGGTCACATTGTCAAGTCTTGCTCTTCAAGTGCTAGGGCAGCCCTGATAAAAATAGATCTAGAGACCCTTCTTTTGGTATATGAAAGCCTCCCAGTCTCTGGGGACTTTCATTTTGGTCTGCTGCACATTGTCACACTTGCTGCCTCACTCCATCTCTGAACTTCCCATTGGACATATGGGCCTCTTGCTTTTGGTTGTCTGGTCATATGGTCACTCAGCATGTGATCTGATGGAAGAGAGGTGACTTTGTCATAGCTCTGAATAACAAAATCTTTTTCTAGATATCTGTTCCTCTCAGACCAGGCAGAATGAGGAAAGGAATATTTCCACCCATATCAGTTAAGGATATTACAGCCAACAGCGATTGCAAGTCACCACGGATGGTGAGCCCTGAGGGAACTCAGGAAGGAAGGAATACCTGCCATTTAGCAGCCCCTCGACTACAGCCAATACCAAAACCAGACTCATTACATTCTTTGCAGCCAAAGATGGAGAAGCTCTAAACAGTCAGCAAAAACAAGACTGGGAGCAGACTGTGGTTCAGATCATGAATTCCTTATTGCAAACTTCAGACTTAAATTGAAGAAAGTAGGGAAAACCACTAGACCATTCAGGTATGACCTAAATCAAATCCCTGACGACTACACAGTGGAAGTGACAAATAGATCCAAGGGATTAGATCTGATAGTCAGAGTGCCTGAAGAACTATGGACAAAGGTTTGTGACACTGTACAAGAGGCAGTGATCAAGACCATCCCCAAGAAAAAGAAATGCAAAAAGGAAAAATGCTTGTCTGAGGAAGCCTTACAAATAGCTGTGAAAAGAAGAGAAGCAAAAGGCAAAGCAGAAAAGGAAAGATGTACCCATTTGAATGCAGAGTTCCAAAGAATAGCAGTGAGAGACAAGAAAGCCTTCCTCTGTGATCAATGGAAAGAAATAGAGGAAAACAACAGAATGGGAAAGACTAGAGATCTCTTCAAGAAAATTAGAGATACCAAGGGAACATTTCATGCAAAGATGGGCACAATAAAGGACAGAAATGATGTGGACCTAACAGAAGCAGAAGATATTAAAAAGAGGTGGCAAGAATACACAGAAGAACTATACCAAAAAAGATCTTCATGACCAGATAACCATGATGGTATGATCACTCACCTAGAGCCAGACATCCTGGAATGTGAAGTCAAGTGGGCCTTAGGAAGCATCACTATGACCAAAGCTAGTGGAGGTAATGGAATTCCAGTTGAGCTATTTCAAATCCTAAAAGAAGATGCTGTGAAAGTGCTGCATTCAATATGCTAGCAAATCTGGAAAACTCACCAGTGACCAGAGGACTGGAAAAGGTCAGTTTTCATTCCAATCCCAAGAAAAGCAATGCTAGGGAATGTTCAAACTACTTCACAATTGCACTCATCTCACACGCTAGCAAAGTAATGCTCAAAATTATATAAGCCAGGCTTCAGCAATACATGAACCTTGAACTTCCAGATGTTCAAGCTGGTTTTAGAAAAGGCAGAGGACCCAGAGATCAAATTTCCAACATCTGCTGGATCATCAAAAATGCAAGAGAGTTCCAGGAAAACATCTACTTCTGCTTTATTGACTACGCCAAAGCCTTTGACTGTATAAATCACAACAAACTCTGAAAATTCTTAAAGAGATGTGAATACCAGACCACCTGACCTGCCTCCTGAGAAATCTGTATGCAGATCAGGAAGCAACAGTTAGAACTGGACATGGAACAACAGATTGATTCCAAATAGGAAAAAGAGTACACCAAGGCTGTATATTGTCACCCTGCTTATTTAACTTATATGCAGAGTACATCATGAGAAACTTTGGGCTGGATGAAGCACAAACTGGAATCAAGATTGCCGGGAGAAATATCAATAACCTCAGATATGCAGATGACACCATCCTTATGGCAGAAAGTGAAGAAGAACTAAAGAGCCTCTTGATGAAAGTGAAAGAGGAGAATGAAAAATTTGGCTTAATACTCAACATTCCGAAAACTAAGATCATGGCATCTGGTCCCATCACTTCATGGCAAATAGATGGGGAAACAATGGAAACAGTAACAGACTTTATTTTGGGGGGAGTCCAACATCACTGCAGATGGTGACTGCATTCATGAAATTAAAAGACGCTTGCTCTTTTGAAGAACAGTTATGACCAAACTAGACAGCATATTTAAAAGCATTAACTTTGCCAACAAAGGTCCATCTAGTGAAGCCTATGGTTTTTCCAGTAGTGATGTATGGATGTGAGAGTTGGACTATAAAGAAAGCTGACTGCTAAAGAATTGATGCTTTTGAACTGTGGTGTTGGAGGAGACTCTTGAGAGTCCCTTGGACTGCAAGGAGATCCAAGCAGTGCATCCTAAAGGAGATCAGTCCTGAATATTCATTGGAAGGACTGATGGTGAAGCTGAAACTCCAATACTTTGGCCACTTGTTGCGAAGAACTGACTCATTTGAAGAGACCCTGATGCTGGGAAAGATTGAAGGCAGGAGGAGAAGGGGACAACAGAGGATGACATGGTTGGATGGCATCACCGACGTGATGGCCATGAGTTTGAACAAGCCTTGGGTATTGGTGTTGGACAGGGAAGCCTGGCGTCCTGCAGTTCCCGGGTCACAAAGGGTTGGACTCAACTGAGGGACTGAATTGAACTTAACTAAGACAACAGCCATTCCCTAAGAAAACTCACTTCAGGATGAGTTTTCACTCCAGATATGAAAACAAAGAACACTGGCCCCAGGTAGCTGAGATGCATATCAAAGGAACAGTTTCTGAAGTGATTAATTCCTTAACTTGAGATACCTGGTTTTCTTTTAATTAACAATAGTCTTTTGATGTTCAGACTACCTGCCTTTTGTTGCAAAACTTCTGTATTACAAGACTGTCCCCATCCCCTCCTCAGAGCAGTTCTCTCAAGGTTACTTGAGATGCTGCCTCCCTGGCTTGAAGTTCTAAAACTTTCCAGCAAATAAAACATAGCTCTCAACTTTTAGGTTGTGAATACTTTTTCAGTCAACAAGAACACACCATGTAAACTATTTTTGACTGCAACTGATATTGTAATGTCTTATACGTACACCCATCCTGGGTGATATGTCAAATAAATGACCTTCAAAAGGATCATAAGCTTTAGTTTCCTTCTCTTTAAATAGAGATAATGATTCCTATAGGATGTCAGTAGAGCCCAAGCAAAATAATGGATAAACCTTTGTGAATTCTAAAGACTCATATTCATATAATTTATTTCACAGATATGAGTATCTTCAAGAGACTTGAAATGATGTTTTTAGATCAAGTGTAGCCATGATAAAAAATCTGAAAACAATTAAATTATTCAGATGCTACTTCACTTGAGTCTCTGCATGTCAGATTTTAACCACATATATTTATAACTCTATCATAAAAGAGTAGAGAAAACCATAAAGTATAACTTAAAGAATTCTAGAAAATTATAGAACATTGCAGATCAAATACCAGTGCAAAAACCAGACAGACTGGTTATCAGTTGGAATATCCTGTAAGGATGTGGAGGTACCAAATAAAACCATTTCTAACAGAATTAGAAAGTGTCCAGAAGTAGAATTTCATAAGTACAAATAAAAAGATAGATCTAAGGTGTATCTGGCATATATATATACATATATATAGCTAATGACCTAAGACCAACAGAAATGCCTGCCCAGGGTGCAGACTGTGGCTATAGGAAAATGGTTCTTAAAGGAAAAAAAGAAGGAGGAAAAACCCAGGAATCTCATTCTCACTCTCCCTTGGATTTTGCTAATCTGATTTTTCTAATACTTAAGGAGTCCTTGACAGTGTGTTAGGGATAGTGCTAAGTGCTTTATGTGGCTTAACTCATTTCTGCTCATCACAGTCCTGTGAAGCAGTCATGCCATTATCAACCCATCTTACAGATAAAAAGACTGAGGCTTTTTAATGTCTTTATTCATTTAATCCTACTACATTTCTAGGGAGTATTTACATCATTATTCCTGTTTAATTGATAAGAAGCCCTAGGTTCAGTTGGAGAGTTAGGAAAAAGAAGCCACATTAACAAAGAGAAAGGGTGGACTCAAGTTTGTGAACTTCTGATAAATAACAGTTTGCTTTGTAGTGAGACTAAAATGGGCAGGAAGTGGGAGCAAGGAGCAGAAGTGGGTCTTTTTCTCTGGTAGATTTCTGTCTGTAGAACCAAGGTTACCAACTATGAGCCTTTGTATAGGTATGTGGAGAGAGGCTTATGGTGACTAGTAACAGCAGTGGTTCAGTTCAGTTCAGTTCAGTTCAGTCACTCAGTCGTGTCCGACTCTTTGTGACCCCATGGACTGCAGCACGCCAGGCCTCCCTGTCCATCACCAGCTCCTGGAGTCTACTCAAACTCGTGTCCATTGAGTCAGTGATGCCATCCAACCGTCTCATCCTCTGTCCTCCCCTTCTTCTCCTGACTTCAGTCTTTCCCAGCATCAGGGTCTTTTCAAATGAGTCAGTTCTTCGCATCAGGTGGTCAAAGTATTGGAGTTTCAGCTTCAACATCAGTCCTTCCAATGAACACCCAGGACTGATCACCTTTAGGATGGACTGGTTGGATCTTCTTGCAGTCCAAGGGACTCACAAGAGTCTCCTCCAACACCACAGTTCAAAAGCATCAATTCTTTGGTGCTCAGCTTTCTTTATAGTCCAACTCTCACATCCATCCATACATGACTACTGGAAAAACCACAGCTTTGACTATATGGACCTTTGTTGGCAAAGTAATGTCTCTGCTTTTTAATATGCTGTCTAGGTTGGTCATAACATTCCTTCCAAGGAGTAAGTGTCTTTTAATTTCATGAATGCAATCACCATCTGCAGTGATTTTGGAGCCCAAAAAAATAGTCTGCCACTATTTCCACTGTTTCCCCATCTATTTGCCATGAAGTGATGGGACCAGATGCCATGATCTTAGTTTTCTGAATGTTGAGCTGTGGAAGCTCATGAAAAAAAAAAAAAAGAAAGAAAATGATACCTGAGCTCTATGCTAAACATGTCTTAATTTTAAGATAAGTATTTCAGATTGGCAATATAATTATCTCCATTTAGAAAACAGGGACACTGAGGCTGATAAATGTTGTTTGTTTGTTTGTTTTAATTTTCTTTACTTTATTGTGTTGGTTTTGCCATACAGTTACATGAAACCACCATGGATCTACACATGCTCCCCCTCCAGAACCCCCCTCCCTCCCCCCTCCCGACACCCTCCCCCTGGGACATCTCGGTGCAGCACCGAGCATCAACCCTGGGCTGGCCATTGATTTCACATATGGTAATTAACATGTTTCAATGTCATTCTCCCATATCATCCCACCCTTGCCCTCTTCCACAGAGTCCACGTGTCTGTTCTATACATCTGCGTTTCTTTTGCTGTCTCGCATGCAGGGTTCTCATTACCATCTTTCTAAATTCCATATATATGTGTTAGTATACTGTATTGTTGTTTTTCCTTCTGGCTTACTTCACTCTGGATAATAGGCTCCAGTTCCGTCCACCTGAGTAGAACTGATTCAAATGAATTTTTTTTTAATGCTGAGTAATATTCCATTGTGTATATGTACCACAGCTTTCTTATCCATTCGTCAGTTGATGGGCATCTAGGTTGCTTCCATGCCCTGGCTATTGTAAACAATGTGGCGATGA
>ML661885.1:23317217-23332191 GCA_007570785.1 Antilocapra americana
ATGAGTGATGTTGAGCATCTTTTCATGTGTTTGTTAGCCATTTTTATGTCTTCTTTGGAGAAACATCTGTTAAGTTCTTTGGCCCACTTTTTGATTGGGTCTTTTATTTTTCTAGAATGGAGCTGCAGGAGTTGCTTGTATATTTTTGAGATTAACTGTTTGTCCGTTGCTTCATTGGCTATTATTTTCTCCCATTCTGAAGGCTGTCTTTTCACCTTGCTTATAGTTTCCTTTGTTGTGCAGAAGCTTTTAATTTTAATTAGGTCCCATTTGTTTGTTTGTGCTTTTATTTCCGATAATCTGGGAGGTGGGTCATAGAGGATCCAGCTTTGGTTTATGTCGGAGAGTGTTTTGCTTATGTTATCCCCTAGGAGTTTTATAGTTTCTGGTCTTATGATTAGATCTTTGATGTTTTAGTCGCTAAGTTGTGTCCGACTTTTGCAACCTCATGGACTATAGCCTGCCAGGCTCCTCTGTCTACAGAATTTCTCAAGCAAGAATACTGGAATGGGTTGTCATTTCTTTCTCCAGGGGCTCTTCCTGACCCAGCAATCAAACCTGTGTCTCCTGCATTGGCAGGCAGGTTCTTTACCACTGAGCCACCACGGAACTCCAGATAGGTAAGTGACAGAGCTCAGATTCAAAACCATATATTCTATTTTCAAAGTGCATGATCTTTATCAACATGTGAGTTTCTATTACTACAGTCCCTAGCAATGACTGATATATAGCAAAATTATTATGTAAGCAAGTTGTAGGGAAAAAATGACATAGGTCATGCATAAAACTTTATTAAATGAAACAAACTAATATTTTTGTTTCATTACCTATTGACTCATCTTTGCCCACACTTTGATTGACTGAAGTTTTATTCTTCCCATCTTGACCTAACTTTGAACTGTTTCCTTGACATCTATTCAAAGGGAAAAGGAGAGGGGGAAAATGTTTCAGAACACCCACATACTGGAATATAAAGTTGAAAAAGCCAAGCCACTTAAAATTTTGGTCCGTCCTCATGCACAGCATACATATTAACACTCTTAATGAAAGACTCTAGTGAATTAATATAATTAATATAAAGGTTTTAGGAAAATACCTTCTTGCTTAACCTCTCTGATAAAGTCACCAGAAAGAACTCAGCAGCTTAATTGTATCAAGGTGACCGAGCTAAAACAATTCTGTACCATGTTTATACATTGACCTCCTTTTCTAATGTTAATTTATAACTCCAAGGGAAGGATCATTTCACGCCTAATGAGGATGACTAAACGTGAGGACAATGATATAACATGGTGAAATGGAACAACGTTTACTGGTTGGGAATCTGGAAGATGACTGTTAGCTCTGCCACCAATGAGTAGCTGTGTGACCTAGAACAAGCTACTTTATGTCTCTGTTTCAGTTTTCACAAATGTGAAAATAGCTGGGATTAAATTAAGTAATCTGGAATTACTTTAAAAGGTAAGGTACCATTACTTTAAAAGGTAGTTACACTTCCAATCGGAGTGTGAAAGTGACCCAGATACTGCTGGGCATATTGGGCCATCTGTTTGGAAACTGAAAACACTCTTGAAAAATAAGTCAGTTGTGTCAGTTGCTGGGATCCAGGGCCATGTTCAGAAAAAATAGTGAGTGGCCAGATGAAGTCCAAATCCTAGAGGTAAGGGGTTTGCTGAGAAAGAAATTATCCCAAAGAAAGAGGTTTACATACTGGCAAAGCCATGTGATCTCGTAGTGTCTGGCACTCAAAGATTAGTGCTCTTATCCACCCATGCATGGGTTCCATAGGGATGGATAGGATTTTTTAAGCCCAAACTTAAGTATAATAGCTACTCATTTTGCCCTGTAAAAAATCCTCTGATGTCATCAGCACTGGTTGGGACCCCTCCAGCTGATTAGATGGTTTAGCACTCTGACTGGAGCGCAGAGTCCAATTGGGGTTGAGTTGAGTTCCAACCCACCACCTTCCAACTGTGTGACCTTAGGCTAGTGACTCAATAGTTCTGAACCTCAGATTCTTCATCTCTCAAATGAGAATTATAAGGTCTCCTCTCTCAAAGTCTATTGAGAGAGTTCAACTTAAAAATTGCTGGAAAGCATTCAAGCAGCGCCTGGCCAGTAGCATCTATTCAATGTGTGCTAATATCACTATATTGCCACGACTGGGCTTGCCATTACCATCAAAGTGAAGGGGAGAGAGCCTCTCTTGGCCGCATGAGTTCATCACAGGCCACAAGTGTGGAGTGATGATCATTACTTGTAAATTTGCAGTGTCCTCAGAAGCAAAGGGAAGCCTTCCTTACTGAGTGAAGTGTTATTGAATAAGTGGTCAGGCCAGGCCAAGACAAGGGCATCAGGGGAGCTTGGCACTGAAGGGGCACTGGTTACAGAAAACCAGTGGCTACTGGTGGGAAAGTTCTTTAAGCACTGAAGGGGTGAAATGGTAGTGCCTTCTGAGGCTACAGTCCAAGGGGTTGCAAATGAGTTGAGCATGACTTAGCAACTAAAAGACAGTTGCATCAAAAATATTTATTGAGCCATCACTCTGTGTCAGGAATTTTTCTAGGGTCTCTGCCTTCATGAAATTTGCATTCTAGGACTGACAGTATGTATATAAATAGCAATAAGTCTGTGAAAATAATAAAATGTCTTAAAAACTATGACAGAGAGTGCAGCAACCTTCAGGCAGGGCCCCATTGTGCAAGTGGCACTGGAGCTAAACCCAGAAATGAGAAGAAGAAACTCTCCTTGGGAAGACTTGGGGTGAGTTTGGGTCAGACAAAAGGAACTTCAAGTGCAAAGATCCTGGGTTGGGAATGAGAGACAAAGCAAGGAAGACTGCAACAAACAAGTGGGCAAGTCATTTGAGGTGGGAGAAGCTGGAAGAAGCCAGATGGATCTCAAAGGACCTTTGAGTCCACACACACACACACACACACACACACACACACACACACACACACACAAATGTCATTGAAAGAAAAGCCTCCTAAACTAAAAGCCAAAATAAGCAATAGGGTAAAATACCATTCTAAATATCATTTCTAAACAGACGAATGAAGTGATGGAGTCCATTATCAGAGGGGCGAGTCATCACCTTCAGCATGTAGTACAGTATGATGCTGGGATGTGAGGCTGCATAAACTCCATGTTCTGAGGTAGTGTCCTATTCATTTCCTATCAAAAAGGGGTCAGTGGGCTGCATTTTCGAATATTATTCTAATAGAAACTAGTAGATGTCACAGAATGACCATGGACCCATACCAGAAGGTCAGGGGTCAAGCTGAAATTGCATGATTGTAACATCTAAGTGGAAGGCCTTGGAAATGCCACTTGACCTCATTGAGAGTATTTGCTTATCCTTAGGCTTAAAAGAATTACTACCACGTAGGGCAATTATAGGGCTTCCCTCATAGCTCAGTCAGCAAAGAGTCTGCCTGCAATACAGGAGACCCAGGTTCGATTCCTGGGTTGGGACGATCCCCTGGAGAAGGAAATGGCAACTCATTCCAGTGTTCTTGCCTGGAGAAACCCATGGACAGAGGAGCCTGGCGAGCTACAGTCTATGAGGTCGCAAGGGTCGGACATGACTGAGCGACTAAACACAGACACACAGGACAACTGTGAAAATTAAACAAGATAGTGAAGGACAGGGAAGCCTGGCATTCTATGGTCCATGGGGTCAAAAAGAGTCAGTCAGGACTTACTTATCACCCAGATACTTTTTAGTGGTTTCATGTTTCTTTTTTAACATTTCTTATTAGAATTTCTTGTCATTGCTGTTTTGAAGTAAAACCACTAGAGGTCAGAATTTCACGTGAATTGTTTAAGGAAACCACCAACGTTGGGGGAAAAAAGAATGTTTTTCTACTAAGCAGCATAAAATAATAAATTTAAGGCGTAGAAAGAAAAATTAAAATGGCTTTCAACAAATAATTTTTGATAATTAGAGCAATACTCATTCTCAAAACTGCTATTCAATGGACTTAGCCGAATAGGATGAAGAAGGAAAGACAAATAGAATTTAAGTATCTGTTCATGACACCGATACAGTTTAAGGTTCACATTGATTATCTGATGTTATTCTTAAAACAGGTCTGTCATGAAGCTCATTTTGCAAATAAAGAAACTAAAGTATAGACAGATGTGATCCTGAATGAAGATCAAGCAGGTACAATCCAGTGTCTTTTTTCCACTAAGTCAAGTTTGTGAAAGAGCGCAAGAAAAAATGGTATCTCTGTGTTAGACAACATACTATACGATAGATTAGCATTAATGCTTTTCTCTTTGCCATTCTATATATTTTTATTTAATTCCAAGTCTCCTAAATGAATCTAGGGAAAGTTCATTTTATTGTTTGTTTCTAGGAGTATTAAGAAGTTTCTGAGCACAGTGCTGATAAATATGATATTGAGATGATTAGCCATGAAGAAAAACATAGACCAGCTTGCTTTTAGGAAAAATATTTTGAATAAGAGCAATAATCTAGTTTTTTAAAATGTTTACTTAGCCATCAAAGCTTTCTTTTTTTTATCATTTTGTAGAGATAAATATATAAATCTGCCTGATTCAGGGGTGGGGAGGACTAGCATCACATTCATAAGAGGATGAGGTAGGGTGGGTGGCAGTCTGTATCTTGAGGTTAGACAAAAATCATTTTTGTGTTTTGGGGTAGCCACAATGTCAAGCAGAGGGCACAGAGCCGAGGGAGGGCAATGATGAACAGGCTCTGGATGCTATACGTGTTGCGCATGTAGAGGCAATTTGCAAAGTAAAAATGAGCTGCGTGGGTCCTGCCCCCAAGAGGTTTTAATCTCACACCAGCTTGAAATGTAGGTACACGCTTTTTCCTTAGCTTGAAACCTTTAGCATTGTACATGATGCCTGGGACTTAGTAGGTATTCAGTATGCTCCAGAATCTTGGAATCACTTTAGTAAGAAGGAAACGTGGAATCCATTTGATGCCAGGTCCCCAGGCTCTAGGGGAAGAAAAAACTGTACCAAGTCCATAAAAACTTAGCTCTGGAACCCGGAGTTATTAAGCGGTCCTTCCCAAGTCTTTCTTCCCTGGGAGCACTCACTTCTTCCTTCTGTCACATTCTCACTTGTAAACATCTTGTAATTTCTACACACACTCAGGAAGAGGGATAAAGGGGTTTCCATTGTTTGGAATCTTAAGAGAGTTGCTAATGGGAAGGGAAAAGTTTTGTGTTAAATTAAAAAATGAGAGTTGGAAGATTCATGTGGACACTATGGTGGTATCCAACACATATTAATTGCTCTCTCATGAGCATTTCATTGCTCATGACACTGATACATATATATATATAGATAGATGTAGATATATGGTAAATAATTTAAGACGGAAAGCAGAGAGCAATTAATATGTGTTGGATACCACCATAGTGTCCACATGAATCTTCCAACTCTCAATATATATATATATATATATATGAAAAGTATAAAAGTGTTAGCTGCTCAGCTGTGTCTGACTGTTTGCAATCTCATGGACTGTAGCCCACCAGGCTCCTCTGTCCATGGAATTCAACTAGAATGAGTTTTCATGCCCTTCTCCAAGGGATCCTCCTAACCCAGGAATCAAACCCGGCTCTCCTGCATTGTAGGCAGATTCTTTACTGTCTGAGGCATCAGGAAAACATATTATATATAGATATAAAATTTAATGCAGCTCTTGTACATGAAATAGTGCTTAGCACATTGAATACATGTTGGCTGAGTTGAAATGACTAGAATCATTGAATTGGAGTACACTGTCTTTTGGACATTATTTTAACAATACTTTGTCCATTCTTCTTCCAGTTTGAAAGTTGCAGTTTCTCTGTAAGGAAAACTGCTTAACAGTTCTGTTCTCAAGTGGATTCTCCCACTGGAAGGGACAGAAAAATTTTAATTTTTTAGCATTTTCCATGAACACTCTGGAATCATACAAACTTTCCTCTATTCTGTGAAAAGTCCAGTAATGGTTTTAAGTAAATACTTTGTTTCTGATTGAAACTTTCTTTTCTGAACATTGACCCTGGCATTATTCATTTATTCACCCAAGAAATTATTTGGAAGCCCCAAGGTCTCATTGTTCTTCCTTGCATTTATTTTATGGCATCAAAGGTTAAAACTTAGATTGCAATCTTAGGAGGAAATTATTTCACTGATTAAGAAAAATGCACTTTAAGCAATATACATTTAAATCACTGACAAGCACAGGGCGATGCTTTTCTGTTTTTTTGTTTTGTTTTTTAAGACCTTTTTTTCAACTTAAAATTTTAAGCAGCTGCAATTCTTCCACCCTCTAGCCTGGAGAAACAGCATGAATTACTAATGAAGCAGCACTGTTCTGTACTGCAGTGACCACTTTCAGAACAAAAGGGTCAGAGCTGAAACCAAGAAAACAGGAGCATTTTTTTATTAACCAGTTGCTTGAAACGCACTTGGACCTTGGCCCTACTTGAAAAAAAAAAAATTCCGATATTCTATCACCCTTCTGCTGAAGGCTCTTGGCCCTAAAGTCTCTACTTGCAAATAAAGAAATGCTTACTTCTATACCACCTCCAATCCTTTATTTGTTTTATTTTTATTTATTTATTTTTTTTGGAGGAGGTTGTTTGGTTTTGAGGAACACAGAAGAATAATTATAAACATACTGATCTTTCAACATTTATAATAAATGCTATTTGGAAAAGGCAGCCTACAAGAAAAAGGGGAAACCTGTCTGATGTTTCTGATGCAACTACTATGTTTCAGACATTAAATATTTTTTTAAAATACTACTTTATTTAATCATTATCCCAGTGGTGAATGGAGAGGATGATAACACTTTCCCCCACCCCTAAGATGAAAGCGCTTAGGTTCAGAGAGTTAAAACTTTTGTTAAAGAGCATGAAGTTAGAAAGAAACGAAACAGAAATGTTCAGCCAGCTCCATGTCTCACTAAAGTAATTTTTTCTGTTATCCCACATCGCTCAAAATGGACCACGCACTTTGATTATGACTGTAGAAAAATATGATTAACAGGGGACACACGTTTAAAAGACATGGAAGGAATAAAGACAATATGCTGAGATGACAGTGCTGTTTTTCTTTTTGGGCATTTTTTTTTCTAACTGCCACCTCCAATTCTTGATGGACCTTCTCCTCTTCATTGGAACCCAGGAGTCCATTAATTTATGAAATGTATGAAAGAATTAAAGTTTACTGAGCTTTTGTCTAGTAGCTTTGCCAGAGTCAGTATGAGATAACAGTTGGAGTAAGAACAGTCCATGAATAGAGGTGTTATTAACAAAAGGATTCCTGACAGTCAATGTCACGCCTGTGTATCCCCCCCTGGAGCTGCATGGAAGGCAGACTAGCCTCCTGTCCCAGTTGAATTCTATCACATCCCTGCCCCAGGCTTCCACTCCCTCCCCAAGTTCTCTTACTTAACATCAAGGGAGATTTTTTTAATAAGTACCAGGACATTGATTTTCCTAAAATAGAAGGAAAGTAGAACTCTAGGGGGGAGAGTAGAAAACTCTAGGGAGGAAAGGAGAGAAAGTGGGAGCTAGAGTGGCACTGAGCGATGAAGTAAGAGAGCTTACTTATTAGATGGGAAAATTTCACTTTTTTCTTTCCTCACCTTTGGGTCCTGGTGAAATGGTGTGTGTGGCACAGACTTCAGTCATAGGACGACTGTCGAGGTCCAGACCCAGACTCTGAATTTGCAAAAGAAAGAGCACCAGGAGAACGAACTGGTTTCTTCGAACTCGGGCTCCAAAGCCACCCATTGCTGTGGTTTCCTCAAAAAAGGGCTGCCCCGAAGTGCCAAATAAACAGTTTGATTTTTAATGAAAACTTCTTCTTTGGGGAAGAAAGGGAAATATCTGGAACACACATTCCAAAAAGGGCTGTAAAGACAGGAAGGAAGCATATCCTAGGTTGTTTATTTTCTCAGTGTTCCAAATGAGCCGTACATTTTCCAGACTGTTTACTTTCAAGTGACAAGAGTTTATTGAAAATTATCTCTGAACTAAACACTCAAATGTGCAGGTCAGTAGAAATATCCCAGAGAATAGAACAGATATACCTTTGGCTTAGAACATCAATGGATAATTTAATGCCCAAATTGCACTTAAATGTTGGGGTTCCAGAAAGACTGAGCCAGAGATTTTGCGACCTACATATTATATAATCATTGTGCATGGCTTTGAGCTTTTTAAGAAGGAAATATTCATTACCTACTTCTGGTGTCTGTTGAACACTAATACTCCTACTGCTCTCCATGAACTTATTTCCTTCTCTTGTTTAAAGAATTGTCTTGGGGTTAAACCCCAAAGGAAAGAACACCACTTACTGCAAAGCAATTAGGAAAGAAGTATCGAGAATGTTAAAAATATATATAGCCTTTGCCCTAGTAACTGGCACTGTCTTAAAGAAATACTCTGAAATGTGGACAAAGCTTTGTTTAAAAGATGTGGCCGAAAGAGGAAGGGACATCAATCGCCTAATGAAATATTGTTGTTGTTTAGTAGCTAAGTCATGTCTGACTCTTTTGTGATCCCATGGAATATAGCCCACTAGGATCCTCTGTCCATGGGATTTCCCAGGAAAAAATACTGGAGTGAGTTGCCCTTTCCTTCTCCAGGGGATCTTCCTGACTCAGGGATCAAACTTGTGTCTCCTGCATTGGCAGGCAGATTCTTTACCACTGAGTCAATGCTATGTTAAGGGTTGCCGGAGCATAGTACATACAAATGCATGAGGGTACAACATGACAATTTTATTAAAAGAAGGAAATGGCAAGCCACTTCAGTATTCTTGCCTGGGAAATCTGATGGACATTGGAGCCTGATGGGTTGCCGTCCATGCGGTCACAAAGAATCAGATACAACTGAGCTACTAAACAACAGTTCTGGAGGCTAGAAACCTGAGTTCAAGGCATTGGCAAAGCATGTCTCTTCTGAAGACACCAGGAGACCAGTTCCAGGCTCTCTCATAGCCCCTGGTGGTGTCGTGAAGCACTACTACAGTATGAGGTCTTGTGGGTAGGACTTCAACATAGGATTTTTTTTTTCTTTTGGCCTGAGGAGACTCAATTCAACCCATAACAACAGACTAGTAGTATGACTAGACTTATCTTTTCATAAGTCATACAGGGAAAGGGGGGGAAAGGAACTGGCATTGTTTGAGTAGTCATTATGTGCAAAGATAGCCTTGGTCTCTTAACAAGCTTATTATCTTTAAATCTGAGATAGCCCTATGGAACAGATAATTAATTCCCTCATTTTGCAGGCAAAGTACCTGAGGCTCAGAAGAGTTAAGCAGTTTTCCCAAGACCTCTGTGTTGGTTGCTTTTAGGAGTCAACTTGACTGGATCATGGGGGCCAGACCCTTGGCTATACCCTTTTTCTGGGCATGTCAGTGAGAATGTTTCCAGGTGAGCTTAGCATTTGAACTGGTAGACTGAGTAAAGCAGCTTGTCCTCCCCAAAAGAGGGGCTCTCATCCAATTCTTTAAGTGCCTGAGTACAACAAAAAGACAGAGAAAGGAAGACT
Source organism: Antilocapra americana (assembly GCA_007570785.1). Lineage (NCBI taxonomy): Eukaryota > Metazoa > Chordata > Mammalia > Artiodactyla > Antilocapridae > Antilocapra > Antilocapra americana. The sequence goes on from ML661885.1 coordinate 23,326,763, forward strand.
TTGCTATCTGCCTGAGTACCAGAAATGGGACTGGTGTTGCCCTACACTTGGACTAGAATTTACAGCATCATTTATGCTGGTTCTTGGGCCTTTGGAGTGGGACTGGGATTTATATCATTGTCTTCCTGGATTCTCAAGGTCTTTGGGCTTAGCCTGAAGCTATGACACTAGCTTTCCCAGGTCTCCAGCTTGCAAATGGCAGATCATGAGACTCCTCATCCTCCACAATGATGTAAGCCAGTTCCATTTAATAGATCTCTTTCTTGAGGTATAGATATGCATATCCGTAGATAGGCACATACAGAGGTATACACTGAAGAATGTACAGAATGAAGCAGGGCAAAGGCTAATAGAGTTTTGCCAAGAGAATGCATTGGTCATAGCAAACACCCTCTTACAACAACACAAGAGAAGACTCTACACATGGACATCACAAGATGGTCAATACCAAAATCAGATTGATTATATTCTTTGCAGCCAAAGATGGAGAAGTTCTATACAGTCAGCAAAAATAAGACCGGGAGCAAACTGTGTCTTAGATCATGAACTCCTTATTGCAAAATTCAGATTTGAATTGAAGAAAGTAGGGAAAACCACTAGATCATTCAGGTATGACCTAAATCAAATCCCTTATGACTATACAATAGAAATGAGAAATAGGTTCAAGGGATTAGATCTGACAGAGTGCCTGATGAACTATGGACGGAGGTTCGTGACATTGTACAGGAGACAGGAATCAAGACCATCCCCAAGAAAAAGAAATACAAAAAGGCCAAATGGCTGTCTGAGGAGGCCTTACAAATGGCTGTGAAAAGAAGAGAAGCTAAAGGCAAAGGAGAAAAGAAAAGATATACCCATTTGAATGCAGAGTTCCAAAGAATAGCAAGGAGAGATAAGAAAGCCTTCCTCAGTGATCAATGCAAAGAAACAAGAGGAAAACAATAGAATGAGAAAGACTAGAGATCTCTTCAAGAAAATTAGAGATACCAAGGGAACATTGCATGCAAAGATGGGCTCAATAAAGAGCAGAAATGGACCTAACAGAAGCAGAAGATATTAAGAAGAGGTGGAAAGAATACACAGAAGAACTATACCAAAAAGATCTTCATGACCAGATAATCACAATGGTATGATCACTCACCTAGAGCCAGACATTCTGGACTGTGAAGTCAAGTGGGCCTTAGGAAGCATCATTATGAACAAAGCTAGTGGAGGTGATGGAATTCCAGTTGAGCTGTTTCAAATACTGAAAGATGATGCTGTGAAAGTGCTGCACTCAATATGCCAGCAAATCTGGAAAACTCACCAGTGGCCACAGGACTGGAAAAGATCAGTTTTCATTCCAGTCCCAAAGAAAGGCAATGCCAAAGAACACTCAAACTACCACACAATTGCATTTATCTCACACACTAGTAAACTAATGCTCAAAATTCTCCAAGCCGGGTTTCAGCTGTATGTGAACCATGAACTTCCAGATTTTCTTATTTATTTATTTATATATATATTTATTTATTTATTCTTTTTTACTTTACAATATTGTATTGGTTTTGCCATGCATTGTCATGAATCCACTATGGGTGTACATGTGTTCCCCTTCCAGAACCCCCCTCCCACCTCCCTCCTGATTCCATCCCTCTAGGTCATCCCAGTGCACCAGCCCCAAGCACCCTGTCTCATGCATCAAACCTGGGCTGGGTATTTGTTTCACATATTATAACTTACATGCTTCAATGCCATTCTCCCATATCATCCCACCCTCTCCCTCTCCCATAGAGTCCAAAAGACTGTTCTATAAATCTATGTCTCTTTTGCTGTCTTGCATACAGGGTTATCGTAAAGCTGGTTTCAGAAAAGGCAGAGGAATCAGAGATCAAATTGCCAACATCCACTGGATCATCAAAACAGCAAGAGAGTTCCAGAAAAACATCTACTTCTGCTACACTGACTATGCCAAATTCTTTGACTATGTGGATCACAACAAACAGTGGAAAATTCTTAAAGAGATGGGAATGCCAGACCACTGGACCTGCATCCTGAGAAATCTGTATGCAGGTCAGGAAGCAACAGTTAGAACTGGACATGGAACAACAGACTGGTTCCAAATAGGAAAAGGAGTACGTCAAGGCTGTATATTGTCACCCTGCTTATTTAACTTATATGCAGGGTACATCATGAGAAATGCTGAACTGGATGGAGCATAAGCTGGAATCAAGAATGCCGGGAGAAATATCAATAGCCTCAGATATGCAGATGACACCACCCTTATGGCAGAAAGCAGAAAAGAACTAAAGAGCCTCTTGATGAAAGTGAAAGAGAAGAGTGAAAAATTTGGCTTAAAACTCAACATTCAGAAAACTGGATCATGGCATCTGGTCCCATCACTTCATGGCAAATAGATGGGGAGACAGTGAGAGACTTAATTTTGGGGGGCTCCAAAATCACCACAGATGATGACTGCATTCATGAAATTAAAAGACACTTGCTCCTTGGAAGAAAAGTTATGACCAACCTAGACAGCATTTTAAAAAGCAAAAACATTACTTTGCCAACAAAGGTCCATCTAGTCAAGCCTATGGTTTTTCCAGTAGTCACGTATGGATGTGAGAGTTGGACTATAAAGAAAGCTGAGCACTGAAGAATTGATGCTTTTGAACTGTGGTGTTGGGGAAGACTCTTGAGAGTCCTTTGGACTGCAAGGAGATTCAACCAGTCCAACCTAAAGGAAATCAGTCCTGAATATTCATTGGAAGGACTGATGGTGAAGCTGAAACTCCAATACTTTGGCCACCTGATGCGAAGAACTGACTCATTTGAAAAGACCCCGATGCTTGGAAAAATTCAAGGCTGGAGAAGGGGACGATAGAGGATGAGATGGTTGGATGGCATCACTGACTCAATGGACATGAGTTTGAGTAAACTCCGGGAGATAGTGATGGACAGGGAGGCCTGGCGTGCTGCAGTCCATGTGGTCACAAAGAATCAGACACAACTGAATGACAGAACTGAACTGATGTACATGGGTTTCCCAGGTGGCTCAATGGCAAAGAATCCATCTGCCAAGCAGGAGACATGGGTTCAATCCCTGTGTTAGGAAGATCCCCTGAAGAAGGAAATTGTCTGGAAAAATTCCATGTACAGAGGAGCTTGGTGGGCTACATTCCATGTCGTCACAAATAGTTGGACCTAGCGACCAAAACAACAACAATAACAATACAGATATATACAGACAGATATAGATATAAACACAAAGATACAGATGAGATATAGATAGATAAAGATATATCCTATTGGTTGTGTTTCTCTAGAGAACCCTAATAATCCCCATGGAAATAGTTCCCATTGAAAAGGGAACAAAAGAAATTCAAATTATGTCTAAAAATTCCTGCTTTAAAATGCTATTTGGATTCCATAAAGCTGAATATTCTCAAGCTTTGAAAGTGCATTCACTTTCATACATGCTTGAAATGTCCAAAGTGGATGCATTTGTCAAGTTAACTGTGATAGGAAAATGGAATTAATAGAATGACGTTAGAAGCCTCAAATTTCACATCCGTCATAACCAGATGTGTGACACAGAGCAAATCACTCAACTGCAATTGCCACAAGGCATATAAAGTGAGTGTGGACTTAATATTTAATGTACTTTCTGAATTCTATGATTCTTTGAAAATAGGTGTTCTTTAAGCTATTTAGACTATTCTAAATCTATTTCACTTCTTTCATTTCTTTTTTAAGCACTGCCTGGCACACAATGAAAATGCATTCATTACATCTATATACGGAGATCCACTGGTAACAGTTTAAAGCAATAGTCCTTAGTATTTTTCCTGAATGCCCTATTCCTGCTTCTTTCCAACATTTAAAAAAAAAAACCTCACCAGTGCATATAATATCTTTCCATATTAATGAATAGACTATCATATCAAAATTTGAATTAGTTCCTATAATTCATCACACACTTTATATATAAAATGTGATTTAGTCAATCAATGACCTATTGTTGGGAACTGAAACTTTCTAATATTATAATATTGTGATAAACATCTTTAGAGCTCAAATTGTGTTCTTATTCCTTTTGATCTTGCAGAAGACTGGACTTGACTTGGTAACTCACTGAATGCTGAGAACAAGAGACAAAGAGAAATTTTTAAAAAATAATTCATATATTGTCATCATATTGTGCTGTCCTTTCTCATGGAGACTATGGTCTCCAGATTGATTTCTGTCTAATCTGGCTTGGAAATTATAGTTCCCTTTTCCCCTCACTGATAAATATGGGAGATTATAAATAGGTGGATATTCAAAGAAGAGGCCTTTAAAGACTAGAGAGGATTGCTTTACTTTTAGCTCGATTCACCAAGAAATGTGATCTTAAAAAACACTTTTCAAAAAAAAAAAAAAACACTTTTCAGTTTTAATCTAGATGACAAGAAAAACACTATTGCCACTAAGAAACCCTGGTTATGGAAAAAATTATTCTGAAAGGAAAATAATGAGGCTGGGTAAGTTTAAAGGTCAGGGAAGTAACAAGATGGAGATCACAAGGCAGGCATTTTGGAATGCAGGTTATGATTCCAGGGGAAAGTCTAGAATTTTAGATTTCAATTTGAGAGTCAAAAGAATGGAGATTATAGATAAAAGTGGAATTTTGAGTGAGAAAAGAATTTCAAGAGTATGACCGCCAAGAGAGTCTAAGTTCAGAGGATCAGAAGGTGATCAGGGGTTCAGGGGTTCAGGGAGGGTAGCAAACAGATCACGGAGGGAGCAAAATGTCAAGGAAGTCAAAGGACAAGAAAGTCTAGGTGTATAATTGGTCCCAATGAATGTGTGGAAGCATAAAATGAAGGCTAAGATAAGCCATGGGATTTAGAAGTCAGTAATTTATAAACAGCACCTTATGAATGAAAGAGATCACTTGGCAGAGAGATTTCATCAAGATGAGAGAAAAGGAGTGACAAAGAGACCTATGACCACTGGGAAAGTCATTATTGGAAAGTCACAATCGTAAGAAAACTATAATAACACTACTTTATTGACATATATTTCTCCTGCTTACTTACCTTCAGCATCTAAGAACATGCTGTATTAGCTCTCCTTAAGGGTTCTAAACAGTGCTTAAACCAGAGCACTGTCAAACAATTAATCTCAAAAATATACAAGCAACTCCTGCAGCTCCATTCTAGAAAAATAAAAGACCCAATCAAAAAGTGGGCCAAAGAACTTAACAGACATTTCTACAAAGAAGACATAAAAATGGCTAACAAACACATGAAAAGATGCTCAACATCACTCATTATCAGAGAAATGCAAATCAAAACCACAATGAGGTACCACTTTACACCAGTCAGAATGGCTGCCATCCAAAAGTCTACAAGCAATAAATGCTGGAGAGGATGTGGAGAAAAGGGAACCCTCTCACACTGTTTTCC
>ML661885.1:23332291-23357936 GCA_007570785.1 Antilocapra americana
CAGGTACCACTTTACACCAGTCAGAATGGCTGCCATCCAAAAGTCTACAAGCAATAAATGCTGGAGAGGATGTGGAGAAAAGGGAACCCTCTTACACTGTTGGTGGGAATGCAAACTAGTACAGCCACTATGGAAAACAGTGTGGAGATTCCTTAAAAAACTGCAAATAGACCTGCCATATGACCCAGCAATCCCACTGCTGGGCATATACACCGAGGAAACCAGAATTGAAAGAGCTACATGTACCTCAATGTTCATCGCTGCATTGTTTACAATAGCCAGGGCATGGAAGCAACCTAGATGCCCATCAACTGACGAATGGATAAGAAAGCTGTGGTACATATACACAATGGAATATTACTCAGCATTAAAAAAAATTCATTTGAATCAGTTCTACTCAGGTGGACGGAACTGGAGCCTATTATCCAGAGTGAAGTAAGCCAGAAGGAAAAACAACAATACAGTATACTAACCCATATATATGGAATTTAGAAAGATGGTAATGAGAACCCTGCATGCGAGATAGCAAAAGGAACACAGATGTATAGAATGGACACATGGATTTTGTGGAAGAGGGCAAGAGTGGGATGATATGGAAGAAAGACATTGAAACATGTTAATTACCATATGTGAAATCAATCACCAGCCCAGGGTTGATGCTCCGGGCTGGTACACCAGGATGTCCCAGGGGAAGGGAGTCGGGAGGGGGGAGGGAGCGGGGTTCTGGAGGGGAAGTATGTGTAGACCCATGGCGGTTTCATGTCATTGTATGGCAAAACCAACACAAAAAGGTAAAGAAAAAAAAATTAAATGGTGTGATGAGTGAGAGAATGGAATCTAGAATAATTTACTATGAAATCTGTCTATGAAGAAAAGGAAAATAATGTAAAGAAGGTACTAAACCACATTTGTGAACTATTGAAAGTTGTGAGCCCGTCACTATTGTTTAAAAATTTTGTACAGGTTCCCTGATTACCCAGTAAATATGGAGTGAATGAATGGCAGAAATTTTAAAAGGGGAGAGAGGATTGAATAAATGAAAGGAAGTCATCAGATGATGTTAAATGTGTTTCTTGTGAAAAATATCTGATGCTTGCTTGAAAAATATTGAGATATAAGAAGTAATTCTCCATTATTTAGAAAATGAAGTCAGAAGTTGAAGTACAAGTCAACTCTGCTTTTTCTTTAAAACATGGTTCTGAAATAAATAATTCAATCAAGTTTTCAGTCCATACAAAATTAGAAGAGGTTAGATGGAGCTAGTGGTAAAGAATCCACTTGCTACTGCAGGAGAAACAAGGGATGAGGGTTTGATCCCTGAGTCAGAAAGATCCCCTGGAAAATGACATGGCAACCCACTCCAGTATTTTTGTCTGGAAAACTCCATGGACAGAGGAGCTTGGCAGGCTATAGTCCACAGGGCTGCAAAGAGCTGAACAAGACCGAGCACACACACACAAGAATAAATCTAAAAAGACAAGAATTAGTGACTCATTTATGAAATTGTCCTGTGATTCCACATTTTCCTGAATTTTTCATCTTCCATTTCCCAAGGATTTATTCTTGCCCAAAATGATATACCACTGAAGTGAATAACAAGTGATATTTCACCCCCTTCCCTTTCTTCTACCCATTTTTCATGGTGAATGGTGGCCCCATAAAAAATATGTGCACATTTCAATGCCCCAACCCTGTGAATGTGATCTTAGTTGGCAAAAGGGTCTTTGCAGATGTGATTAAGCTAAGGACCTCAAGATGAATTATCTGGATTATCCGTGTGTTGTGTTACTCACTCAGTCATGTCCAACTCTTATGACCCCATAGACTGTAGCCCACCAGGCTCTTCTGTCCATGGAATTCTCCAGGCAAGAAATCTAGAGTGGGATGCCATTTCCATAGCTAAGGGATCTTCCCAACCCAGGGAGGGAACCCAGGTCTCCGGTATTGCAGGCAGAGTCTTTACTGTCTGAGCCACCAGGGAAGCAAATTATCTGGATTATCTGGGTGGTCCTTAAATCCAATAACAAGTGTCTTTATAAGAGACACTCAAAGGAGACACAGGGACAAAAGGAGAAGGTCACATGAGGACAGAGGCAGTGGTTGAAGTTATGCAGCCACCAGCTCAGGAAGCCCTGGAGCTACCAAAAACGAAAAAAATCTAGGAACCACCTCCACCTAGAGCCTTCAGAAGGAGCTCAGGCCTGCCGAGCCTCAATTTCACACTTCTGACCTTCATAGCTGTGAGATAATAAATTTGTGTTATTTTAAGCCACCAACTCTGTGTTAGCTTGTTATGGCAGGCCTAGGAAACTAAGATACCATTCTTGTGATATTCATTCGCAGTTACTGGGAAGGAATGACATACTATACATTTACTTGGTGCCTGACAGAGACTGTGTAACATCTGTTCTTGTGCATTTTAATTATTGTGCATCCAGCTTAGATGCTATCTGGAGGGAAATGAAAAACAGAATATGAAACAAGCATATCCCAAGGCCGAAGTGTTTCACTAGTTAAAACAGGAAAACAACAAAATGACAACCTCATCTCCTGAAAGAATTTCCTGACAAGGTGATATAACTCAACTCTGAACTTGGTTTGGTTTATCCATTCCCATATAAGCATCTTATTTGATTAAAATTCTCTCTTGTAAGTTAATTTAATTGTCTTAAGTTTGTAAAAAATAGAAGTTAATAGAATGTCTTTTAAAATGACATATTTAGAAAGCAACACGCTAACAGACATTCATAAAATTATTTTATTTTCTTATATTTTAAGTCTTATATTTGTAAAAGCATATTTTAAAAAAACTAATTGTTTTAATAGGTTTATGAGATAAAACACAAGCTTCCTGCTCTTCCTGCCCTATTCTTTATTCTTGCTCCTGTGAGGACATTATTATAGTCATTTCTTCTTCTTTTATCTCTTCCATATTTTTAAGCAAAGAATTTATACTGATATTCTTGAGTTTTATTTTTTTCAATTAAATTGACTTCTTAATGTGGAAGGTGGAGATTTTTCTCTTTTATCCCTAGTCCTACATCTTCTTCCACATATATTTCATTTATTTCTGTTTATAATTTAATATTATCATTTAATACAATATTCAGTATATTATCATGACTGTAACAATAGATGAATCACACAGTGCATTATGATGACATTTTGTTTCCTGAACTAATTTTGTTTTCACAATATTTAATAAATGTGTCATTCTCTTTTACATGGCTTTCTACGTATCAACTGTATCATACCTACTCATTCTTTGAGATTTGTTAGTTCTGTGTAAAGTGTAAAATGTTCAAATAGTTTCCACTACTTTTCTTAGAAATACTTCTTCCTCTGCTTTCCTTAGAAATGCCTCAAGTTTCTTGTACCATCTGGACTGAATGTTATTTAGGCTTAAGGTAGAGCTTTCATTTTGGGACTTGTCTAAGAACCTGTATTACCATTCCTTTTCCTGTATCCACATTTTTTTTTTCTTGGTTTTATCCTTCACTTTGTGCTGTAATTTCCTGAAAAAGAACGAAGCTATAGATACATTTTTCAGATGCTGTATGTCTGAAAATGTAATAATTCTATCTCCCAATTATGTTGTATTTTGGCTGGGTATAGAATTACGGGTTGAAAGTAATTTTACCATGACATGTAAAAACATCATTCTACTTTCTTCTAGCTTCCAGTATTGCTATTAAGAAGTTTGATGTCATTCAAATTGTCTACTCTTTGTACAGAATATTGTTTTCCTTTCTCTGAAAGCTTTTAGGAGCATTTCTTTAGACTTTATGCACTGAAATTTTAGTAGTATGTACTTAATTTGAGCCTTTTTGCATTCACTGCTCTGTGTTGTCTGTAATCACTTTTCTATTGCTTCTTCTCTCCTGTACTATCTATCATAATAGATTATTATTAGTATTTGTATTCCATTATTGCTACTTTGGTGACATTCTGGAGGAAACAGAGCATAAATATGTGGATTCAAGCTGCCATATGGACTCAGGTACTCCAAAGATTACCTTATCATATAGTTTCAAGCAACTCCTTCAGGCAGGTGTCCTAAGGTGAGACTCAATGAGCATATTCTTTCCCCTAAAAATTAGTCTTGGGGAGGATATGGCTACAGGAAGAGAGTAGAGTATCCTTTTCACATAACATGCATGAAACTAAAAAAAAATTTATTAAAAATGAACTATTTCAGAGTTCCGAAAATTGACCAAAGCAGATAATAAGTGTAGAAATATTTATTCTTGAAAAAACTGTCATAGCTTTGTATAAGAACAGTGACTGTATGAGTCCGTCATGTGTGATGCCAGTTCCATCTTTCCTCTATCTCAGATTGTGAGTATAGCAGTTTTATCAGTAAAAGGATGTCCCCAAAATCCAACAGCTTTGCTGCCACAGACAGACTTAATATGGAGCAACGTATGTGAAAACATACTTACACATTAATGTAACCAACTAGTGAGTACAGAAATAAATCTTCACACTGATTTTTGGCAAAAGTACCAAGGCAATTCAGTGAGGAAAGTGATAGTATTTTTTAACAAATGATGCTGCAGGGAAAATTGAATTGCTACACAAAAAAAACTTAGAACCACATCTCACATTGTACTCAAAAATTAACTCAAAGTGGATCAAAAACTGCAATATAAGGGAAAAAATTATAAAACTTATAGAAGAAAACATAAAATAAGATCCTTATGACCTTGAGTTAGGCAATAATTTCTTAGATATTACATCAAAGCCATGGCCCACAAAAAATTGATAAATTACATTACTTTCAAATTTAAAACATTTGTACTTAAGCAAACATATACATCATTAAGAATAAATAGAAAAGTCACAGATTGGAAGAAAGTATTTGCAAACTATATATTCAATAAAGGACTTGTAAAAAACTGAATAATAAAATGCAACTGAATAAATAAAAAAGCATGAGCTAAATAACTGAAAATACATCATCACTGACTCGATGGACATGAGTTTCAGCAAACTCCAGGAGATGGTGATGGAGAAGAAAGCCTGGTGTGTCGCAGTCCATGGGGTCACAAAGAATAAGACACAACTGAGCGACTGATCTGAACTGATGTTTCTACAAAGACAGTAAATAGTTAATATAGGTATTAACTACTCCTTAAGTTCCAATGAGCTACCATTAGCGACAGATTAGACTAGTCATAATAATAAACCAAGTGATAGTTAAGTGTTGGCTAGAATGTAATAAACTGGAACCCTCCTTCCTTATTGGTAGGGATGTAAAATGGTACAGTCACTTTGGAAAACAGTTTGGCGGTTTCTTTAAAAGTTAAATATAAACTTAAAATATAAGCTAGCAATTCAACTCTTGGATAGATTTCCAACAGAAAATAAAATATATGGCCACACAAATACTTGTATATGAATGTTCATAACAGTGTTATTCATAATAGTCAAAAATTGGAAACAAGACAAATGTTCATCAAGCAGTGGATGGATTTTTCCCATCAAGTAGTGTACCCATACAATGGATCGATAATGTCAGGAACAAATTATTGATACATGTAACAACATAGACGATGGTACCTCTCCAAGTGATACTTAAGTAGAGGAAACCAGGGGCTTCCCTGGTGGCTCAGTGGTAAAGAACCTGCCTGCCAATGCAGGAGACATGAGTTTTATCCTTCGGTCTGGAAGATCCCTGGTGAAGGGAATGGCAACCCATTCCAGTATTCATGCTTGGGAAATTCCACAGAAGAGCCTGGTGGGCTACAGTTCATGATGTTGCAAAGAATTGGACATGACTTTGTGACTGAAACCAAACAAAAATTCCTACATATTATATTATTCCTTTTACATGAAATTTCTAGGATTGGCAAGATTTTCAAGATAGAAAGCAGATGAGTGGTTGCCTAAGGCTGGGGGTGGAAGCAGGAATTGATTTCACATGGGCACAATGGAACTTTGGGAAGTGATGGCTCTGTTATAAAATTGTATTACAGCTATGGTTGCACAACTATATAAATAACTAAAAATTCCAATTCTTTACTTACAATTAGCTAATTGTATGGTATACAATTTATACCTCCATAAAACTTTAAAAAAAACACAAAAGTGAAAAACAAGTAACATTAAAATTATTTCCTAAACTCTTGAAATGTTTTAATTCTCAAGAAGTGTTTGTAAGCCTAGAATACATCAATTAGAAAAATTTGCCTCTGCCTCCACTTTGGAAATCAGTTCTGGAAGATTCAGTAAGTCATCCATCTTAAAACTGCTGCCATGTTAGCACCTAAAGAGTGTCTTTATGTGAGGCTTTTTCAATCAAAGCAATCAACAAAAAACAGTAGCCACAGAAAAGAAAAAACTTAATATATTATAAATTACTAAATTCTATTATTTAAATAAATCTGAGTATAAGCTTAACTACAAAAATTAATTACACTAAAGAGTGTGAGTATCCCCAACCATTTACTTAGAGATCAATACTTTCTTCTGATTCTGATGTGTCTCGAGGCAAGTTTCTGATTTTCATTATTTTGTTCTGTGATTAATTATACACAGCAATTTCTTGAATAATATCAGATGAATTAGAATGGATAATTATATGGGCACATAATGATAGGGGTTTGAGTTTAAATGATAGCTATGTGTGACACAAATGCATTTATTCACCTACTGATTTAACAACTGTGTATTATTTATCAGACACTGTAGTATAATATCTGGAATTATTTATCAGATATTATAGTTTAATATCTGCATCCATAAGGCACAGAGTTTTCCTTAGGGAATTCATTATCTTTGGGGGAAGACAGAGAAGTTTAAAAATACTTGCCAGTTTAGGTTATTTCTTAAATGTTTTCCCATTCTGATAGGGACAAACACCAGATATCCAGTTGTCATGGAGACTTAGATGAGAGGGACTTGACTTAAGTTTGGTAGATCAGAAAAGTTTCATTTAGTTGACATTTCCTAAGCAGGTTTTGGAAACCTTATTGGAATTAGACAAACAAAGCTGGGAAGGGATAAAATGAAAACAGTTTGCATAGACAGAGTAGCATATGCCAAGTCTTGGGTGAGAGATAGAAAGATATGTGTGGGGAACTAAAAGTTGTTGACTGAGGCTAGAGTCTGGAACTTGATTGGGTAGATGGGGCTCAAGCTGCAGGTAAGGACTAGATCTGAAGGACATTGTAGGCATTGCTTAGGAGTTTGGAAAAGATACTAGAGGGAATGGATGTGCAAGAAAGATTTTAAGAAAGGGAATGTCACTGCTGGATCCAAAAATCAGAATATGAGAGATATGTCAGAGGTAGACCTTCATTAATAGAAACCAAGAAACAACAGTTTATTTGCTTAACAAGATAGGAGATGGGCTTTTTAGTTTGCTTGTTGTTGTTATTGTTGTTTTTATCCCCAAATACTAAGAGATCTGAAAGCAGAGAATCCTAATCTTACTAATCACATAGTAGTACCATGCTATCGTCAGGGACCAAGACTACTACTCTCTGGCTTCACTATATTTTCATGTGGCTTTTCTCCTCATAGTCACAAAGAAGCTGCCATAATTTCAAACATTGCACCTACATTCTAGGCAGGATGAAGGGAAAGATTGTAGACCAGGGGCCAAGATAATTTAGACAGCTCAACAGTCATCTTTTCAAAGAATTATCCTGGAGAACTTCTGGGGTAAAATCCTCTTACAGCTCATTGGCCAGGATATGTCCCCATGCTATCAGCAAGGGAGGCTAAGAGATCAAATAATTTGACTAGGTAGATCAGGGCTTTGGAAGCAAGAATGGATATCAAGCGAAGCAAATGGATTTTAAAAAAGAAAGTGAAAGTAACAAGACATACTGATTGCTTGGAAATGGAGGGCAAGGGAGAGGAAGGGGTCAGGGAAATTCCCAGGTTGCTGGTTTGAACAATTGGAAGTGATGTCATTTACTGAGACAAGAAGTGCAGATTTCAAGAAAAGATGACAAATTAAATTTTGAGTATGTTAGTTCAACATCCTTGTGGAATATTCAAGATGAGGTATTGGATGGCCCAAAAGAAATCTCACCAAGGTGTACAGATTTGAAAGTCATCCACATAAAGGTTGTAATTAAAGTCATCAGAGTGGATGAGGTCTTCAAAGAATAGGAAGTGATATGTGAAGACAGTCAATGTAGAATAAAGGAAGAATCAGTAGAATTTGGTAGCTTGTCAAATCCATATAAAGGAAGAAAGTACAGATTTTATAACTAAGAGATTCTTTTATTCTTTTGGCAGTATGAAAGGGAAACTAATACTTTATGCACTTCTTTTTCCTTTTTGACAAGACATTTTTTTTCTTTGTAGTTAGCTCAAATACATGATCTCTTTTAAGTTGCTTAATGCTCTCTAGGAAAAATAGATGATTAGACTGAATATTTCTAATAGAAACTATGTTAAACAAGAATGGTGACTTGACATTTAAGAAGCCTGGACCCAACTTTCTATTTTATTACAGATTTTGTCTCTGGAAAGATGATCTCTTGTGCCACATCATATTTCTCAAATGTGGAGACAAAGATCCATGCCCTGCTTATGGAGATGGGTCAAGCAAAGGTTCATGGTACCTGAGTTCCCTGGAGACAGGCACTAAACAGATACAGGCTGAATTACTAAAGGGCATCTTTGCCTCTCTCATCACTGTGTATAGAGGTCAGGGATGAACGTTCTTCAGGGTAATTGCTGTTGACCACTTCTTTTGCCCTTTGCTTCTGAGAAGCCACGGCAACAAGGTCTCGAGACAGACTGAAGAGCATCTGGTTGACCTGCTCTATTTGCTTGACATTCAATACGGAGAAGTCAAGAGAGATCATCAGGCATTTGTTGAATTGATGAAATCCAGAATATCACCAATTCCTGGGAAAAATATTTCCTGCATTATAGAGATAAATATTTAGTTCAGCTCTGCTGGGAAACATGTGCCTGATAAATTCTATGTTCCTTTTTTAATAGTCTGTTTATATTTCAGAGATTTCACATTATGAAATTTGGTCACTTACATCATATATAATTTTCAGCACATATTTTCATGAAATACTTCTGAGAAGATCTAAACTTAGTAGTCAAGCAAATATCTTTCCTTCTCTAAGTTCCCATAAATGAACTCCAAAATGTCTGCCTCAGAACAGGCATAGACTCAGAAGTCTTTTACTCCTATTACTTTTTCATCCACAGGATCCAAAAAGCTCACAAGGACATGTCACAATGTAAATGACACCGGGGAAAGATGTTGCGTGAAAGTGAGCATTTTGTTGCTAAAATATTTTTAAATAAGTTAATTTCAGAGGCAGACTATATCAGAGAAAACAGCAGCCAGAATTTAGGGACTCCCAGAAATAATGCTGTGTCTGCTTCCTGACACCATGGGAATATGGACATAGGTTAATGTGTTGTGATATCTGGGCCACACCATTGAACTCAACTCAATTTTGGTTTTGTTTTGATACTTCAACCCCAGGTCCATGGTGTCCCTGTTAAGTAGCTCCTTGTCTGTCGCATGCTGCCTCTATGACTATTTAGTTTAAATAGTTTGTATTTAGTTTAAAATACAAGCATTTTCATATGACTCGTTGGTAATCTATTGCTATGGAAGAGCTTCCCTGACAAAAAATCACATTCACAAGTTGCATTCTTAAATTATTTCAAGTCAGTCAACTAAATTGAGACTGAAGGAAAGACTCTATGCCATTGTGTAAATTCAAGTGTGTGCAATCCATCACATGAGGGAGCTTCATCTCATGTTATACTACCTGCAGTCCTGAGTGGTTGGTAACTACTGAGCTTTGCAAGCAGGGAACTGACTTTAGAAGGGTTGAATAACTTACCTAAGGTTTCAGGGAAAAGTGGTGGAGGCACGGTTCAAACCCTGCCTGTTGACTGCAAAGCATCTGCTAAGAACAACTGCTTTTGCTGTTCTTTAGTCCCTAAGTCACGTCAGTCTCTTTTGCAGCCCCGTGGACTGTAGCCTGCCAGGGTCCTCTTTCCATGGGATTCTCCAGGTAAGAATACCCAAGTGCTGAGGATAAAAGAGGGTGAGTATGTCTGAGCAGATCAAACAACTTAAACTTGAGTATAAGGGATTCATCTTCTTCAAAATTCTCTAGCCAATAACATACTATGAATTTCCCCTTTGTCATCTTCTCTCCAGCATTTCCTTCTCTACATTTTTCTCTAGGAATTTACCTTTGAGGGACTGCCCTGCATTGGTCCAGTAATTAAGACTCTGTGATCCCAAAGCATGGGGCCTGAGTTCAATCCCTAGTCAGGGAACTAGATCCCACAAGCTGCAACTAGGACCTCATGCAGCCAGATAAATAAAAATAAATTAATTAAAAAGAAATTTGCCTTTTATCTTCTCTTCTTGGTTCTATGTATCCTCACTCTCCCTCCTTCTTGGGCTGCCAAGTTTCTCCAAAACCATTTTTTGTTGCATTTTGCAGATATTGTTTGCTTTCTTACTGTGTGCCTTCCACTAAATTTTCCCAATAATCTAAAATAAAATACCCTTTTAAAGATACATACCACCACTAGCAATATTTTTTTCAATTAAATTAAAATTGATAGAAAATACACCAGGATGGCAACATTGCCATATTTTTCTCTCCTCTGAAAATGAAATGGACACAAAAATAACATCAACTGACCTTGGGAGAGAGTACTGGCTTGATTTGCTATTTGTAATTTGTTCCACAGATATTATATTAAACTGAGACTCTTATTTACTTTGTGAGTAAATGAGACTCAGAGAGACTTTAGGAGACATAATAAATTTGTTTAACCAATAAGTACCTCAACCAGAACTTGAGTTCAGATCTTAGAAATTAAAGTCAGTAATGATAGCCTTGGGGATTTAGAAATCTAATGAGATAATGCCTTGACTAATGGAAAGACTTGTTTTGTTTTTTAACTTAAAATACTCACCTGGCAGAGAAGACTTGTAAGGAGCCCTCAGAATTATACCTGCTTACATGTGTGCTCAGTCATGCCTGACTCTTTGCAACCTCTTGGTCTGTAGCCTGCCACGCTCCTCTGTCCATTAAAATACTGGAGTTGGTTGCCATTTCTTTCTCCAGGGTATCTTCCTGACTCAGAGATTGAACCTGCTTCTCCTGTGTCTCCTGCCTTGCAGGCAGATTCTTTACCACTGAGCCACCACAGATGCCCAGAATTGTACCTGCTGCTAAGTCACTTTAGTTGTATCCAACTCTGTGCGACCCCATAGACGGAAGCCCACTAGGCTGCCCCATCCCTGGGATTCTCCAGGCAAGAACACTGGAGTGGGTTGCCATTTCCTTCTCCAATGCATGAAAGTGAAAAGTCAAAGTAAAGTCGCTCAGGCATGTCCGACTCTGTGCGACCTGATGCACTGTAGCCCACCAGGCTCCTCCACCCATGGAATTTTCCAGGCAAGAGTACTGGACCAGGTTGGTGACATTAATATGACCTCTATGAGAGATCAGTATATGCAAAGACCTGTTCCTACTATTTCCATAATTTGTCTAACTTCTGACCTCCTATTTAAAAAATGCATGCATTTTGCTAGCTCTAAGCTAAAACTGTGGAATGTTGCTAGGAACATGTTGGCTAAAACCAAGCCAAATGAACTTTGGCTAAGAATGAGAAACTTCAATTGTTTCAATAATGTTGTAGATGGAAATAATTATAGCAACGTTGCCATCCTGGTATATTTCCTATCAGCTTTCAAAAGAATGACAAAGTTACCCCAGAAAGGTCTTTATTTTGGGGAGAACTGAATACTTTTGTTATCTCTTTTGATGCTTAGAACACTAAAATAAAAATGTTATCTTTTCCATTTTGACATGTGACAAAACTGAGGCAGAGTATTTAAGTGACTTGCTTAATATCACTTAGGCATTGAGGTGCAGAGATGGGATTCAAGTACAGGATCCAGAAGCTGTACTTGGGTTGAGCCAGAGCATTTCCATGCTCTGCCACTGGATTCAGAATCTCTACCTTTACAGTTTGCCATATTGCTTCCATATATTGAGCAATGTACACGTTATACGTTAGAGAAACTGACAACTTAAATAATGTAATCATGGTCTAAAATGAGGGTGATATTGCTGCTTCTATTATTTTTTTTTTTCTGCTCAGGCTGGGGAATAAATGTCACTGTTTTATCTACTATGTTGTTGTTAGTCCCTCAGTTGTGTCTCACTCTGTGACCCCATGGACTTTAGCATGCCAGGCCTCCCTGTCCTCCACTATCTCTTGGAGTTTGCTCAAGTTTATGTCCATTGAATGTATTATCTACTGTACAATCATCTATTTATTCAAGCACTGATGAATCTTCAAATGAATATTTATTTCACTCCATCTGTGTGCCAGGCACTTTTGCTTGTGATCAAGGCCCAGACTTTCTGAGTTGGATACTTTAGTTGATGTTGTAAAACAAGGACAACAGTTTCATTAGGTTCATGATCTCTATTTTCCTCTTAAAAATCTGATTTTATAAGTGGAGTAACAAAGGCTCAGGAAGGTCAAGAGGCTTGCCTTCAGCCAGATGGGTGGGACATAACAGGGATTTGAATTCAGATCTGATTTGCTATCTAGGTACTTATCTCTCTACATCACTAAAAAGGAAAAATATTTCAGTAATTCAAAGTACCACCTAAAACAGTAATCTGGAAAGAGAAATGAATGAGTTACATTACTTATAATTTGTGCTATGGATGTGAGAGTTAGACTATAAAGAAAGCTGAGCGCTGAAGAATTGATGCTTTTGAACTATGGTTTTGGAGAAGACTTTTGAGAGTCTCTTGGACTGCAAGGAGATCCAACCAATCCATTCTAAAGGAGATCAGTCCTGAGTGTTCATTGGAAGGACTGATGTTGAAACTGAAACTCCAATACTTTGGCCACCTGATGCGAAGAACTGACTCACTGGAAAATACCCTGATGCTGGGAAAGATTGAAGGCAGGAGGAAAAGGGGACGACAGAGGATGAGATGGTTGGATGGCCTCACCAACTCAATGGACATGAGTTTGGGTAAACTCTGGGAGTTGGCTATGGACAGGGAGGCCTGGCATGCTGCAGTCCATGGAGTTACAGTGTCAGACACAACTGAGTGACTGAACTTAACTGAACTGTGCTCTTATTTCTACTTCATTTTTAATAATTAATTAAGCTTTAGATTTCATTACAGACTCTTATCATCCATAAGTAAACGAAGAAACTAAAAAAAAAAATTTGCAACCCTTATCCCTCCAACTTGAAAATGGGTTTCAGTCTACAGCTGTAAAGGACATGGGTGTTTCACTCAAACACTTAAGCTTAGAAAAAGGATGGAAGTAGGATTTATTCATTTAGAAAAAGCAAATAGCTTTCACTCTTGCTCTGTTTCATCTTTAGCCCAACTATTTACTGATACTTTAACCTTTCTTGTTGGTAGGGGGACTCAGAATATTTTAGATATGTGAAAAACTATTTGTTTAACTGAATCACTGTAAGAGTGATGGGAAGATCACAGCTACCTGACCAACATAAGCAGCAAGCTCCTCACTTGGTCCTGTTTTTCCCATTCTATAAACAAGTCAGTAAATCCAGGATAGAACCACTCAGATATGCTTCCATAGTGGCAGAGGATTGCTTGGTATCTAGTGACCTGGATATGAACCGATTTATTGTCTTTTTATCTCCAAAAAATAATTTTTTTTCACATAGGTCTTAGAATCATACAATAATTTTATTTATTTTTTCATTATCTTAAAAAGTATAAGCTGTTATATTAAAGTAAAATAAATTACCATGCCAAAAATTATGAAATTTTTTTCCTGAGAAAAAATAGACATCCAGACATTTAATCAGACTATGTGTGTGCTAAGTCGCTCAGTCGTGTCCGACTCTTTGCAACCCCATGGACTATAGACTGCCAGGCTCCTCTGTCCATGAGGATTCCCCAGGCAAGAATACAGGAGTGGGTTGCCATGCCCTCATCCAGGGCAACTTCCCAACCAGGGATTGAACCATGAACCCAGGTCTCCCACATTACAGGTGGATTCTTTACCATCTGAGCCACCAATGTGTCTATATTGTTTCTTGTATCCTCTATCTGATGATTTATAAGCCTCTCTTGGATAGAAAATGTCTTTACTAACTTCTGAAGAAATCATATCACTTTAAGGTTGTCATAAGATGATTTCAAGAGATAATGGTGAGTTTATAATTAAATCAATACTTCACAGCCCAAGTAAACTTTCTTATTTTTAATTGACATCCAGTAATATATTAAAAAGAAAACCAGTTATGCTCTGATTATGGTAGAAATTCTTAGAAATTATGTGACAAGAGATTTGAAATCTAATGCTTTCCTTTTAGTAATCCACCAAAATAAAATAGCTAAGACTTATGAAGTGCTGAGGAACATCCACTTTTACAAGTGCTTTACATGTATGAACTAGATTCTCACAAGAAGCCAAGTAGGTAGACACTATTCTTACCAGCAAGCAGGTTTTTAGAAGTTAAGTGGCTTGCCCAAGGTTTCATGGCTAGTAATAATCATTTGAACTATGAGTACAGGCAATCAGTTTCAGAGTTGCAACTTCAGCCTTGAAAGCCAGTTTGTCTCTCCAAGCAAAAGCTAATTCAACCATACCGACAGTGTATTTCTGAAAAATGGGGGAAACCGAATTTTTAGATAATTGAATTTTTGGATCATTGCTGGAGACAGACAGGAGTACTAGAAGTTACAGCGTGGTTCTTTGCCAGATGCAATCAGTGCTGAGATGGCTTTTTGTTTCTTCTTCAGGGCCAATTATACAGTTCCTATAAATGGTGTTAAAAGAAAATTCCTTTGATTCATCAAGAATTTATGAGTACTGACTCTGTGCCATGTCTGGAGACAGTACGGTAAGACTTAGCCTTTGAACTTGAGAATTTCTCTTTGTTAAAAAACCAATTTAAAAATACAAGCCAAACTCTAAAAATTCAATTATGTTGTTCTTGTGGCTTAGTAAATAAGGATGTTCTTAAAAATTATCTCTTTCTTTGATGACTGAGTATCGAGCATTAGTAGCTACCATGTGGAAGGATGACTCATTCTACAGTAGACAGGTTTATGTATGGAGATAGACTAAATTTGTTCCAACTCTAGAATTTATCTTAAAAATCATATTTTCCTAACATCTATGAGATAAGCTTGTTTTCCCTATATGTTTTTTAAATAAAAGAGGGTAATTCAGACTTTCCGCTTATTTGCATTATTGCTGAGAGCTGTGTTTTATTAATTGGATTTTTACTGTAATTGGATGACACCTTTGACATTGGACTTTCAAGGCCATCTGTTTTCTCCTATTAGCTTTTAATTTTTCTTTATACTACATAATCACATTCCTATAGAAAAGTGTAGAAAACCAGAGGGTTTTAGTACAGAAATAAAGCAATACATCTTGGGGGGGGGTTATGTTTAAAAGAGTAAATATATATCCTTATTTGCACATTTTTCAGAGAAGAAACATCTCCATTCCAGCCGATTGTTGAAAAACCTGCATCTGCATACTACATGTGTATTAGTCCTCTAAAAAGACAAAAGTAGATATGCAGCTATTAACAGCTGGAAACTGAAAGTTCAAATTTCACTTTAAGCTTTAGTCTCTCTACCTTTGTGCTTCCTGATCCCTGCAATTCAACTGAAGCTTCCTTGCTGGTGCATCAGCACAAGAAAGACTCTCTTAACTTGATCTGGAAGGCTAATGGCTGGATGTGACACAGCATGTGTTGTAACATACTCTTGGTTACTGAGTACACACAGAGGCTTGAGACAGCTGGCCATGGCCACACTTCTGGCTTGGAGTCACGCCCTGAACTTCCACAGTTGAAATGAGTCCATGCTCCTCTAGCTGCCTGATCCATTACCCATGTGGTAATAGAGCCAAAGTGGTAAACCAGTTTCACCAAAGCTCAGATGGACCCAAGATGTTTACCTTGTACACTGATCCATGTACTCTTTTATTTGAAAGTGGTTGCTTCTTTGTGATAATGATGTACGGTCTCTCTTGAGAAGGTACCCATTAATAATGTGTTGGTATATATTCCTCTCCAAACACATTTTTGAGTAGAGTCCAAAGTAGAAGAGCCAGATTATTTAGAGCTAAGTCAGCTAAGCTAAGGTTTCCTAAGGGAATGCTCTTCCCAAGACCTCATCCCATTCTTAGCTGAATTCTTGGCATGCAAGTTCATGCTGGTTACTTCACAAGAAAGCTAAAGGTGGGGAAGAAAATTCTATGGTTCAATGTGTGGTAAAGCCATTGACTAACTCATAAGGCCATAGGAAGAGAGTCTATGGCTCAAGATCAGGTTTAAATGAAATGAAATTGATTTCTAAATAGGCAACAACATTTATTCCCTTCTCCAGGGGATCTTCCCAATCCAAGGATCGAACTTGGGTGTCCTGCATTGCAAGCAGATTCTTTACCATCTGAGCCACCAGGGAAGCCCCAGATAAAGGAGAAGAGGGTGGCAGAGGATGAGATGGCTAGATAGGTAGAATCACTGACTCAATGGACATGAATTTGAGCTCACTCTGGGGGACCCTGTGTGCTAGTGGTTCAGGTGGTAAAGAATCTGCCTGCTATGCAGGAGATCCAGGTTTTACCCCTGGGTCAGGAAGATCTCCTGAAGAAGGGAATGGCAACCCACTCCGGTATTCTTTCCTGGAGAATCCCACGGGCAGAGGAGCCTGTCAGTCTATGGGTTGCAAAGAGTCGGACATGACTGAGCGAGGTTGCAAAGAGTTGTACGCTTCACTTGGACTGACTTTCATTTCACTAGGAAGACAAAGGAGCCTGGAGTGCTACAGCCCATGAGGTTGCAAAGAGTTGGATATGACTTAGAGACTAAACAACAACAAAACCACAACTAATAAAGCAGATACGATATACCACATAAAACTCAGGAAAATCTAATTGTAAAATTACAATTGTTTGAAAATCAAGGCATCTTTCTTTCATGTTTAGAAGAACTCCAACATCTCTAGCTTCAGTTTAGAGGCTGGATATGTTGAGTGAATAGTTTGAACTGTCTATTGTTTCTTTAAGTGGTACCATTAAATGGATGGGTCAGCCACTATAAAATGCAGACAGAGCAACCATTGAAATAAGATGCAGCCAATATTTAATCTGAATGACAAATTCATGTCAAGAATTCCAATTTACTATATATCAATGGACTTATGATAATCAACATTAATCATACTCTTTCTGAGAGAGCCCATTATAATCTGTACGGAGACACCAAGGAAGCAAAAGCAAGGATAAAATGAAAAGAGTTTGCTAGAATGAAGGCTGCAGAATCTAAACAAAGATGAGTGACACATGTTGGGTAGGATAAATCTACAAATAGCCTGGAGCCAGACATCAGACATTATTTGAAATGACAAACTTCACATTAACTAAAAGAAAAAAAGAAGATCACAGATGGAGACAGACAGTGGTGCTAAAAGTTATACAAGTGCATGATTCATTTCCAGAAGAAATCAATGTTGAGATGACTTTTTTCCTCCTTCAGAACCAATAATGGGCCTCCTATAATTAGGTAAACTTTCTACGTCCTATCAAAACAAACTGTTAAGCCACAGAGAGGCCACTGACACATCTGCCCCTCAACCAAAGCTATAGTATTTTAATCTAAGCACAATGCAAAGATGCATGAGTCAATCTACCGTAAATTTTCAGCAAATAGTATGTGTCATTGGAAATAACTTTTGCTTTTCCGAAGACCGTAGATTTATTCTGTAGGAGTTTTAGAAACAAGCAACAATAATTTTAGCAAAAGCAATTCCCTGCGTTCACTAAACCATAACTGTCTGAAACTAGTTATTTCTAGAATTACACAGAACCAAAATAGCAAACATGTAAACAGAGAGCTATGGGTTAGAATTCATCAAACTGAGGGAGGGGAGTTTTGAATGTTAAGGTATAAAATATCACAGCTGTTAACTATTTATAGTTACCCAGTTTTAATACACAATTCAAACACTAATTAAAAACATTCTCCATAAATAGAAAACCAATTTGCTGTGTGTGCAGAGTGAATGATACAATCAACTTTCCCCAGCTATCAGTTTTCTCTTCATACAGGCGGTCAGAAAGTAATTGACCTTTGGACTTCTCATTAAAACTCAGCAATGGAGTTCGGAAAAAATGAAGCTGGGTCTATTCATGCCATCAAATGAGGTTATAGCATATCTAATCCTATTGTTTCAGTTTTCTCTATTGTCATTGTGAGTTGCTGGGCCAAATTCTAAGCCAATTGGGGGAAGAAAAGCAGAGTTGAGCCGATTGGTCATGCCACATTTTATCCACTCCACACAGTACAGCAGAGCCTTCGTTTGCCACTGAGCTAAAAAGATAAAAATATGAGACATGCAATGACATCCCAGGACACTTGGGATGGAGAGACGGACTCCCATTGTTCTGAACTTATGTTGTTTTATGTTGTTGCTATTTTTAAGATTTTTTTTTTTTAGTGTGGATCATTTTAAAAGTCTTTATTGAATTTGTTACAATAACAAATTCTGTTGCTTACCTACTATTTTTTTCTCTGTGAGGCATGTGGAATCTTAGCTCCCCCACCAAGGATCAAACCTTCACCCTCTGTATTGGAAGCTGAAATCTGAAACATTGGCCTGCCAACATGACCTTAAGTTGTTAGGTTGGGTTAAGTTGTATCAATGCCCAAGGCAAATTCCAGGAGGAGAAATTCTTTGTGGTTCTCACTTTTTGAAATTTCTGAGGAAATTTAATCTAGAGCTTGAGGCAAATTGGTGATGTTGATGGTGGAGGTGGGGGTGGCTGTGCGGGTAATAATTTTTCCTGAGAAATGATAAAATCATGGAAGCTAATTAACAAATCCACGGGAGTCTAAAATTGGAGCTGGAAGGAAACAAAGATAGTCTCATCGAATCATTTTACTTTATAAATAATGGAAATGATAAGATTCAGAGAGTTAGCATAATAAGCTTCAAGTTACATTTTGCTGAAACATGAGTTTGGGTCTCAATGTGTTGGGTCCCAGCTGTGTTTTTTTCAGTCACAGCATAGCTTTACTACTCTTTCATGTATGTTCGTTTTGTTAAAAACAAAAATAAAAACAGAACCAAAATTCTCATTGAAGACATCTTGTAAAGCTACCTGTACATGCTTGGGTCTTTGTGGGAGTGGTTAGCTCTACTCTGAGCTTTCCAGGTGGCTCAGTGTAAAGAATCCACCTGCCAATGCAGAAGATGCAGGAGAGGCAGGTTCAGTCCCTAGGTTGGAAAGTCCCTAGGTTGGAGTAGGAAATGGCAACCCACTACAGTATTCTTTTAGGGGAAATTCCATGGACAGAGGAGCCTGGTGGACTTCAGTCCATGGGGTCAGAAAGAGTCAGACACAACTGAGCGACTGAGCACAGCTTTACTGTGGCCATTGTGTGTGACCTTACTCATTTTCAAGTACACAGCATCTCCCATCCCTACCCTCTTTTCAATCCCAAACGCTTGTCATAGTTTGTGTATACTTCATTATGGAAAGCCAAGTTAGAATATACCTTCAGGTTCTTTGCAAGTAAAATGTGACTCTTTACATTCAAAAAGAAACTTGTGCCTTCATTAAGGTGACCATAGAAATTATCTTCTAAACCACACATTTATGAGAGCAAATGGGGGACTATTGATCATGACAACAGGACAACAGATGCACACTGAACTACTCTGGACAAACTAGGATACGTGATCTCCCTAGTTTTTGAGTGTTTCCAATATCCACAATAGTAAAAATTCCCCTGTACAGGCATTTGTTCTATTTTAACTTTTTCCTTAACACTCATTTTTGTTGACTTATTTTGAAATGCAGCATTATATAGTGGAAAAGTAAAAGGAAATAGAAAGAAGATATGGTGGTCTCATTTCTAAGTGTGAGACTCCAAAGAATCAGCATCCTCTCTTGGATTCAGTATTTGCATCTGACTAAGTCACCAAGGAGCTTCCCAGGTGGCTCTAGTGGTAAAGAATCCACCTGCCTAGGCAGCAGACGCAAGAGATGCAGGTTTGACCCTGGGTCGGGAAGATCACCTGGAGAAGGGCATGGAAACTCACTCCAGCATTCTGGCCTAGAGAATCTCTTTCCTTGGACTCCTCTTCATTTGGACAGAGGAACCTGGTGGCTACAGTTTATAGGGTCACAAAGAGTTGGACACGACTGAAGTGACTTAGCACACAGGCAAGTCACTATTAAGTATTCCTCTAGCCCTAATGGTCTAGGATTTCTATGCCCCCTAAATTTCTATTTGCATTTCCATATGCATATATGAAAATAGAGGTCAATTATGAAAATAATATGAAGTTTCAATAAATATTGAATAAGAAAACAAACAGAATTTGAGTCTGTTGGTAATATATTGTTGGTAATGTTATCTCTGAAAAAAAAAGAGCAAGATTGTTTATCTATATTGAAAGTCACACCCAGACACATAATGTCACAGCAACTTGGTAGTTCAGTACAGACAGGAAATGTTTTTTTCATGTGTGTTTTTGGCAAAACTCTACAGCTTAGGATACTGGTAGGGTTTTTTGTTATAACAGTCTTTCATGTGGGAAAGTCACATTAGACGCTGTCTGGTTGCTCTTGGTTACGAAGACTTTTCCTATTTGACTCACCTTCAATTTTTAGGCAAATTCTCTGGCTTCCTGCTATTGTTTCTGGGTGTCTGCAAGTCTTTGTGTCCTTTGAAAGTCTGAGTGATAAAAGTGTTACATGGTCCATGTAACTTTAGAGGTATAAATTATTAAAAACATAAAAGTGGTTGGATAAGAAACAGAAACAGAATTTATCACAAATTCTAGATCCTTATCTACTTTAATAAATCCTTCCTTTTAAATTAGAAGTGATAAGCTTTATCTACTTTCTGCATATGCCACAGGCACAATTTGGTATATTGGTTTGACTTTCCATATTGCTTGCCTGAATTCTAACATTTCAAAACTTCCTCAAGTCATCTTGCTGACCCTGGGAGACAAATACAAATATGGATAGTTTCTCTCTTCTGTTATGACTCTTGGTTGTAAATTTTATTTCTTCATTTGATTACTATGATGCATTCCTACCCAAGCTGCAGTAAAAAGAATAGATTTTAAAGAGCTTATCGAGCTTTGATCTTAATAATGTGCTAAAAATTTTCTACACACAATCTCAATAAATTCTCAAAATGATCCACTGCATAAAATGAGGGTCAGAAACATTAATTAATTACTCAACCAAGTTTACACAGCTAGTAAGTGGCAAAACCAGGATTCAAACACAAGTATATCTGAAATCCAAGGCTTCCCTGGTGGCTCAGTGTTAAAGAATCTGCCTGCTAATGCAGGAGAGGTAGGAAATGTGGGTTCGATAGCTGGGCCAAGAAGATCTCCTGGAGAAGGAAATTGCAACCTACTCCAGTATTCTTGCCTGGGAAATCCCATGGACAGATGGGTGTGGCAAGTTACAGTCCACGGGGGCATAAAATACTAAAGTCTTTTTAGTGACATTAAAGACTGTTTAGTGACTAAACAGAAACAATATCTGAAATCCAAACCCTCTGTCTTTAACAACTATAGTGTCATCTCAGGGTGTATCATGGGATAACAACTTTCTTCTTTACATTTGCACAGTCTCATGTTTTTAACACTCTTACTAGCACGTCCATTTAGCTTATTTGAGCCTTATGGTGTTTTATGGGGGCAGAACAAAAGGGTGGATGCTAGGTTCATTTTACAGATGAGGATGCTCAGAGAGGGTGGTCCAGCATCACAGAGCCAGCAAGTTGTAGTGCTAGCAACTGAACTTGTGTCTTTGAATGGCTGCCCTAATGAAAATTCCATAAAGCCAGGGTTATTTCTTGAAAAGGCTTTTTAAAACGTTAAAACCTTAAAAAACAAAAGTTCAAATGTGTAATTAATCTATCACAAGTAAGGAACGACTGTCATATTGATCACAAAGTTTGGTTTTCCCTTCTTGCCTATTTCACATCTCAACCATTGTCTGGCCAGTTTGGATTTGTGACACCAGTCGATAACGGTAGTCAGTGTGACCCAGACCTCTATGACTCTCTCTGAATTGTCATGCAATTCCTTATATTAACTAGTCTGTTTTTCCTAACAAGTTCTGATGTTAAGTACAAAAACCATTTTTTATAGGTCTTCCCTATAGAGTGGGTGTCCACTAAAAGTTTGCTGAATAAAAAGCTCAAGGTGTTACTGTTAAGACATGTAATAATAACATTTACTGAGTCTTTAATCATTTTTTCTCAAAATATGGATTTAGCTGGGAGTCACAGTTGTGTTTCCTTGTAATTTTATTTATTTGTTTTTGGTTGTGCTGGGTCTTTGTTGCCTCACGGGCTCTTCTCCTAGTAGTGGAGAGCGAGGGCTACTCTCTGTGTGGTGCATGGCTTTCTCATTGCCGTGGCTTCTCTTGTTGCAGAGCACAGGCTCTAGGTGCCAGGGCTTCAGTACTTGTGGCGCACAGGCTTAGTTGCCCTGCAGTATGTGGGATCTGCCCAGAGCAGGGATTGAACTTGTGTCCCCTGCATTGGCAGGCAGATTCTTAACCACTAGACCACCAGGGAAGTCCCTTTCATCTTTAATATATACCAATCACTCTTGAAAAGACTTTAGGTACATCAAAATATTGGTTCCTAACAGCTATCTTATTTCACCTCAATCTCACAGGTACACAAAATGACGTACAAAGAATTCAAACAGTTTGCCAAAGTCATATTATAAGAGGCAAGGTAAAAATTTGAACCCAGTTAGTATAGTTTAGGAAAAGGAAGATTTCAAACTCATTAGCACTTAGCAAATTCTATTAGGCAGTATTCTTTTAGTCTTGGATCCATTTCATCAAAATGATGAAAATGCATTCTTACAGTGTTTTGCTACTGAACAGATATACTGGAGGAAATGCCACTTAAAAATAAAATACACCTTCAGGTTTTCCTATAAGAATGAAATGGTACTCCATCATTTGGAGATCAGACTGGAAAAAAGAAATGCTGCTTCAGCATATTCTCTGCTGAGGATCTGACAACAGGAGCCAAAAATAGTTGGTACTATGTAATAGCATGGGCTTGGGAGCAACACAAATAGGTTTAAGACCCGGCTCCATCCATGCTAGGGACCAAATTCCATAGGAGTCCACTCTAAGACAAGGATTTGCATGCCCCTTTGACATGGTGCCCAACTAACTGTGAAGTTTCACAGGTTATGTCCAGGCACACAAAGTACAACCCCAGAAATTATTCTGTGTTAATTATTCGCCATTTGCCCCTGTTATTTTTTTCCTGGGGGAAAATCCAGGAAAAAAAAAAAAATCCACTGTCCCTTTTTGACCAGATCAGAGTCTCACTTGTCCTCTAGCTTCTGGGTTTGCATTTGCCAAATCGCTGAGCATCATCAGTTAGAGTTCAGGAGGTGGGGAGGGAGAGAAGTGGAGGTGTTCCCTCCACACTCCCCCTATAGGGCCAGAGTCTGACACTGGCTCTCTCTTGTATCAATAGTCACAACTCCTGTTGAATGACTCTCTTGCATACAGTTAAAACTCTTCCTCTTGTGGATCCCAAAACCCACCTCCCCTTTCTGATGTTTCTCCTCTGTTGATAATCCTTGGTGCGTCTTCATCTCTTACTGGTTCCCTTAATTCTGTCCATACCTCTCTGTAAATAGCCCTTTCATCAAATTGTCTTTGCTCAAAGCCTTGAATGTACATCTTCCTGCTAAGGATCTGACTAATATAACCCTTATCAGTATGGAAATTCTTGTTAGGGATTTAAACAAAGCAGAGATCCACAGCATGGCCTCCTTGGTGACTCAGTGGTAAGGAAGCTGCCTGCCAAACCAGATACATAAGAGACTCAGGTTCTATCCCTGGGTTGGGAAAATCCCCTAGAGTAGAAAATGGCAACCCACTCCAGTATTCTTGCCTGGAGAATCCCAAGGACAGAGGAGCCTGGAGGGTTACAGTCCATGGGGTCACAAAAGAGTCAGACATTGCTTAGCGACTAAACAATGACAACAGCAGAGACCCACAGCATATGTATTTCACTACATGCTTCTTGTTGACCTTCCTCTTTCTCCCCACATGCTCTAGGAGGAATGGGCTTTTGCTCTTCCCTTTGTCCCTTAGATCATATCCTGAACTGCACTTCACGTGGTTTAGAATAAAGCACAGCATTCAATCTTCCACCTTGATGCGCCAATGAGATATTAAGGAACTGAGAACGTCTCTTCCTCCTTCGAGAATGTCTGCTTTTAAGACTATTGCTATGCTAGGTCCCCCAAAACAAAAACAAAATAATAGCTATTTTAAGAATCAAGCCTAACTAATGATGTCATTTTTGTGGTTGGCATCTCCTTGCTTCTTTCTGGTGTTTTATGCATCATGACTTGGAGTTATCATAAAGAAACACAATTTACCAGGAAGAAAATAGCAGAATCCATTCATTGGATGGTTTAATATTATATATATTGCCTGGGCCAGAGGCAGAAGATTTCTTAGAAGTCCACTAACCTCACCTCTTGTTTTACAGATATAGAGGTGAGTAAAATTGGTAAAGAATCTGCCTGCAGTGCATGAGACTGGGATAGTTCCCTGGGTTGGGAAGATCCCCTAGAAATGGGAATGGCTACCCACTCCAGTATTCTTGCCTGGGAAATCCCATGGACAGAGGAGCCTAGGGGCCTACAGTCCATGGGGCGGCCAAGAGTCAGACACAAATGAAGCGATGTAACATGCCTGCACACATGGATCATGCACTATGCCAGACAATGGGCATATAACAAGAAATAAGACAATCACAGGTCTTTTCCTCTGAGATCTTATAATATGAAGAAAGAGTCAGGAAGTTAAATCACATGTATTTGCATAACTGAATCACTTTGCTGTACATCTGAAACTAACACATTGTAAATCAACTATACTGCAGTATAGAATAAAAATTAAATTAAAAAATGAAGGAAAGTTAAATCAGCATTAACACGGTCGTAGGGAAAGCACTACCCAATAGAAGGGCAGGGTGCTATGGATGACCTGGCAGGGTGAGGGACCCTAGGAGGGGTCAGGGATGGCCTCTGCAGAAGCTGCTGTTTCAAGTGGAAAACTGAAAGGTGAGCAGAGGGAACTGACTCTGGGAATGTGAGTGGATTTGGAAGTTGAGGCACAATAGAAATAAACAGAAGGAAGAGCATGTTCCAGAATTAAAAAAGAAAGCCTTGATGAAGCCAAAAGAAGGTTCTGTCTACATGGCTGGAATAAAGGCTTAAAAGAGAGCATGGTGAGGGAAGGGGCAATTAAGGTGAACAGGGACAGGGGGCCAGTGCTAGGCATGCCATATACTGTGACTCCTGAACCTTTAGAAACAGAATTTGGGTGGTATAATTTAATGCTGTTGGTAAGACTGCTACAATTGCACATGTTTAATTTTATATATAGTGTCATTTTATATATAATTTTAATGTATACTATATTTTTCAAGTTATAATTTTATGCATAAACCTTATTTTTTTTCCATTTTTCTTTTTTTTTTTATTATTGTTTTTGCCATACATTGTCATGATATCACCATGGGTTTACATATGCTTCCCCTCCGGGTCCCCCC
>ML661885.1:23358336-23475725 GCA_007570785.1 Antilocapra americana
AGAAGACCTCTGGTAGCTTGATAGGAATTGCATTGAATCTATAGATTGCTTTAGGTAGTATACTCATTTTCACTATATTGATTCTTCCAATCCATGAGCACGGTACATTTCTCCATCTGTTTGTGTCCTCCTTGATTTCTTTCATCAGTGTTCTATAGTTTTCTATATACAAGTCTTTTGATTCTTTAGGTAGAAATACTCCTAAGTATTTTATTCTTTTTGTTTCGATGGTGAATGGGATTGTTTCCTTAATTTCTCTTTCTGATTTCTCACTGTTAGTGTATAGGAATGCCAGGGATTTCTGTGTGTTGATTTTGTATCCTGAAACTTTGCTATATTCACTGATTAGCTCTAGTAATTTTCTCGTAGAGTCTTTAGGGTTTTCAATGTAGAGGATCATGTCATCTGCAAACAGAGAGAGTTTTACTTCTTCTTTTCCAATCTGGATTCCTTTGATTTCTTTATCTGCTCTGATTGCTGTGGCCAAAACTTCCAAAACTATGTTGAATAGTAGTGGTGAGAGTGGGCACCCTTGTCTTGTCCCTGATTTCAGGGGGAATGCTTCCAGTTTTTCACCATTGAGGATAATGTTTGCTGTGGGTTTGTCATATATAGCTTTTATTATGTTGAGGTATGTTCCTTCTATTCCTGCTTTTTGGAGGGTTTTTATCATAAATGGATGTTGAATTTTGTCAAAGCCTTTCTCTGCATCTATTGAGATAATCATGTGATTTTTATTTTTTAATTTGTTAATGTGGTGTATTACATTGATCGATTTACGAATATTGAAGAATCCTTGCATCCCTGGGATAAAGCCTACTTGATCATGATGTATGATCTTTTTGATGTGTTGTTGGATTCTATTTGCTAGAATTTTGTTGAGGATTTTTGCGTCTAAGTTCATCAGTGATATTGGCCTGTAGTTTTCTTTTTTTGTGGCATCTTTGCCGGGTTTTGGAATTAGGGTGATGGAGGCCTCATAGAATGAGTTTGGAAGTTTACCTTCGTCTGCAATTTTCTGGAAGAGTTTGAGTAGAATAGGTGTTAGCTCTTCTCTAAATTTTTGGTAGAATTCAGCTGTGAAGCCATCTGGTCCTGGGCTTTTGTTTTTTGGAAGATTTCTGATTACGGTTTCAATTTCCGTGCTTGTGATGGGTCTATTAATATTATCTATCTCTTCCTGGTTTAGTCTTGGGAAGTTGTACTTTTCTAGGAATTTGTCCATTTCATCCAAATTGTCCAGTTTATTTGCATATAGTTGCTGATAATAGTCTCTTATGATCCTTTGTATTTCTGTGTTTTCTGTTGTGATCTCTCCATTTTCATTTCTAATTCTGTTGATTTGGTTCTTCTCCCTTTGTTTCTTGATGAGTCTGGCTAACGGTTTGTCAATTTTATTTATCTTCTCAAAGAACCAGCTTTTGGCTTGGTTGATTTTTGCTATGGTCACTTTTGATTCCTTTGCATTAATTTCTGCCCTGATCTTTAAGATTTCTTTCCTTCTACTAGACCTGGGCTTCTGCATCTCTTCCCTTTCTAGTTGCTTTAGGTGTATAGTAAGGTCATTTATTTGATTTTTCTCTTGTTTCCTGAGGTGAGCTTGTATTGCTATGAACTTTCCCCTTAGCATTGCTTTCACAGTGTCCCATAGGTTTTGGGCTGTTGTGTTTTCATTTTTATTCGTTTCCATGCATAACTGAATTTCATTTTTAATTTCTTCTGCGATTTGTTGTATGCATAATACTTAGATGGTCAGGTAAAACTGAAAAGAACTCGAAGAAAGCTAATGCAGCAGCATCTGATAAGGTTGGGAAATAATCCTGGTGTGTTTATTGAATTGTGTGGACAGGTTAACTCAAGAACAAAATATCGATGATTAAAGACCCACAAAGATGGATCACAAGATTCACGAATGAATGAGAATGAGGGTATAACACTATTATTTTGACACGAACATCCATTGATTAAAATATTATACAGTCCTAAAACAAGTTTAAATACCAGCTTATGTAGAAAAGAGAGGAGTAAATGTACATAAACTCCCATCTATGGTATTTTGCTCAGTTGTTCATTTAATGTAGTACTAAGATTGGGACTTCCATGGTGGTCCAATGGTTAAGACCTGAGCTTCCACTGCAGGAATTGTGGGTTCAAACCCTGGTTGGAGAACTAAGATCCCTCACACTGTGTGGTGTGGCCGAAAAATAAATACATAAAATTATGCAGTACTAGGATTAAGTTTCCACATCTCATGGAAAGGAAAGTTTAATGGAAGAATGTTGATTCCCATCATGCCATGAATATTTCTAAAATCACAAGAAGGTCTTTAAATGCCCCCATTTGAATCCACTGTCCCATCCTTTGACTTTAACCAGAGCACAGTTTTTGGTACCCTTAAGGGAAAAGAGGGTGATAGAAGCAGGGAAACTAGTATTTCATCATGTCAGTGAATTTACTGTGTACGTAAACCTATTACATCCTCTCAGCAACCTCAGAAGTTGAATAATACTCAAGGTTATCAAGCTAGAAATGGCAAAACTGTGATGTGAGCACCTGTTGGTCTCATATTAAAGCCCAAGTTCATTCTGTCTTACCGTGGTCATTTTCATGCTCTTTGTTTAGTAGCAGAAAAGAGTGAGAGTTGACTTTCTTGTTGTATCTCCAAAGTATAGGGATGTGTCCAGAAGAGCCTAGAAGAGGAAAGAAGAATGTTGACCTGAATAAATTCAGCTTCTAATTAATGAGCCTCTATTAAGTGCCAAGATTCATGTTGTGGATTTCATGATGAAAAAGACAGGGTCTGAAACTTCAGACAGCTAGATAACAAAATTTATATTTAATACATTTCATTCAAGAGAAAAAAAATACAGTTCAATGGGATCACTGCTTTAGTGGAATGAGTGTCAATTAGATCCAAAGAAGATTTTTAAGAATAATAATCCAGATGTGTGCATAGTTTATGCACACAAAAGAAATCTCTACCAAGGAAGTTCATACTGTGAACAGATGTTTGAGATGATCAATTGAGAGTTCAGAACCCTTTGCAGACTGAGGATCTAATGTACGTTGTGGTAACTATAGTAACTATGGAAGGTGATGAATTGTGTCAATTAATTTGACTGTGGTAACAGTGTCCCAAATCATCTCATTGTATGTTTTAAATATACACAGTTTTGTCTGTCAATTTAATCTCAATAAACCTGAAGGAGATAAAACACTTTGGAAAGAGTAAGAATGGAAACCTCCCATCACCTCGAATGCTGTTTATATGTCTGTAATTATTCTCGTCAACTATGCTCTGTGTGGGCTTCCCTGATGGCTCATCTGGTGAAGAATCTGCCTGCAATGCAAGAGACAGAGAAGATGCGGGTTTGATTGCTGGGTGGGGAAGATTCCCTGGAGGAGAGCATGGCAACCCACTCCAGTGTTCTTGCCTAGATAATCCCATGGACAGAGGACCTTGGCAGGCTACAGGCCAAAGGAGTGGCAAAGAGTAGGACACAACTGAGCAACTATGCACACACACACACACACACACACACACACACACACGCTCTTAAATAACATTATAAAATGTCAACTTCAGAAATAATAATTTTTTTTCTGGAATTTATTTGCCCAACAACTAGTTATTAAGTGCCTCATCTGTGCCAGGCACTGTTCTGGGTTCTGCTAAATGTGTGATGAATGAGTTAGATGTCGTCCCTCCCCAAAGATGACTCACAAAATAAAATACGTGGTTAATAAGGAGATATACTTAAAAAAAAAAGACTCTGCCCCAAGATATGTGCTGAGGTTGTATACGTCCTTATCTGGTTTGGAATGAGTCATTCTGTAAATCAGTAGTGATAGAATTCATCCTTATGTTGGGGTGATTTGAATTTTTTGCCCCATTCAGATCTATTTTTCACCCTTTTATAAATTTAATTTTATTGAAGTATAGTTGATTTATAATGTTGTAAATTTTTTCCAATTGTTATTAATTGTAACAATGCTGTAAACAATTTACAATTGTTCACTGTAAATTACAATTGTTGAACTTGTTAAGTCATTTATAATTGTCGTTAATTCCTGTTATACAGCAAACCTTTAAGGTTTGCCATAGGATTTTTTTTAATTGGAGTATAATTGCTTTACAGTGTTGTGTTCGTTTCTGCTGTACAACAACATTAATCAGCTATAAGTATACATATCCTCTCCTTCTAGAGCCTCCCTCCCACACCTCCAACTCCATCCCTATAGAGCATCACAGAGCACCATGCTGAGCTTCCTTGACATAGACACACTACCATGTATAAAACAGATAGCTAGTGGGAAGCTGCTGTATTCTTCATCCTTTATAACCATCCTGTTTGCCTTGGGAAGCCAACTGGTAAGGACCCCATTGAAGAGCATGGGCTTTGGCTTCCACTTCGCCAAGCCAATGGAACCCCCACCTCCATGAAACTGTGGGAAAGGGAACACTCATGATGCCTTGTCCCTCAACATAAGGCCATGTACAACTCTTCTCAAGGTGAACTTCTCTATGTGGCTTCCTTTGAAGTCCAATATCTGTTCCCTCCTCTCTCCATTATGTCTCAGCCACTATTTACCACCTGCAGATTACTGCATGATTCCGTGGCTTTCCCATCTATCCACTTGCATCATTATAAAAAGTTCTTTGTAAATGACTCATCTTTAAATCATTCTCATATGAGTGGGTGTTTTGTTCCCTGGTGGGACCCTGACTAACACCTTTGTTGTACCCGAGTTTCTATTCTTTATTTACTTATTCTGCTTACATCGATTGCTACCACACCCTCAACCTGGTATAGAGGATGACACACACAGACAATAGAATACCTGCCTAAAACAAGCACTCACACATACTCTTAGTAGGAACTTGGTTAATCTGTCAAAATTTAAGATGCTCTGATCCCATAAATGCCATGTAAGGAATTTATCCTGTCCATTACAGCAGTATTTGTAATAACAAGATACAGAAATCACTGCTTAGATATATTATGGTACATTCAAACAATAGAATGACTTGCAAATATCAGAAAGAATGCAAAGATCTATATATAATAATATTGAAATATCTCCAAGAAATGTTAGGAGAGAAATCAAAGTACTCTATAGTATTTTGTATTTCTATTTGAGTAAAATACACAATATAGTGTATCTGCTACATGAGTGGGTCTACACATAAAACTTGGTTTTGTATTTTTTTGGATGTATAAAAAAAGAAATTTTGAAAGGGATATGAAGAGAGACTAGGGAAACAGGACTGTTACTTCACCTTCTTTTAGCTTTCTGTATCTGTTTTATTTAAAAAGAAAACAAACAAGGGTTGGAATTAATTTTTTTGAGTAACGTAAAAATAGAAATAGAGATGTAATTTCAACCCCCTGTTTTGCTTTGCTTAATAGAGGAGTTCCAAAATAGTAGTCAGAGGAAATAAAATAACTCCCCAAAACAAATTTACAAGAAACAACATCAGTACATTAAATAATATCACTTGTGAAATCTGAAATGGCACCATTTTACTCCACTTATTTCACATGAAGATCTATTGAAACTGACCTCAAAGGCTGAACCACATGTCCTTGACAGCCACCAAGGGCCTGTTAACATAACCTCTGCCTGGTTCCTCTCTTATTATTTTTCCAATACAATTATAATTGAAAGTCCCCAAACCTTGTAATTGTCAACTAACCTTTGGAAAATGCGGATGGTTGACCAAAGGTTTAATGGGAAGGCCCCTCCTACACTCTCTGAACTTTGTGGTGGTCTTTGGGTACAAAAGGATCCAGCTGCAGCAATCCTCAAAGATGAGCCAAAGGAGAAAACAATCGTCCTTGCAAAGAGGGTTCCTCTCTGGACATCAAAGATCTCAGAGAAGGAATCTGTATAATATTATTTCCTTTTCCCAGAATTTATTGGCATCTATCCAAGAGTTGTCACTGAAAATTAACATCCTCCTGGGTACAGATAGGTTTGATATTTGAGCTCAGCTGGGTCACCCCATTTTTGTGTGAAGTACAATAATATTCTGTCCATGCCTCGGGCACTCACTCTTATTAATCCAGCACAGTTTCATATCTCTTCTTCCTGTTTCTGCTTTTCACAAATAATCACCACAAACTAGAAATAGCAGATATTCCTGAAAGTACAAAATAATAGCTAATGCACATACAAAGCCATTGTGAGCTTTAATTTCATTCTAGGAGAATTCAGATCATGAGCATTATAATTTCTGATAGAGACTTCCATGCACGCAGGCACATTACATTAATTATTTTCCATTCTGCTTGCTTATTGACACGGTATCTGCTGTGATTGTTACTCATGTGTGCTGTAAATAGGCTAAACAAACAAGGTTAAAGAAAATATTTTGTAGGAGATCTTGCCCAGTGAACAGGGAATACTATATTATTAGTTTTCTGCTAACTCAAAATACTAGTCTTTGCTGTTTTTGAATGATGCAATTAGTTCTCATCTGTTAACCTATAGGCACACACTGGACTAAGTACATTACACATAGTATTGCCTTTCAACTTCATGATAATCTTTGAAATAAAGATTTTGATTCCTATTTTATAAATGGGAAGTAGAAGTTCAGGAATATTATCTTGGATTGACATAGCTAATAAATGGCAGAGCCAGTGCTTGTTTTCAATGTACATGTCTTTTCTTCTAAACCCCAAGAGTAGGATTAACTTTTTTTTTTTTTTGAATGCTCAAGTCATTCAGTTGTGTCCAATTCTTTGCAATCCCATGGACTGTAGCCTGCCAGACTTCTCTGTCCATGGAATTTTCCAAGCAAGAGTACTCGGGTGGGTTGCCATTTCCTACTCCAGTGGATCTTCCCAACCCAATGATCCAGCAGGCAATTCTTGCATCTCTTGCATTGACAGGCAGATTCTTTACCACTGTGCCACCTGGGAAGCCCTAACTTTGTAGTTAGGGCTTAGTACCACTGTAGTTTAGTAGGACTAACATTGTATAGCTTTAAATCACCAAAGTGGCCACCATTTTATCTCTAAAGAAAGTGGGTTACCTAAAAGACCCAATAATTTTCCTGCTGCCAAAATGAATCAGCAGTTCATATTCCAATGTTAAAAAACCAAAGTTAGAAACTTCTGATATTTCTACTCACCTACTTTCCTGCCCCTAACTATGGCTTGAAAAAGACCCTTCTATGGGTTTTCCTGGAAATATTCAGACTCTCCAAACCTCTACTTAGAAGGGCTTTAATTGTCCCATATTTGGGCAACAGAACTACAAAGTGAAAGAGAAATGACAAAATTCAAGCAAACGCATCACAAAAAGTCCCTTTCTGGAGACTCACAGACTTAGAAAATGAACTTATGGTTGCCAAGGCTGGGGTGGGTGGCGGGGAGGGACAGTTAGGGAGTTTGGGATCAACATGTAAACACTGCTATATTTAAAGTGGATAACCAACAAGGACCTACTGAATAGCACAGGGAACTCTGCTCAATGTGATGTGGCAGCCTGGACGGGAGGACGGTGTCGGGGAGAATGGATACATGTATATATATGACTGAGTCCCTTCACTGTTCACCTGAAATTATCACAACATTGCTAATCAGCTATACCTCAGTACAAAATAAAGAGTAAAAAAAAAAAAGATGATATTACTAGTTGGAAGGAGCATAAGAGACAAGGAGATACTGAGGACACCTTTCTCTCTCAGTTAGTACAAAATAATGAACAAAAATATCTTTCTGTGTAGTATATTTCAACACAAGATATGATCAGAATAAAATATTGAAATATTGAAAAAAAAATCCCTTTCTGAATTGTTTTAAAACCAGAGACCATGGCCGAGGAGACCTTTGTTTATGAGAGAATGAGATTTTCTTTTTCCAGAGAAACTCCTCTCACTTCTTTGCCTATAAACAAAAGGGCAATAATCCAAGTAATGTCTCAGGCTGAGTACGAAACCACAGCCACGGGAATCTTGGAAAGGGCTTTTAATAAATGCAAGGATTAGACCAACGGCCACACTGATTGAGCAATAGCGTGCGTTCCTTTTGGTGATGTGCCTGCCCTCTTGGTAGACTGTAGGGATCAGTTACCATATCTCTTTGAGCTCAGAGTCACGCTCAGGATGAATACTCCATTATACAATCCAAACCACAGAACACAAAGCTTGAAGGGGCTACAGAGGTCTTTCATTTCAACTTTTTCAAT
Source organism: Antilocapra americana (assembly GCA_007570785.1). NCBI lineage: Eukaryota > Metazoa > Chordata > Mammalia > Artiodactyla > Antilocapridae > Antilocapra > Antilocapra americana. The sequence goes on from ML661885.1 coordinate 23,366,536, forward strand.
TTCTCCCTGCCCTAGCAACCCATCCCTCAACTCATATTTTACAGACAAAGGGTGGCATGACTACTGCCTTGCCAATAAATAGCTAAATTAGGACTCTAAACCAAACTTCTGAATTCCTGACCCTCTGCTCATCCCACAACATGAGAGGACTTAATTTTGAATCCTCGCTAGCTTCTTAACAGTGGGCAAGCAAACTCTAAATCTCAAATTTCCCCATCTGTAAAGTGGGAACAATGGTACTTGTCTTATAGGCTTGTTCTGCGATGACTGTGAAGAGGTTAATGCTGTGCTTGATACATGGTAAGTGCCAAGTTAATATGTTATTATCATCATCATTAATGTAATGCTCTCAAGTCAAAGTCTATTCTCTAAGATGTGGTACACATATGGGTTTTAAAATTACATTTACCCTCTATGAATGCTCAATTGTAAGTGGAATTAAGGTTAAGTATAACATAATATGGGCTTCCCAGGTGGCTCAATGGATAAAGAATCCACCTGCAATACAGAAGATGCAGGTTTAATCCCTGGGTCGAACCCCTGGAGGAGGGCATGGCAACCCACTCCAGTATTTTTACTCTTGGAGGGTCCCATGGACAACGGAGTCTGGTGGACTGTTGTCCAAGATATTGCAAAGAGTCAGACTGAGCATGCATGCACATAACATAACATATATGTAAGACATGATTTTTCTTCCTATCTACCCTTCTTTTGGATTAACTTCTAACTGATCAAGGAGAAAAGGTCTGCGGTAAGACACATGAGAATGGGAAGTCCCTCTGTAAATGGTTTTGCCTTATCTAGTTTAACCATCTCCCTCTACTGCATGTCCCATGACAGTCATAAGCATCACTATTCACTAACTGATTTGCTATGTCAGAAATACGGTGATTTTTTCCTTTTTAAATAAATTTTAATTGGTATACAGTTGATGTACAATGTTGCATGATCTAACTACTACTTTTCTACATTTTTATCCAACAAGTCAAGCTAATCAAGGACTTAGTCCTATAAGTCTTCTTACTCTTATCTGTATATAGTCTACCCCTTCACTCCATTTTCATCATAACAACATAAACATTGACCCTCATCATTTATCATTTGAATTATTTAAGAATCTCCTATTGCTCCCCACTCCCCATTTTCCAGGCTACAGCCAGAGGTATCACTTAAACAAAACAAAACAAAACAAAGATCATGTTTCTGTTTTGTCAAAAAACATTCATGGACCCCAACTGTCCAGAGAATAAAGCCTAAACTCTGCCACAACACACACAAGACAAAAAAATCCCTCTTCAGCCTCAATTCCCAACTATTTTGACCTCCAATGCTGAAATACTTGTAGTTCCCCAATCATGCCAAGATTTCTGGCCTTTCTTCTAATCATGCTCTTCTCATGACACTATCTAGTTTGATGATTAACTTCTTTTTACCCTTCAAAACTCAGCTCAGGTTATTCCTCCCTGAAGGCAGCTTCCTCTGTATTTAACAGACCTCACTCCCCAGGTCTCATTGCTGTGAATTTCATATGCCTCTATTATTATACTGTTTTGGAATTTTTTACTTGTCTCGCTCCTCCACTAATTGGAAATTTCCTGGGTAGAGGGTGTTTTCTTCTTATTGGTACCTTCATGTCTATCCTAATATCTGGCAGAGAGTGAGCACTCAGTTGATTAGTTTTCATGAATGAAAACCTCCCAGACCCTTGTGACTGATAATCAGTTATTTCTACATGATATTGCATTTGGTTTACATATTTTAGAAATGGAATGCTGGATAAAGTTCCATGTACCATTGGCTGTGGAGTGAGTTCTCACAACCATAAAACAGGGTGTGCACAACCACAACTCCAGAGACCTTTAATCTGGTCTGGAATATGATGCAACACTGGCACCACCCTCTGCCTTTTTTCCAAAGAATACACTGGACCTTTAAATATGGTTTCCATCTGTGATGATTAGAACCCAACATGATGTGATGCTCTCTCACAACTTCCATCCTTCCATCCCAGAGTCATCAGTGGAATTTTGAAATCTTCATATAAAATACAGGATGAATAATTATAAATACTTTTGTACACAATAACTCAGAATTGTGCATGAGTGGTAGGGTAGTCATTGTATTTAATATGAAGTATGGTCAATTTCATAGGCATGCCCTCATGTGTTCAGAGTTTTCTGGCAATGTATTGATGTAAAGGACTGTATCTTCTCAAAAATTTCAAAAGAATTATATAATAAGTACTGCTTATGTGCTAAAACTTATTCTAAGCTCATTACACATATTGACTTATTTGATTCTCCCAAAAACCCCAATTAAGGAACTACCATTATTATGTCTATCTTAGTGATAGAAATTGATGCTCAGAGATTTGTCTTCATTTATCTTTTATTGTTTGTACCTAGTATTATTAACATTCAAATAAGTTTTGAATGAATGAATGAATACCACACTACCAATAATTAGTTATTGTGATTTTTATTCCTGTCATCAGGAAAAAGTAATGTTTATCTACCTGAGATGACAAGACCACATAAGAACTGACCTTTGAAATTACTTTCACTTCTCAAAAAGAAGATTGTGGAGCATTCTCATTTTAAAATAGAGATAACAACTCCTTAAGTTTCTGTGTCATACACTTGACATTTCACTTTTTCCAAAAGTCTGTCTACACTACTGTGAAATTTCAGTATGATACATGATACATATCAAACTTTTGCCTTAGCCATGTATCCAGCAGTTATTCATTTAACACACCAGACACTCTTCTAGATGTCAGGGAAATGAAGATGTCTAAGACAAGCTCCTTCTCTTGAGGAGCTTATAATTAAATGGAGGAGACATGCAGGTAACCACATTAGTACTCATATCTATTAATACTGTGTACATACTTAGTGCATTTTTTACACATTTTCTTTTTTAATCTTGACAAGGAACTCCCAGGGTAAGCCGAGAAAATCAGGGGTATAATTGATCCAAGATCACTTCACTAATAAAGGTTGAATTAGGATTTAAACCTAGGACTGTCCAATCTCAGGGCTCCTACTTTAATCCAGAGACTGATGGAGAAGGCAGGATAACACAGAGGAAAGAGAAAGTAATTTTTCCACTGATGGAGAAAGGAAGATCTGTGTGTTTTTCTGCACTCATATATATGAGGCAGAGACAGCTTCCTAGAAGAGATTTTAGCTGTGGAGAGAAGTTAAATTCACAAAACAATTGGTTAAGGTCCCAGAGTTAAAAGTAATTAGTGCAACATTGTAAATCAACTATACTTCAATAAAATTAATTAGCTGTTGCTGGGCAACGAGTTACATATAGTTAGTGTTAGTCACTCAGTTGTGTCCAACAACTCTTTTCGACCCTATGGACTGTAGGCCACTAGGCTCCTCTGTCCATGAAATTCTCCAGGCAAGAATACTAGAGTGGGTTGCCGTGCCATCCTGCAGGGGAGCTTCCTGACCCAAGGATAGAAGCCAGGTCTCCCGCATTATAGGCAGATTCTTTACTGTCTGAGCCACCAGGGAAGCTGGAGCTACATGTAAAGGAGTGTCAATAGACAATGAGATTGTCCATCTAAGAAACTTCTACTTCATCTTATTGGAAATGCGATTTTATGATAATCCAAATAATTGTATTTGAATTTGTATAAAAGATCATTAGCTATCTCTAAAGGATTGTTTAAGAAGGAGAAAGATTGAGAGCAAAGTTATCAGTCTAGACAATAGCAAATAAGGATCTGAACTAGGGAAGGAACTGGAGAACACATCACTAGTAGGGTATTTAAAACAAGGATCAACAGAATTCATGGATTGAATGTGGGCACACTTATAGTCTGGCAATCTATTGAATTTAGCCCTGTAGCACGTTTATTTCTTTAGCTGTCTTGAGTGGTTATGGAATTTAAACAATACCTGATTTTACCAGGCACTTACCATGTACCATATATAATTTTAAACCATCACAAAAACATGTGATAGGTATTATCATTATTCCCATTATAGCTATAGAAAGTGATACAGAGAAAATTTAAATAACTTCCCTAAGGATATAGAGCTACTGTAATGCAAACTGTGAGGCTATGCCAAGATTTCCTGTTCCCTTTAGGAACAGAACACATGGCTATACTGGCTGGCAGTATTGCTTACTGGATAGCCCTCAGCTCCCAGTCCCATTAAGGAAAGGCAGCCACATTGCCCAAAGCTATAATATCTTTCCTAGGGGAAGCCTAGGTTTCCCTGGTGGCTCAGATGGTAAAGAATCTGCCTGCAAGGTGGGAGACCTGGGTTCGATCCCTGGGTTGGGAAGATCCCCCGGAAGAGGGCATGGCAACCACTCCAGTATTCTTGCCTCAAGAATTCCCACGGACAGAAGAGTGTGGCAGGCGTCCCAAAGAGTCGAACACAACTGAGCAACTAAACACAGCACACAGCACAGGGGAAGCCTACAACCAATAATTGGTAGAAGCAGGGTCACAAAGCCCCTCCCAAGCTTGACAAAGTTCTGAAAGCCCATCCCAGTTCAGTTCAGTTCAGTTGTTCAGTCTTGTCTGACTCTGTGACTCCATGGACTGCAGCACGCCAGGCTTCCCTGTCCATCACCTACTCCAGGAGCTTGCTCAAACTCACGTCCATAGAGTTGGTGATATCATCCAACCATTTCATCCTCTATCATCCCCTTCTCCTCCCACCTTCAAACTTTCCTAGCATCAGGGTCTTTTCCAATGAGTCAGTTCTTTGCATCAGGTGGCCAAAGCATTGGACTGCTTGTAATAGCCATGGTTTAAAACACTTTTCTATGTATCTCTGCAAAATCAAAGACTGTAGGGGCAATGTTCAGAACTGCAAAAAAAATGATTTATAAATGAACACATTATGACTTCTACTTTTTGTATTACTTCATGATGCAGAAAAGTCATTCAATAAAATTATTCTTGAAAAGAAGAGCATTGAGAAAATTCTGAACTATGTATTGTCAAAATCAAGAGAGGAGACCATTTTTAGTTGACTAGAAATAGGAATTAGTCAACTACATCAAGCAAAGGAAGATGAAATGAAATAGGGACTAAGAAGTGTCCACTGACTCTGGCAATGGGATAGTCTGAGCAATCCAAGTGAGGTCTGTTGACATGACACGATGCAAGCGAGAATTATACTACTGTGTTATGGAAAGAACAGGATGATGAGAGAATGAGACGGAAGAACGTAAGGTTGAGGAGTTATTGTAAACTATGCTGTCAAGGAGATTGGCTTTCAATGGAGCCAGGATAGAGACTTGGTCTTTTCTAACATTGTTCATCTGTGAAGGCTGAGCTGGGTCTATGTCTGTTGTGTAAGCACAGAGATCCTGGAGTAATATCATTTGTAATAAGGTGGCACAGTGTTAAGGAATCTGCCTGCCAATGCAGGAGATGCAGGAGACATGGGTTCAATCCCTGGGTTGGGAAGATCCCCTGGAGTAGAAAATAGGCAACCCACTCCAGTATTCTTGCGTGGAAAACTCCATGGACAGAGTAGCCTGGTGGGCTGCAGTCCATAGGGTTGCAAAGAGTAGGACATGACTTAGCAACTCAACAGCAACAGCAATAAATCTTAAGCAAACATCTGAGGTTCTATGAACAGTCATTCACATCACATCTTCTCCTTTCTCAAGAACTGGAGGTTCCCAAAACTGAATCCTCAAATCCCACACTGTGATGTGGTCAAGCCACGTGGTTGGTCACTTTGTGCCTGGTGCCCGTATTTGTCGATTTTTTGGAAGCCAAGTTTCAGGTAAGAAGTTCCTGACCTAAGGCCACAGGGGTGGGTGGCCTGGGGAAATAACCACAGAAAGTAGTTCCCACGAACCCACAGAGCACAGAAACCATGTTTGAAATGCTGATGTTTGTGCTCATTTATTCTCAGCAGCGTGCAGTACCAAGCATTATGTAATAGAGGCAATAGCAGCTAAAACTTTAAAAAATAATCTCTGTGGTAAATTTGAAAACAAAACGTTGAAGCCTGGAACATTTAAGATTTTCCACTCAGTGGATTGAATTGCCAGATACTTCAGTATCACTTTCTCTCCATTTAGCTCTGGAAAGCAAAGATCAAATGCTTGACCTCCCAATTTCCATGTTCTGGAAGGAATAGACATTTGAAATGGAAACCGAGCTCTGAAACATGGTACTATGTAGATGCAAATATATGTTATTGAAGTTGCATGAATATCTTACAGAAAGTGGGATCTTTTCTGTTAGTTATGATAATCCATGTAACTCCCAGCTTACTGTAACTCACTGTAACTGGGTTGAGAGGTTATGTGTCAATGATCTTGCCCAGATCTCTTGCAGCTTAAAAAAAGAGAGTACTGTGAGAATTTTTAATTAATATATTCTAAAATTCTCCCTCAATTTTCCTTTCAAACCATTTTCGCAGGTAGAACTTTTAATCTCCAAGCCTCTTAGCAAGAAATTTAATATTATTCTCTTCCAAATCGATGGCCTGTTCTCACCCTCCACCCCACGTTTCTGAAAAAGTAAGAAAATATAACCAGGCTTCAGTATGACACTTCCTCCTCAGTGTAATACAAGAACAATACAAGAACAGTGGCAGTCTCATGCCATCCAGGACATTCAGCAACGGACACTCTGCCCACTACCTTTCAAACCAGGTGACTGCACAACGTTATAGATGTGTATGTGTGCACATTGTGTGTGTGTGTGTACATGTGTGTGTGTTAGAAGAGGTGATTCTCTCCTAAGGGTTGAGCCTTAACAATCAGCGACCAGCATCCCAATCTATGTAGTCATTCCCATTTGAGGTCACTCATATAATCTAAGCCCTACAAAGGGTCCCCCTATGGAATTCTCCAGGCAAGAATACTGGAGTGGGTTGCCACTTCCTTCTCCAGCGACTATTCCCAACTCATGGATTGAACCCTGGTCTCTAGCATTGGTCTCTCGGATTGTAGGCGGATTCTTTACTGTCTGAGCCACCAGGGAAGCCCAATTTCTAGGGAAGCTTTAAAAATAATTTTAAAATGTTTTCTTCCTAATTTACTCCACTTCTATCTTTTCCAATTCTTGCAGCCTTTCTTCATAAAAGATGAGACTCAAGGTCCCAGAGGATATTCTAGGAATGGGTGAGAAATAACTGGTTGGTAACCGTCAACTCTGTCTTTTGTCAAAAGCTAATAATACAGGCCCCTGCCCAACCAGAAGCATGGAAACACAAAGTTTAAAACACTTTCTTGAAAAGGAAGCTTGAAAGAGTCACAGTTTTTTTTTTCTCATAGCAACGCAAATTTAATGTCTGAACTGTGCTATACACTCTTCACCTCCCAGCCCTGATCATGTTGGCATGTTTCTGACAAATGAGACTTCCCAGAAGGAATATGCACCCGTGTGAGGTCTTGACCTTCAGTGTCTAGCTCTGGATGAAAGCAGCTGGGAGTACACGACTGTCACATTTTCTCTTAAAACAAAAGCAGCAACAGAAATCCCGCTCCTGCCTCTCAAAAAGCTATTCCTCCAACTTCAAATGAAGGTCTATAACTGAAGCTTTCACCAAATGTCTTGATATCAAATTACTTGAATGAAAGATAAATACAGAATGGGATGTTGCTTTTGCTGAAAGATATAATGATTGAGATATACGTTCTAACAGAAACATCATTGCTTTGTTTCACTAAATGTTATCCATTTTTTCCACACAACTAAAATTTAAAAGCAGAATATTATCCAATTTTCATAGAAGTCACAAAGAGAGAACTAAGCTGAATAGTAAAATGTGTAGAAACTGGGGGTTTTAAATCAGCCTCTGGAATATATATATAATCTCAGTTTAATTTCTGTTCATGAAATTGTATCCCACCATTTCCCCTTCTATATAACTCAATCACTTTTTTTCTCCCATTAAAAAAATACTCTTTTCCCAGCTCTCTGCTTATCTCTGAAGTGTCCCTCAAAAATACCACCCTCAAGAATATCTGGTCAGGAATATCATCCATTTATTTATTCTCCAAATGGGATACATAAATGAAACAAATAGACATAAATCCTTGTATTCTAGGAATTGATAATGGGGGAAATGGATGGAAGACAGGTAATAAATAATAAACAGAATCAACAAGTAAAATATATGGCATACTACATGGTGATCAGTGCTACAGAAAAACATATAGCAGGATCAACAGTACTGAGAAGCAGGAAGTGGGTGTGCAGTTTGTGATTTTAAATAAATAGGGTAGTTGGTTGGATTTTCTTGAGACAACAATATCTAGGCAAGAGTTTGAAGCAGGTGCAAGTGCAAGGTGGGTGTCTGGGGGAAGACCGAATTTACTTTTAATTGAAGGATAACTGCTTTACAATACATTAGAGGTTTTTTAACAAAAGAATGTTATGATCCTTCTTGCTTTTTAGAAAGATGACTCTGACTGCTGAGCTGGGAACAGACTGAGGAGGAAGCCACAGTGAGATGGACTGGTTAGGAGGCTACTGCGATGATCCAGGCAATGGGTGATTATAGCTCACACAAGGGTGGAAGAGGAGGTGGGAAGAAGTTCTGACTTGACCACATTTTAGATCTATTTTGAAGGAGGAGCCAAAAGAATGTCCTGAGACATTAGACGTGGGATGTGAAAAAAATGGTCAGCCTTTCCCAATATCAACTCCCTGCATGAAAGATAAACTCTGCTTTAACTCCCCACCTCAAGTAGTTTCTTCTTCTTAGCACTAAAATATTTTTTTAATTTTAATTTAATTTAAAAAAAATTGGCAGCACCATGCAGCATGTGAGGTCTCAGTTCCCTAACCAGGAATTGAACCTGTGGGCCCTGCATTGAAAGAGCAGTCTTAAACACTGGACTGCCAGAGAAGTCCTTGAAATAGATTTTATATAACACTAACATTTCATGTTATCAACTATTTATTGACTATGCCAAAGCCTTTGACTGTTTGGATCACTATAAACTGTGGAAAATTCTTAAAGAGATGGGAATACCAGATCACCTGACCTGCCTCCTGAGAAACCTGTATGCAGGTCAGGAAGCAATAGTTAGAACTGGACATGTAACAACAGGCTGGTTCCAAATAGGAAAAGGAGTACATCAACGATTGATATTGTCACCCTGCTTATTTAACTGATATGCAGAGTACATCACGAGAAACGCTGGGCTGGAAGAAGCACAAGCTGGAATCAAGATTGTCAGGAGAAATGTCAATAACCTCAGATATGCAGATGACACCACTCTTATGGCAGAAAGTGAAGAAGAACTAAAGAGCCTCTTGATGAAAGTGAAAGAGGAGAGTGAAAAAGTTGGCTTAAAGCTCAACATTCAGAAAACTAAGATATGGCCTTTGGTCCCATCACTTCATGGGAAATAGATGGGGAAACAGTGGAAACAGTGTCAGACTTTATTTTTGGGGCTCCAAAATCACTGCAGATGGTGATTGCAGCCATGAAATTAAAAGATGCTTACTCCTTGGAAGGAAAGTTATGACCAACCTAGACAGCATATTAAAAAGCAGAGACATTACCTTGCCAACAAAGGTCCGTCTAGTCAAGGCTATGGTTTTTCCAGTAGTCATGCATGGATGTGAGAGTTGGACAGTGAGTAAAGCTGAGCACCGGGGAATTGATGCTTTTGAACTGTGGTGTTGGAGAAGACTCTTGAGAGTCCCTTGGACTGCAAGGAGATCAACCAATCCATCCTATAGGAGATCAATTCTGATGTTGAAGGTGAAACTCCAATACTTTAGTCACCTGATGTGAAGAGTTGACTCATTGGAAAAGACCCTGATGCTGGGAAGGATTGGGGGCAGGAGGAGAAGGTGATAACAAAGGATGACATGGCTGGATGGCATCACCAACTCGATGGACAGGAGTTTGGGTAAACTCTGGGAGTTGGTGATGGACAGGGAGGCCTGGCATGCTGCAATTCATGGGGTGGCAAAGAGTTGGAAACGACTGAGTGACTGAGCTGAACTGAACTGAACATTTCACGTAGATTCTTGTATCTTTGCTGTTTCATCCCACACCGACTTAGATGGGAAATAAAAAGTTTAAGGTGTTATAAAACCACTTGACTGTGGGAGAGGCCCATCTGTATGGAAGTGGGATACACTCAGGGTTTTTCTGTTTTTCATTTGCTCTCCTTAAAAAACACTAGCCAGCAATTAAATTCTCATAGAACAAACAGAACCTGTACTCAGTTCACAATTTATGAGGCTGATCTAATTTATGAGGCTGAGCAATTTATGAGGCTGTTGACAATTCCATTACAGTTCTGACAGTTACAGCTTTTATTTTTCTCCAAAACATCAAGATATTCTATTTGGGTGTTGCTGGGACAGAAATGAGAGGAATCTTGGCATTTGAGCAAGATGGCTGTCAGAAGGAGCAATACTAAACCTGAGATGGTCTTGCCCAGTTTTGTCCCAAAGCCAGCTTTACAGGTAATATTAATCAAGTACATAGAGTGCTTCTCAGTGTACTGAGCTGTTTTACATGCATCCACCTATGTAATGCTCCCAGCAAACTGGTGGATTATGTGTTGTTGGCTGCATAGTACAGAAAAACATATTGTCTCACAATATGTATATTGATTTCCCCAGGTCATATCACTGGTAAATGACAGAGCTAGGCTCAAAACTGGGTTCAGGATTTAATTCTAGTCATATTTCTACTATGCACTGGCGGATCTGGAAAGAGAGAGTAGACCAGAAAAGAACAATGTTATTTCACAATCTTGTTAAGGATGGGTCTTTCTAGGAACATAAAGGAGTGGTGTTCCGCAAGTCTGTGGGATCTCTAAGGCCTTGACCTGAGATGCAGACTCACCCAGGGCCATTTTCCTCCAGATGGAAGCCTTCAGCCTCCACCAGCTCCAAAAGGAGTAATTCCTCCAGACCCTATGTTTTGATTGTAGAGGACATTCATTTCTTGCCCCTAAACTCCTTAGGTGCATCCCAAGTGGTGCTAGTGATAAAGAATCTGCCTGCCAATGGCAGAGATGCAAGAGACACAGGATAGATCTCTAGGAAGATCCCCTTTAGAGATGGTAAAGGCAACCCATTCCAGTATTCATGCCTGGGAAATCCCCATGAACATAGGGGCCTGGTGGGCTAGAGTCCATGGGGTTGCAAAGAGCCAGACATGACTGAGTGACTGAGCACACAAACTCCTTAGAGAGTCCCCATCTTAGGTGTAACTGCTACTGCACTGCATCTGTGGGGACTACAGTACTTCACTGGCAGAGACAAATGAGAAAACCTGTTTATGAAGCCTGTGGTGCTGCAAAGCCCTTCATGAAATGTTAAGTTCTGTTGGTATAAATCTGGAGATAATGTGATCCATGACCTCTTGACAGGATAGAAGAATAAAAAGGCACCATCTGCCGGTCCCCAAAACAATATTAATGGGGCTAACACCATGGGTTTAAATTGAGGCAGCTTCTAAAATTAGGGAAATAGAAGGCACAAAGTTATTTCCATCAGAAGTTTACTGAATTTCCAATTAACATTGAAAGTTTTCTTCTAAAATTTTTGCTTACTAACTCAGAAATGAAGTATGACTATGGATAATAATTGACAGGGATTGCTATATTCTGTATATCATCCACAATGTCAAAATGACTGATAATGAGCAAGTCTTAGTTGTTTAAACACTCTACAACTAAAGTAGCATCATTAGAAAAGATAAACATTGCACAGCCTGAGATTCTTGTGCATTTTTAATGATTCTAGCTTAAAACAAACCTACAAAAATATCTGTTTCTAGGTGAATTTCATTCAAACACACTCAAAGGAAGATTATTTTCTTAAGAAGGACTAGGTGCTTTTTAAAAAATAAAATTTAATTAAGTACAATTTTTGGCACCAGTTCAAGATTGCTAGCCTTTTAACCTTCAGAACTTGATAGGATGCTTATAATGAAAAAGTGAAAAGAATGTTCACCACTATACTGACATCCATGCCCATGTAACGTTGGCAAATACAGAAATTATTTGCTAACTTTGGAGAAGGAAATGGCAATGCACTCCAATATTTTTGCCTGGAAAATCCCACGGACCGAGGAGCCTGGCAGGTTCCAGCCCATGGGGTCATGAAGAGTCGTACATGACCGAGCGACTAACACTAACACGATTGGCTAACTTGGCTACCATTTTGTATTGTGACTGAACAGCTTCAGGGTACTAGGTTCCCCCATAAGTGAAGAAATACTGTTAATCTTAACTCTTAATCACAGCCTTGGAATTTAACACCTTGTATTTAACAAGCTCTGGGAGATGGTGAAGGACAGGGAAGCTTGGCATGCTGCAGTCCATAGGGTCGCAAAGAATTGGACATGACTGAGCGACTAAATAATAACAATTTAGCAACTTTTTATAGGAGGCATCAGTGTGCATCTCTTAGGTAAACACAGTTACAAAACAAACCTAGAAACCATTATTGCAGTTTTTGGAAAAGTTAAAACCTTCTAAAATGTTTATTTGAGTTGGGAATTTTTAATTCATGTATTCCAAGCACCGAAAACAGTACCTGGTAAACAGTTGGGTTCTCAATAAATATTTGACTGTTGGTTAAATGAATAAATGTTCTATGTTTTGCATCAACATTTAATCATCTCAGCAAATCTGAGTGCTTACCCTGTGCTAAGTAATATGCTAGATCCTAGGAAAGGTAGAATGAGGCATGAGGCAAAAGAACCAGAGACCCCGTTGAGTGACCTAGTGTGAGTGCACAGTCGCTCAGTCGTGTCCGACTCTTTGTGACCCCACGGACTGTAGCTCGCCAGGCTCCTCTGTCCATGGGATTCTCCTGGCAAGAATACTGGAGTGGGTTGTCATTTCCTACTCCAAGGGATCTTTCCAACCCAGGGATTGAACCCTCGTCTCCTGCATAAGCAGACGTCTTCTTTACCTCTAGCACTATCCAGAAGACCTATAGGGGAGGATAAAAGGAGATAAAGAAGCCAGACTAGGAAGGCTACTGCCTGTCTCGGGAGGTGAGACAAGACTTCAAGGAGGATAGAACACTTAATTTCCATATTGTAAGAGAGACACAGTAAGGAACGAACGAAACCTCACAGGATCAATGATGACTCAGTTTCCTTTACTCTTTCTTTCTCTCCCTACCATGTTTTTTTTTCTTCAAGGTCAGTTCTTATCACTTTTTAAGACGTCAGATAGCAGGGTACTGAACTTTTAACTGGGCTGCTTAGCTTTATCAATATTTTGTTTCTTGGGTTAAGCCTTCAAACGAACATTCTGTACTCAATGCCAAGCACCGCCTCTGCCCCGTGTCAGGCACTCCATCAGTGCAGGAGGCAGCAGCATGCCTGCCCTAGCAGATCCCCCTCCTGTGTGTCATCTGTGTGTCCTCAGGTTGGAAAGACCTCCCCTCCCGCAGGAAAAAACTTTGACGCTGGAACCTGATGAGTGAGAGTAGAAACAAACGGACAGCGAGGGGAAAAAAAGAAAAAACCAGGAGGGGGTGGAAAGGAGGGAAAGACCTTCCAGGAAGAGGGAGGAGCGTGTATGATGCCACCCATTCCCATAGGCTCTAAGGACCAGTTTCTTGGGAGTCCTTAAAATGAATGGCTTCAGGAGCAAATGGAAAACAGGCTTTCCTGTCACTCCCCCCTCACCTGACCATCTCCCGGGGGCCTTGGCACTGTGCTGACAGGCTGTCCAGACGGGCAACAGGGAACCCACTTTCCCTTTTCCGGCATTCTCCTCCCACTGACCCGGAAGTTGCAAGCCGCAGGTTTCTTGGAACTGCAAATACTGTTTGAACTCCAGCTAAAACTGGAGATGTGTTTTGAGTCACATTATGCAAGCATATTTATACCATCTGTTTATGACACTGACAGGTGGACACTATGATTCATTACTCATACTGCATACTAAACATAGACTCTTGGAAAATCCTGAGCCCTGGAGAGTCACGGGGTACCGGTCAGTGTGCCCAAGGAGAAGGGAGTGGGAATTTTTTCTAAGGATTTTATAGCTTGTCAAATAAAATCCACATATTGATGAAAATGTTTTGACAGGATTTCATACAACGGATTAGGTAGATGACGATGGAGGAAATGGAGTGGCAAAATATATACTATTTTGACTGATTATGGAAGATACTCCTTTTCTGTGGGGTTATGTGTGTCTATACATAAGCATACACATATTAAAGTATCAGACAATATTTGGTAAATATGAGGTCAGAAACAAGTCATCTTTTTGTCAGAAGTGAGGATTTGGTTCTAAGACAATTACTTCTTTCTCCTTCAGTAGAGTTTCTGTCTGATTTGGACTTAGCTCATACTCTTTATCTTCGTATGCAAGTAATTTCTTAGTTGCTTTTATTGTTGTTGTTTAATTTTTATGGAAGTTGAATTTCTTTGCAATGTTGTGTTAGTTTCTGCTGTACAGCAAAGCGAATCAGCTATATGTATTCATACATCCCCTCTTTTCTGGATTTCCTTCTCATTTAGGTTACCATAGAGCACTGAGTAGAGTTCCCAGTGCTATACAGCAGGTGCTCATTAGTTATCTATTTTATACGTAATAGTGTATATATGTTGATCCCAACCACCCAGCTCATCCCTGCCTTTTTGCTCCTTGGTATCCATACATTTGGTCTCTATGTATATGTCTCTATGTCTGCTTCACAAATAAATTCACCGTTTTTTTTTATTATCATTTTAAATTATATTAGGACCCTTTTGACCACAACACACAGAACTAAATATGAAGCCACAAGGTATATCCATCCTTTTGTTTTTAGGGACTATTCCCCTATCTATGAATTAGGAAATCTACCATCAACAGCCAAGGCTGGTATCACTCCAGCGCTCTCTGTTTCAGCCAAACGTGCAAACTTTTAACAGCCTCATAAATAACAATAACTTTTAAAGTAGTTTCAATATGCAAGTAGCTCAAAGTCAAGCTATCTGATAGGGACCCTTCCCCTTGGGGAAGCAGAAACATCCAAAAGAGTCAAGGAAGAAAGGACTCACTGCTGTATTCAATTAGTTGAGAAGCCATCAAAGTAAATAAGGCAGTACCTTCAAGAACACACGAAAAAGGAAGGCAGTGAAGTAGAACAGATTAAAAGAAAAAGGAGAAGTCTGTTTTAGCTACTAAGTGACCCCAAGGGTGAAGAATAATTTCTTCTTCAGGACAATTTTAGTAAAGGTCTCTTAGCAAGATGGCTCGGTGGAAACGATTTCTTTTCATGTCTGTGGAGAACTGATGAAGTTTGCAGGCAACACAGGAAGTTTAATTCCAAACAAAGTATAGTAGGTCAGTTAGAGGGAGCAACTTCAGAACACTTCTGTCCTCTCTTAGAATACTAATGGCTTTCAAAAGTCCCAGTGGTCATGAAGTAAGTCATTTACATCTTAAGAGACAGGTCAGAGGAAAACCTCCTTAACTCTGTATCAACTCGAGATGGCTTTCACAGAAATCTCAGTTTTCTCAAATAGATGATTAATCATGCTCATCCCACAGAATCACTTTTAGCCATAAATCCTTCAGTAACAATGTATTGAGCCCAACAATTTGCCAGGATTTGTGTCAGATTGAAGAAATACCCAGATACACAAGGTCTCTGATTTCAAAAGTGAGAATGAGAAGAATATCATTAGATATTTATACAGCTATTATATAAAATCACAGAAGTATGACTATAGGGTAGTAAGATCACCAAAGAGATAACTCTGTCTGGAAGATGCAACAAATAAGAGAACAAATTCTAAAGAGTAAACCTCAGTAAGAGGTCCAGTGAATAGCTGAAAAATTTCCCCCTATCACTACACATGTACCAGTGAAAACCATGACTAATCAATCATTTATTTCGACAGATTCAGCATCCCTCTTAACACAGCTGATTACCATCAAAAAGTCACAGCTACTGTGGACCCTACTTGCCAATCTGGCTCAGTAAAAATGCAAGGAATTTTTATTTGCATAGTTCTGAGAGCAATTACTCATCTAAATTGCCGGTTGCGAAAGGGTATCAGTTTGATCAATTATTTAAAGGGCACAAGACCAAACACTGGAGGATACACATTCATTCCCTAACTTTGTGACTGTGGCTAGACCTTACATCAAAATTTCTTTCCTTGTCAGAAACGGGAAAATATTTTGGAAGTGTTAAATGTTCAACATAAAAGTATTTTTATGACTACTTTGATAACAGAAGTGTTAAATCAACATAAGATGTGGATTACCATGATAACATCCTTCATAATACTAGTGGTATTAGCTTTAACTCATTTTTTCATAGTACTCTGGGAAATCTCCCATGGCATTACCCCTCCTCTTCAGCTTGCAAAACCCAACATAAGTATAATACAGTGAAACTCCAAGGTATCCTTAAAGCGGGAATGAAGTTTAAAATATGAGAAGGAAGAGATGGAAGAGACCCTGGATAGTAGTGTAGTGACTTCAGAGCAAGGGTTTGAAAGCTGGATTATGTATGTGTGCATCTTGCATCTGCCACTAACTGTGTGACACTGTGCAAGTTGCTTACTTGCCCTGGTCTTCATTTCCTTATCTGCAAAGCAAGTCTTACATGCAGTACTTGGGTGCAATCTCAAAAACGACAAAATGATCTCTGTTTGTTTCCAAGGCAAATCATTCAATATCACAGTAATCCAAGTCTATGCTCCAACCACATGCTAAAGAAGTTAAAGTTGAACAGTTCTATAAATACCTACAAGACCTTCTAAAACCTAACACCAAAAAAAAAAAAGATGTCCTTTTCTTTATTGGGGACTGGAATGCAAATGTAGGAAGTCAAGAGATACCTGGAGGAACAAGGCAAGTTTGGCCGTGGAGTACAAAATGAACCAGGGCAAAGACTAATAGAGTTTTGCCAAAAGAACGCACTGGTCATAGTAAACATCTTCTTCCAACAACATAAGCAATGACTCTACACATGGATATCACCAGATGGTCAATACTGAAATCAGATTAATTATATTCTTTGCAGCCAAAGATGGAGAAGTTCTACACAGTCAGCAAAAACAAGACTAGGAGCTGATTTGTCTCAGATCATGAGCTCCTTATTGCCAAACTCAGACTTAAATTGAAGATAGTAGGGAAAATCACTAGGCCATTCAGGTAAGATCTAAATCAAATCCCTTACAACTCTACAATGGAAGTGACAAATAAATTCAAGGGATTAGATCTGATAGACACAGTGCCTGAAGAACTATGGACGGGAGTCATAACATTGTACAGGAGGCAGGGATCAAGACCATCCCCAAGAAAAAGAAATGCAAAAATGCAAAATGGTTGCCTGAGGAGGCCTAACAAATAGCTGAGAAAAGAGAGAAGTGAAAGGCAAAGGAAATAAGAAATGATAAACCCATCTGAATGCAAAGAATAGCAAGAAGGGAAATGAAAACCTTCGTCAGTGAACAATGCAAAGAAATAGAGGAAAATAATAGAATGGGAAAGACTGGAGATCTCTTCAAGAAAATTAGAGAAACTAAGGGAACATTTCATGCAAAGATGGGCACAATAAAGGACAGAAGTGGTATGGACATAACACAAGCAGAAGATGTTAAGAAGAGGAGGAAAAAATACACAAAACTATACAGAAAAGATCTTAATGACCCAGATAACCATGATGGTATGATAACTCACCTAGAGTCAGACACCCTGGAATGTGAAGTCAAGTGGGCCTTAAGAAGCATCACTATGAACAAAGCTAGTGGAGGTGATAGAATTCTAGCTGAGCTATTTCAAATCCTAAGAGATGATGCTGTGAAAGTGCTGCACTCAATACGACAGCAAATTTGGAAAACTCAGCATTGGTTACAGGACTAAAAAGGTCAATTTTCACTCCAATTCCAAAGAAAGTCAAAGAATGTTCAAACAACCACACAATTATACTCATCTCACATGCTAGCAAAGTAATGCTCAAAATTCTCCAAGCCAGGCCTCAAAGTACATGAACCAAGAACTTCCAGATACTCAAACAGGATTTAGAAAAGGCAGAAGAACCAGAGAGCAAATTGCCAACATCTGCTGGATCATCGAAAAAGCAAAAGAGTTTCAGAAAAATACCTACTTCTGTTTTATTGACTATGCCAAAGACTTTCACTCTGTGGACCACTATAAACTGTGGAAAATTCTGAAAGAGATGGGAATACCAGACTACCTAACCTGCTTCCTGAGAAATCTGTATAAGGGCAAGAAGCAATTGTTAGAACCGGACATGGAACAACAGACTGGTTCCAAATAGGGAAAGGAGTACATCAAGGTTGAGTACTGTCACCTTACTTATTTAACTTATATGCAGAGTACATCATGCAAAATGCCAGGCTGGATGAAGCACAAGCTGGAATCAAGATTGCCGGGAGAAATATCAATAACCTCAGACATGCAGATGACACCACCCTTATGGAGAAAGTGAAGAGGAACTAAAGAGCCTCTTGATGAAGGTGAAAGAGGAGAGTGAGAAATTTGACTTAAAGCTCAACATTCAGAAAACTAAGATCATGGCATCTGGTCCCATCACTTCATGACAAACAGATGGGGAAACAATGGAACCAGTGACAGACTTTATTTTGGGGGGCTCTAAAATCACTGCAGATGGTGACTGCAGCCATGAAATTAAAAGACACCTGCTCCTTGGAAGAAAAACTATGACCAACCTAGACAGCATATTAAAAAGCAGAGACATTACTTTGCCTACAAAGGTCTGTCTAGTCAAAGTTATGTATGGATGTGAGAGTTGGACCATAAAGAAGGCTGAGCACCAAAGAACTGATGCTTTTGAACTCTGGTGTTGGAGAAGACTCTTGAGAGTCCCTTGGACTGCAAGGGGATCCAACCAGTCCATCCTGAAGGAGATCAGTCCTGGGTGTTCATTGGAAGGACTGATGTTGAAGCTGAAACTCTAATACTTTGGCCACCTCATGTGAAGAGTTGAATCATTGGAAAAGACCCTGATGCTGGGAAAGATTGAAGGCAGGAGGAGAAGGGGATGACAGAGGATGAGATGGTTGGATGGCATCACTGACCCAATGGACATGAGTTTGAGTAAACTCTGGGAGATGGTGAAGGATGGGGAGACCTGGCATGCTGCAGTTCATGGGGTCATAGAGTTGGACATGACTGAGCAACTGAACAACAAAAGCAAGGTTAACAGAAGTTGATTCCTAATGATGTTGTGAGGCTTGAAGGAAATAATATGTGTAAATCTTGCAACACTGCCCATTACATAGTTAGCACATACTAAACAGCCTGACGTGGCCTCATGTGCTGCGGTCCATGGGGTTGCAAAGTTGGACACAACTGAGTGACTGAACTGAACTGAATTGAAATAGAAGTTAAGCTTTTATTCACTAAATAGGAATTTGTTGAGTGTCTGCTAAGTTCCATATCCTCAGTGGTGTGCAAATGCTTACCTCAACTCCCAGCAAACTCCAAATTTGTTCAGTTTAAGATTAACATTGTAATAGGGTGAACCCAAGAATGATCTGTTTCTTATGAAAAGAGTTTCCTAGCTGTGGGAAAAAGATCAAGACTGTTTACAAAATCTGTGATCTTAAAGATAAAATATTGTGTAAAAAGAAGTCGTCTTTCCCTTTCTCTTTTCCTCTCTTCCTTCTTCCCTCCCTTTCTCTTCCTTCCTTCCTTCAGTATTCCTTGAGAGTTTAGTATGCATTAGATTCTATGGTAGAAATCTGAAAATTTTGTATTATGGTGAATACCTCAGATATATTGGTAGTTTTGATATTGCACATAAATCCAGTGATTGTTGAGAAGACAGCTTAAATGATCCTGTGAAAGTACAAATTGATTCACCGCAGTAAAGCATTAAAGGTTAGTTTCCTAAATTTCAGGGCCTCCAAACTTGTTGTAATATTCTTCTCCATCAGAAAAGATATTATTGAGGATTAATATCTAATATAAGTATAATATGAATTTATAAATCACTTAGAAGAACTCTTGTAATAATAAATAACATATTGCTTATTTAAAATAATTAACAGTAAAGAAATGAGATAAAATAAATGATATAGGATTTCTCTTTGTACTTCCAAGAATTTCTCTGTGCACACCTCTGGGGTTCTCATACCTTATGTAGAAGACACCTCTTCTACGGGATTTATCTTGGCAGAAGAATATATAACTATAAAATATGGGGAAATGTTTTCTTTTTATAAGGCCAACATCTTGAGAAATATTTGGCCAATTTTACACTCTGCCATGCCAAATAAGACTTTACCACAGATACAATATGCAACAACAAAAAAATGCAGTACATTTTTTGAGATGTGTTGCCTTTTAATTAAAAGTTGCTAAACCCACTTGCCAAATTCAACAGTAGAGCATAATGGTTAAGCATAAAATCTCTGGGGGCCAATTTCCTGGAATCAGATTTCAACACACTTGGACGTGTTACTTAAACTTTTTATGCCTCAGTTTCTTCATTTGTAAAAGGTAGAATGATAGCATGCCTATATATCATAAGGTAGTTGTGAGCATTAGATAACTCCCGAGCACATACTATGTGCCCTAGAGTTACTTGTTTTTTTTTTTTTCACTAACTTTGATAAAGATAGCACTGAAAAGTGAAGCTTTCTTTGTTTCATTTCTGAGTAAGTTGTTAAACTACTTTACAAGCATCAAGCAAGAGCCAAAGCACAGACTTCTTGAAGTGAGTTTAATCCTTAATCCACAGATAAGCAAATCAAAGGTGATTTACCCAGCTTCTCAAAGGAATAGAGCAGGAAATCAAAGTCAGATCCCCATTTGTGCTGTGCCCCCTGAATCTGTCCCTTCTATAGGTTTTATTCTAGCTGCTCACAAGTCTTTTCTTAAGGGGGAAGGGATCTGCATGGGAGGTTCTGAGGCAGTGGGCCCCCTCCCTCCCTCACTTCTCTGTGTTTTATTGAAATGAATCTCAAAGGTGAATTTTAAGGTTAAATGTTGGAAGAAGCATATTATATCAGGGTATGAAAGGCACTAATCTAAGGAGGCTATTGGAACACTGAGTTTGTATTCAGGAATTCCAAGTTAGTGCTCAATGAATTTGCTAATTAGATTTTACAAACTAACACCACTTCTTTTCACTCTTGCTTAATTAGGAAGGAAGGAAGGAAAAAAGGGAGGAAAGGAGGGAGGGAGGTAGGAAATGTCGAGTACCTATTACGTGCCAGATATTTAACCATCACAATTCAATGGAGGTGGACATTTTACAGGAAGAAACTGAGGCTCAGAATGGTGAAGTAACTTTCTCAAGATCACAAAGATATTAAAAGACACAGCCAGGATTTATTATATAGTTGTGTAAGATCATCACACACACATCTGTCTTAATGCCTCCCATGAGACACCCACCATTGTCCAGGCATCTAGGTTTCTGGAAAGATTATCTCCCTGAATAAAAGCAAACCTCTGAGCTATCATAGACCCAAAACTTAAGTACAAGCTGAATCTCAGTGACAAAAAATTACTCTTTTGATAATGATTCAGTCAATTTAGCCCTTCCCTGATCCTATCAGTTCAGTTCAGTTCAGTCGCTCAGTTGTATCCGACTCTTTGCAACCCCATGAACCACAGCATGCCAGGCCTCCCTGTCCATCAGCAACTCCCGGAGTCCACCCAAACCCATGTCCATTGAGTCAGTGCTGCCATCCAGCCATCTCATCCTCTGTCGGCCCCCTCTCCTCCTGCCCCCAATCCTTCTCAACATCAGGGTCTTTTCCAATGAGTCAACTCTTCACATGAGGTGGCCAAAGTATTGGAGTTTCAGCTTCAACATCAGTCCTTCCAATGAATACCCAGAACTGATCTCCTTTAGGATGGATTGGCTGGATCTCCTTGCAGTCCAAGGGACTCTCAAGAGTCTTCTCCAACACCACAGTTCAAAAGCATCAATTCTTCAGCGCTCAGCCTTTTTCACTGTCCAACTCTCACATCCATACATGACTACTGGAAAAACAATAGCCTTGACTAGATGAACCTTTGTTGGCAAAGTAATGTCTCTGCTTTTCAATACGCTATCCAGGTTGGCCATAACTTTCCTTCCAAGGAGTAGGCGCCTTTTGATTTCATGGCTGCAATCACCATCTGCAGTGATTTGGGAGCCCGCAAAAAATAAAGTCTGACACTTTTTCCCCTGACCCTATAGAATTACATTTACTAGATTACTCATTTTCATGGAAATTATGAGAAATACTAATTCAGAGTAAACTGGGAACATAGGAAGTTAAGAAGGGGGATGGGATTCTGGGACTTTCCAGCCTCCTCAGTGAGTTCCCAGAGGCAGTCTTTCCCATACCTCTTTTACTCACACTGCTTGCAATTGACTTGAGTCACAATTATCATAAAAATATCTTCCCAAAGAGTTCCTAGATTGAAAAAATCATTGTGTTCCATAACTCACTTAGAATTCATTGGTTTCCATTTTGAACTGCATTTTCCCATGGGATTCATTTCAGTTTAGCTACCAAAACCTCTCTAAAGTATAATGTAGCTGAAATGTACTTAGTACCATACTGGTAAAGGGCAAATAATAGACTTCATAAGAAAATTCCTATAATTGCTAAAATTTAATAAATATGATCATAATAATTGCGACCTTGTACCAAGAACTGCATTTAACACAATCTCATGAAAATCTTCGAAGATATCATACCCCATTTTTATAAAGGAGAAAGCTTTCCTGAGCCAGATTAAAAGTAATTAATCAAAAAACACATAATTATTCAATTTTCAGGATTTGAACTCAGTTCAGTTCAGTTCAGTCACTCAGTTGTGTCTGACTCTTTGCAACCTCATGAGTCGCAGCACGAGTTGGTGATGCCATCCAGCCATCTCATCTTCTGTCATCCCCTTCTCCTTCTGCCTTCAGTATTTCCCAGCATCAGGGTTTTTTCCAATGAGTCAGCTCTTACATCAGGTGGCCCAAGTACTGGAGTTTCAGCTTGAACATCAGTCCTTCCAATGAATACCCAGGCATGATCTCCTCTAGGATGAACTGGTTGGATCTCCTTGCAGTCAAAGGGACTCTCAAGAGTCTTCTCCAACACCACAGTTCAAAAGCATCAATTCCCCGGTGCTCAGCTTTACTCACTGTCCAACTCTCACATCCATGCGTGACTACTGGAAAAACCATAGCCTTGACTAGACGGACCTTTGTTGGCAAAGTAATGTCTCTGCTTTTAAATATGCTGCTAGGTTGGCCATAACTTTCCTTCCAAGGAGTAAGCATCTTTTAATTTCATGGCTGCAATCACCATCTGCAGTGATTTTGGAGGCTCAAAAATAAAGTCTGACACTGTTTCCACTGTTTTCCCATCTATTTGCCATGAAGTGATGGGACCAGATGCCATGATCTTAGTTTTCTGAATGTTGAGCTTTAAATCAACTTTCTCACTCTCCTGTTTCACTTTCATCAAGAGGCTCTTTAGTTCTTCTTTAATTTCTGCCATAAGGATGGTGACATCTGCATATCTGACGTTATTGATATTTCTCCCGGCAATCTTGATTCCAGCTTGTGCTTCCTCCAGTCCAGCATTTCTCATGATGTACTCTTCATATAAGTTGAATAAGCAGGGTGACAATATACATCCTTGATGTACTCCTTTTCCTATTTGGAACCAGTCTGTTGTTCCATGTCCAGTTCTAACTGTTGCTTCCTGACTTGCATACAGGTTTCTCGAGAGGTAGGTCAGGTGGTCTGGTATTCCCATCTCGTTCAGAATTTTCCAGTTTATTGTGATCCACACAGGCAAAGGCTTTGGCATAGTCAATAAAGCAGAAACAGATGTTTTTCAGGTACTCTCTTGCTTTTTCGATGATCCATCAGATATTGGCAATTTGATTTCTGGTTCCTCTACCTTTTCTAAAACCAGTTTGAACATCTGGAAGGTCACAGTTCATATACTGTTGAAGCCTGGCTTGGGGGACTTTGAGCATTACTTTGCTAGCATGTGAAATGAATACAATTGTGTGGTAGTTTGAGCATTCTTTGGCATTGCCTTTTTAGGGATTGGAATGAAAACTGACCTTTTCCAGTCCTGTGGCCACTGCTGAGTTTTCCAGATTTGCTGACATATCAAGTTTAGCACTTTCACAGCGTCATCTTTCAGAATCTGAAATAGCTCAACTGGAATTCCATCACCTCCACTGACTTTGTTCATAGTGATGCTTCCTACAGCCCACTTGACTTCACATTCCAGAATGTCTGGCTCTAGGTGAGTGATCACACCATAGTGATTATCTGAGTCATGAAGATCTTTTTTGTACAATTATTCTGTGTATTCTTGCCACCTCTTCTTAATATCTTCTGCTTCTGTTAGGTCCCTGTCATCTCTGTCCTTTATTGAGCCCATCTCTGCATGAAATATTCCCTTGGTATCACTTATTTTCTTGAAGATCTCTATTGTTTTCCTCTGTTTCTTTGCATTGATTACTGAGGAAGGCTTTCTTATCTCTCCTTGCTATTCTCTGAAACTCTGGATTCAAATGTGTATATCTTTCCTTTTCTCCTTTGCCTTTCACTTCCCTTCTTTTCACAGCTATTTGTAAGGCGTCTTCAGACAGCCATTTTGCTTTTTTGCATTTCTTTTACTTGGGTTCGGTCTTGATTCCTGTCTCCTGTACAATGTCATGAACCTCCGTCCATAGTTCATCAGGCATTCTGTCTATCAGATCTAGTCCTTTAAATCTATTTCTTACTTCCATTGTATAGTCATAAGGGATTTGATTTAGGTCATACCTGAATGGTCTAGTGGTTTTCTCCACTTTCTTAAATTTCAGTCTGAATTTGGCAATAAGGAGTTCATGATTTGAGCCACAGTCAGCTCAGGGTCTTGTTTTAGCTGACTGTATAGAGCTTCTCCATCTTCGGCTGCAAAGAATATAATCAATCTGATTTCGGTGTTGACCATCTGGTGATGTCCATGTGTAGAGTCTTCTCTTGTGTTGTTGGAAGAGGGTATTTGCTATGACCAGTGCATCCTCTTGACACTCAGATCTAATACAAATTTGATATTTCTAGTTGCTCAAACCCTCTGAATGTTAATGTAAGGAAAAACAAACTGGCATCAAAGGTAAGAAATTCAATTTTACTTCCAGTTCTGTTGAAAATATGCTTTGGGCAATTCCTTTGACTTCCCTGGACTTAATTCACTGGTGAGCTGAATAGTTTGGACAACTGATCTTTAAATTTATCGCAATGATAAATTTCTCATCCCCTCTAAATGCAGCCCTTTAAAAAACTCTTTGTTCCGCAGCTAAAATTTTTAGAAACTTTTCTTCCTAGTCAATCAAAATGTATCTCCTAATAAGTTCCAAAAACTTTTCTCCTAGAACCATACTGAGTAAATCCATATGCCCTTCTCCATCCATCCAATCAGTAAGTGCACAAGGCAGTACCAGCATTAGGGAATCCAGAAAGGCTACAGTCAAGTGGGTAGAAATGAAATGAAACTATTAGAATTTATATTTACTTATTTAATACAGACATATCTGAGTCCAGTAGGAACATAGAGGAACTCTGTATGTCTGTCTGGAATATATTAGTGATGGTGTGGTTGGCTGTACTGAAGTATTAATAGAAATAAAGACTAATATCCTAGGGGCTTAACACAAATTTACTTTTCACTCAAGTAAATTTCAGTGTGGTTTGGTGATACTTCTATGCAACTCTCTCCCAAGTGATAAACTAGGAGCCAGGTTGCTTCCAACTTACAGGTTTGTCATCTTTGATCCTTCACTATAACTTCATAGACAAAAACAGAAAATGGAAAATCATGCATAACGTTTTGTGGCTAGGGTTGTAAATCACTTTTATCACTTCTGATCACATTTCCCTGGCGAGAACTCAGTCACATGGTCCTAGCTCCTAGCAATGCTGACTGGGAAATGTACTCTTTCAGTATTTCCATAGATCAAATTGTTTGGTGCTCAAATTGCATCATGTTTCTTATAAGAACTCAGGGAGTTTACATTGCAGAGTTGCAAATAAGTTAAGATTTGAAAAATGAGCAGGAATTTTACAGATGATAAGTCTGATGGAGGTGTTTGGGTTAGAAAGAAATTCCTGAGCAAAGATCCAGACAGACCCAAAGAACACACAGATCCAGAGCCCAGTATTTGTTACATAAATATTTATTGGGTCCATATCATCCATCAGTTCCTTTGCTTTAGTGCTGTACTTATCTTGGGAAAGCTATTTACAGTGGATGTCTCAGCAAGAGTTCTCTCCAAGACAAATTCTTAAGTGAAGATTCCGTATTTAGAAAGAGATTCCCCAAAGCAAAAGTGAATACAAGGGAAAGTGAAACAGAAAAGGAAGAGAAGCCAGTATGAGGTTGCACTTTCTAATTGGCCACTGAAACAAGCAACATGTCACTGGAGCCTGAAGGTTGAAGACTTACGTGTCTTATAACTGCTCTAAGAAGATTTAAAGTTGTACACAAAAGAAGTCCAACAGCATCCCCTTCCAGTACCATCCATCTCTTATATTACTCAGATCCACTTTGGCATTCCATTAGTCCAATCCAGGACAAAATTCCATTTCAAAAGTAGTCAGTTATTAAAAGTAGATTAAGCAGTAAGAGAAGGGAAAGACAGAGGATGAGATGGCTGGATGGCATCACCGACTCGATGGACATGGCTTTGGGTGGACTCCGGGAGTTGGTGATGGACAGGGAGGCCTGGCATGCTGCAGTTCATGGGGTCGCAAAGAGTTGGACACGACTGAATGACTGAACTGATACTGATAAGGGTACTAGCTCCACAGAGCTTTCTCTCTCCCCCTCTTTCATCACCTGGATCAAGGAAAGGCCAGGTGAGCACACAATGAGAAGAAAACCATCTACAAGCCAGGAAGAGAGCTCTCACCAGGAGCCACATGGACTACCACCTTGATCTTGAATTTCCCAGCTTCTAGAACTGGGAGAAACACATTTCTGGTGTTTAAGCCACTTAATCTCTGGATTTTATTATAGCAGCCTGAGAAAACTGATACACTATCCATTGAATATTTTCCTCACCCTTAGTTTGTTTTTGTTTGGTCTAGTGGTCTTTCCTAGTAGTCAAGGTTGCTTGCCTAATGATATGGTATAGATCTTCCATCCTGAGGACTTAGGACTCATGCCTTTGTCAGGTCATGGTTGTTACACTGGCCCATTCATCGTAATAAATGGGTACAGAACCCCAAGTAAACATTCCGATTAATAAATGCTCCAACTTACCTCCTTTGTATAGTAACAATGCTAGCTAGCTCCTCATGGAAGCCATGATCAGTTACCCACACCAGTGCTATAATCATTTTCTCACTTGCTGGTTCACTAGCATGATGATTCTAGAGTGACTAAAAGGTCACTCTAGCTTCACAAAAAGTAGAACTCTTCCTTTTTCCTTTGGATGCAAATCCTTTAGGAAAACAGTTCCTCAAGTCCATCAGGGTCCGAGCACAAATTGTACATGTGAACTTCAAAAAACAGGGCCTATTTTATGTAAATCTATTGCTTCTTGGATTCATGTATTTTACCTGTTTTGGACCCAGCAGTATCTCTTGATCCTTGACTCAATATATTTACTCTATTGTGAAGATAATGCTGAAACCCTGAGGGTAATATCACTGAGCTGGCACATCAGTTGAGTGTTTAATAAGCATTTCCACTATGCTAGTAGGCTTCTTGATAATTGAATCTAAAATAAGTTAAGTAGATCCCACAGTTATGATGGTATTTTAAGCATTTTGTAAGCCTTTAATTGTGGTACTAGTTGTCTCACTGAAGGCAGAAAAGGCAAACCCATATCGTTACATATGACAATTCCAGGAAAAATAAATCATCTCTCCCTCCAGGATGCAAGAGGTTTGATGCAATCAGTTAGCACAAAGCTGACTGGTTTCACTGAGGGAGGCCCCATTAATGGTGCTATACACAAGTTAGAAGCATAGACTAGGGACAAGTTGGTTGGTGTGGGTGAAGCACTGGATATATTCAGTTCACTTTAGATATGTAGAGTTTGAAGAATGGGTTAGAAATTTCAATTTATACATTCAGAAGATAATTGGGAATATCAGTATGGAGTTCAAGAGTGAGACCCTGGGCTGAGTAGGGTGGGGAATGAGTAGCCTATAGATGGAATACTCAGAATAAAAACTTCAGTCTCAGAGAGACTGCTATTCACACCTGCAGTTCTCTCAAGGGTAATTCTTGGCAACTGTAAAGGAAAAGGGAGAAGACTGAAACTGAAGCAACTTCAGTCTGTGATACTAGGAAAGGTGATATATTAAGAGGATTCTTGGGATTTTTACTCTTGTTTTCCTTGATCATATAGTTGAAGTTGCTAGAATAGGTGATGAGTGTATCAGTGCTGAACCAGTGCTTCGTTTGGGAGAAACTATTTCCCTAAGGATCAGAAAAGTTCTCCACACTTAGTTTTCCTGTAAATAACAATAACAGCTAACCACATTAGAGTGCTTAATATATCAGCTATCATTTGAGTCTAGAACTTCTCTAAAAGTAGGCTGCTTGCTGTGATGGGTTATAGTTTGGTTGAACAAATGTTCTGGCTTACCCAGTAATATTTCAGTTTCATACTTCAGTAACATTTCAATCGCCCAGTAATATTTCAGTGCCCTCCTTCCAGGTAGCTCAAATGGTAAAGAATCTGCCTGCAATGCAGAAGAGCTGGGTTAAATCCCTGGGTCAGGAAGATCCCCTGGAGAAGGGCATGGCAACCCACTCCAGTATTATTGCCTAGAGAATTCCATGGACATAGAAGCCTGGTCGGCTACAGTCCATGGGGTCACAAAGAGTCAGACACAACTGCGTGACTAACAGACACATACACATTTCATTTTCTGCCTAGGATACCAATCTGGATGTTATTATTAGTGTGCTCAATTTCATTCTCAGAAGTGTTGATATCTATATTATCCAGTCCTCCTAGCTACAAATATGATCAGATATCCAGTCCTCCTAGTTGTAAATATGGTAAGATATTGATCCCTTCAAGGAGGCTAGACAGCTTACCATAGTTGGGAAACCCCAAGTTAGTATTCTCTGGTCTCATCCATTTGTCGTAGTGTGCTAGGTAATGTTACAATTTTTAAGGTGTGCCACAATGTGAAACAGGTAGAGAATCTGGGCAACTTGCTTGGTATTATCATCTCAGGATATGGGTTAAATGCCACAACCAAGATCAAACTGGAAAAGAGAAGATAAAAATCCAAATCCCTCTAAATGATACCATCTTGCTTTCCAAGCATCCTAAAAAGGACATCCAGTTAATTCATCCTATGCTCAGGGATGACAATCACATACTCACTCTATTTATGCTGAAATCATTTTGGAACAATGATATGAGAAAGCATTCACCTTTTGAGACTCTATCAAAAAAAGAAATACTTCTTACTTTTTGGAAACAATTGTGCCATTTAGGACCCAACCAAGTATTTCAGAGGAGTATTAAAATCAGTGAACTAGAACCTGATACACAGTATAATTTATCCTGCACATGATTTACATTTATGTGGTTCCTGACTTTGAATCCTCACATCACACTGAAACACAACTCTCTTACCAAGCACAGTTTCAAAGTGGCTCAGCAGGTAAAGACTCAGCTTGCACTGCAGGAGATGTAGGTTTGATCCCTGGGTCGGGAAGATTCCTTGGAGTAGGATATGGCAACCTACTCTAGTATTCTTGCTTGTTAAACTCCATGAACAGAGGAGCCTGATGGGCTACACTCCTTGGGATCACAAGGAGTAGGACATGACTGAGCATTCGTGCACAACTTATTTACAGGTAGTTGAAAAGCACAAGCTGGTAAAGACTTCAACTTCCTCTCTCCATTGTAACTGGTCACACAAAGAGCTTTCCTGAATGTTTATTTATACATTTCAGTCACTGAAATAGTAACAATATTCTCTTTGTAGTAACAAGAGTATTTCTCTTTGCAAAGTGTAAGTTCAATTGGAACTAAGTCAATGAAGAGAAAATTAAATCACATATGATTATGGAAAGAACTTTCCTGCCCTAACTCATCCAAAGTTACTCAGTTACTAAGTGGAAGAGTAGGTAATTAAGGCCAGATTTAGAGGGCTTAAAAAATCCAGGGTTTTGATATGATGTTCAAAGATATCTTTAGTAATTCATGTCACTCATCTGGATTCCCATCGCTCTGAGACAATTCCTCAAAGCTGATTCAAATCCCTTTGCTTGAATTCTCTCTCCAACTACAACTTTTTAATTTTCTCTAATTCCAATAAAGTACTTTCTTTAGCATCATTAAAGTTTCCAGTTTCTCAGTCTCATCTCTCTCTCAATAATCTAAAACCATTCATTTATTTCTGGCTTTACATTCTGATACTAGTCAGGCAATACTTTTTGGCCAACAATTTTCACAAAGCTTTCCCCCAATTCTATTGGATTCCCTTTCTAACTATCCTGGGTAAACCCTACCAGCCCTTTTAATGAGATTCCTTTGTGAAGCAGTGTAATTAACTAGATAAGAACTTGAAGAGACTTGAAGGCATTTGGTCACTGGAACAGAACATTCAAGCCTTGTAACTAAAATGCCATAATCCAGAAGATTTGGTCTACATGATGCCACTTATTCTGGTCCATTAAGTGACTGGTTAAATATTTTGAGCATTTGGGTGTTCCTTAACCATGGTTGTTCCTTTTGAGCACAAATAATATTTAATATCTTAATGCTAAGATCCCACATGCCTTGAGGCCAAAAAAAAATAAAATAAAACAGAAGCAATATTGTAATAAATAAAGACTTTAAAAGGTCCACATTAAAAATCTTCAAGAAAAATAAAAATTTAAGATTTCTTCTAGTAATATGAAATAAATCTTTTTGGGGGAGCTACACTATGTGGCTTAAGGGATCTTAGTTCCCTGACCAGGGATTGAACCCAGGCCCTCAGCAATTACAGTTCAGAGTCCTAAACTTTGGGCCACCAGGGAATTCTGAAACATATCTTTTAATAACCAAATGTTTTTAGTTATTTCATTAGGAAATGTTTAAGTTGTATTATTGTGATACAACTATTTCAAGAAACAGGCTAGTTATATTTTATCACTATATTTAAAGATTTTTCTATTAATGAAATTCATCAATTTAAACAATATACTTAATAGAAAGAAAGTGAAGTCGCTCAGTTGTGTCCAACTCTTTGCGACCCTGTGAACTGTAGCCTACTAGGCTCCTCTGTCCACAGGATTCTCCAGGCAAGAATACTGGAGTGGGTGGCCATTTCCTTCTCCAGGGTATCTTCCTGGAACAGGGATCAAATGTGGGTCCCCAGCAATGCAGGCAGACATTTACTCTCTGAGCCACCAGGGAAGCCCATATACTTAATAAAAAGTACTAAAACTTTATGAATATATACACTAAAAAGCATACACAGGCACATTCATATAATCATATTAAATATATAATTGAGTATTGATATTTATGAAGTGGGACTATAACTAGACTTACTTTGTTCCCAAGTTACCTATATGTAAGCTCAATTTCATTATTCATTGATCCTTGCTTTGTAAGGCACAGAGTAATAGAACTAAGGTTATATTTGTGAGCATGAAAAGAAAAATTTTAGAATGAAAGTGATTGTCAAATTCAATATGGTTTTGATGTTTACCTCTGCAAAAGCACAAATGGTCAAGCTTTGGTGTCATAAACTGTAAATTATGAATGTTAAAACCATAGAGGAGTTGTAATGATTTAAGTTTCCATTTTAAAAAAACTGTAAGTGGTTATCTCCACCTCCTACTTTAAATTTGGAAACAAAACAAGTGTAATAATAAATAATCACTTTTACTGAAAGAATTACTGGTTCAGGCTCAGTAAAAGTGTAACAGAAATTGAAAGTGAAGTCACTCAGTCATGTCTGACTCTTTGCGACCCCATGGACTGTAGCCCACCAGGCTCCTCCATCCATGGAATTTCCTAAGCAAGAGTACTGGAGTGGGTTGCCATTTCCTTCTCCAGGGGATCTCCCCGACCCAGGGATCAAACCTGGGTCTCCCTCATTGCAGGCAGATGGCTTACCATCTGAGCCACCAGGGATTCCAATCAGGTTTAGGGTGGAAAGAATTCAAAGAATCAAATAGGTCTTGCAAGTCTTACTTATCAGGGAACACTAGCTCAGTTAACAAATATTTTTTGAGCACCCATTTATAGGGCTTCCCTGGTGGTTCAGATGGTAAAGAAACCGCCTTCAGTGTAGGAGACCTGGGCTCAATACTTGGGGTGGGAAGATCCTCTGCTGAAGGGAATGGCTACCCACTCCAGTGTTCTTGCCTGAAGAATTCCATGAACAGAGGAGCCTGGTGGGCTATATAGTTCACTGAATCAAAAAGAGTTAGACAGGACTGAGCGACTAACACTTTAACTTTTTATAAGCTTACAGTAGTTCCTGCCCCACTCTTGATGCTGTGTCACTACATGGCATTTGGTCCATTGCTTTGGATCACTACAATATTCTGTCTCCATGCAACTGTTTCACTTGGCCAGAGCGGGGCTTTCTGTCAAGGCAGTAACTAAACCATTAGAGTCACTTTTTCCTCTCTTTCCTCTCCCCTATTCAACCTACAAGGGCACTACTGGGATTTAGCCTCTAGGCAAAGTGTAACCAACCTTGTTTTAGGATCCCATTTGCCTGATCACCAGGCAAAATACCAGCCTGTTGTCTTTATTTCCTTTACTGTACTTTTATAGAAATTTGTGCTTTCCTTTCAATGTCCTACTTCTCATTTCCTGTCCAAACTTTTCTACTATGATACTAATTATTGAAAGCCTCAACTCCATCACCTAATGCAGCCTACACATTCTGACTTAAGAGTATCCCCTAGAACACCTTAGAAGCCTGTGGGTCTAAGGAAGCTTTTTATTCTCCCATATTCTCAGGCTCAGGGTTGACAGGAAGAGTGAGGCTCTCCCCATCATCACAATGATCTGTAGGGATGACTCGTCCACTCTTTTGTTAACATCTTGTATCATGTGTGAATTCACACGTGTGAATTTCATGCGACCTTGTCATGGTCTCCATCACTCCCTCTGCATTCATGAAAGGTTTTGCATTCATGATTGGCTTCACCACCAAGCCCACTGTCTTCCTCTCCACTACATTTCCTGCAATCAACTTTAATAGCCTCAACATTTCTATCTATCCATCACAGTGGTCTATACCCCATCTCAATTACATTCATATGAACATCCTTTCTGCCAAATAACTGGGCCATTTTGGAAACATCCTGTGATTCCAATTCACTTACTCTTAATGTACACAATGAACCAGATCTCCATTGCTTTCCCTCACCACTGCTATTTTTTTCAGCTGCACCCCTGGGCATGTGGGACCTTAGTTCCCCAATCAGGGATTGAACCTGTGCCCTGCACCCCTGACCAGCCACATTTGAAGGCAGAGTCTTAACCCCTGGGCTGCTGGGGAATTCCCATTCTATCACTTCTTTTAAAAATATACATCACCTTCTTCTGCATTGTGCTCCTTTTCCTACTTAGATCTCATCTTCAGAAGTGCTTTCACTTCCTTGTGAACACTCTTAAATCACTTTTCCCCCTTCTTACTCTGCCATTTTTTACCTGGTGAAACGCAAGCTTGATTAAACTCAGCTGTTCTCTTGCTCTGTGCTTGCACCTAAGAGGCTATATGTTGCTGGAAGAAAAGACACAGGTCTGCTGATAGACCTCATTTTAATTTATGAACTCTGCAATGCCTGATAATCCTACCACACTTCTCCAGAAAAATTACTTTCCCATTCTCCACTCTACCACCCTTTTCTGACAGCCACCCTTTCCTCCTATCTCATTCTTGGCTGAAAATATTGCAGGATAATTCCCCTCAAAACAATCAGGAAAGGCACAATTTCATCTTCTCTGATGCTAGAACTTCCTTCCGTTTACCTCTTCTTGCCACTGTCTTTTTTCTGTCTTCTTCCTGGACCAGGAATCCTGCTCTCATGGAAGGCTTTCCCCTCCACTGGTGCTCTGGAGGCCACAACTGTGGCCTTTCTTTATGCACATCATTTTCTTCCTCACCACAGGATCATTCATATTTGCCCACAAATTTCCTGCTAGCTCATGAGCTTCCCTGGTGGCTCAGACAGTAAAGAATCTGCCTATAATGTAGGAGACCTGGGTTCGATCCCTGGGTTGGGAAGTTCCTCTGGAAAACAAAATGGCAATTCACTCCAGTATTCTGGCCTGGAGAATTCCATGGACAGACAGAGGAGCCTAGTGGGTTACAGTCCATGGGGTAGCAAAGAGTTGGACACAACTGAGCAACTAACTCATTTTCATGCCTTAATTCCCATCTTTTAAAAAGACCCCATAATTCTTTTCAGTTTTCATTTCAGTATTTGCTCCATTTTAAAGAACCCTCTGTACTCATTGCTTCCCCTTCCTCGCATTCTATGTATTCATAGTATGACTGTAACTGAACAGCCATAAACTGAAATTATTTTTTTCTGGGTCACCAACATCTTACATCTTTCCCAAGTCAATGGCAAATTTTCTGTTTCCCCTTTTCTCAACAAATCAGTAGGAGTCAACAAATCTGACTAATCTTATCTCTTAATTTCATTTTCAAGGTTTTTGAGACCATATTTATATAGTGTTTTTCCTCCCTTCTTGGGACATTCTTTCTCAATTTCCTTTACTGCCTCCTTCTCTGTTTTCAGATCTGTAAGTATAGGAAACCCCTAGGGCTCTGTCCTCAGCCTTTGTCTGTTCTCTAGAACACACATCCTGAGGCAATTTTAACTATTCTCATGGCTTCAAATGTCATCTAAATGCCGATTTTCCTCATACAAAGTACTGCAATTAATCTCAATGAATAAGCAAATGGATGGCAAAAGGGCAACCATTTCCATAATCTTGTATGTATCTTGTATATGTCTTACTGTGTAACCTTGGGAAAATTACTTAATGCATTTATGCCTCAATTGGTAACATTACTTAATGTCTGGAGTTCTTATGAAAATTAAATGATAATGTGCCCAAAGCACTTAGCCTAGTGCCTGACAAACAGGAAGCACTCAATAAATTCGAACACAACCATACATATTAGTTATATCAGGGATGGGCTGTTATTTAGAAAACACAATTAAGCCCAACAAAACCAAAGTTCTTAAATTTTCATCTCAAGATCATATTTACAAGAATATCACAATCACTTGACATCTCAAGAACTTCTATTCATGAGCTTCCGTATTTAATTAATCTTTTTTTCAGCCAAGGTGATAGTTTCATGGCTCCTCCACACATGACCAAAAGCAATCTGTCCCCTCTATCTAATATAAGAATGGAGTCAACTGAATAGACACTTAGGGAAGGTGTTAGTTATTAAGTACATACACAAGGTGTAAGTCTATCCACAATGGGAATAATCGGAATATTTACTCCCTTGGGGGAATATAAGCAAAAGGAAAACATAGCTGATTCCTTTTAAATTCTTACAGTTTTATAGGGATACAAACACTTTTTTACCTACAATGTCTCATGTTATCTTTAAATCAACCTTGTGAAGTGGCAGGAAGACTATAATTTTTATCTTATAGTTGAAAATAGTGAGGTTAATTGACTCTCATGGTTTATAACTGGCAAATTCATGCCTGGAAAACAGTCCTTGATTGCTAGTCTGCTGAACACTCCAGTACTAGTCCCTCAGTGCTGCTGCCTTCGTAGATTTTGTGATGAACTGATTCTATTTTATGAAACAGAACAAGTTGTTTTTCACTTGTTAACACCAACACCTCTATTTTACTGCCATCAAAGATTTCCTTAATATCTCTTGACTGAGAAGCTGCACTTATCTGAGCTTTAGTCTACTGTATATAACTTTACAAACCATGAAACCTGATACATTAACATTTGAGAGT
Source organism: Antilocapra americana (assembly GCA_007570785.1). Taxonomy (NCBI): domain Eukaryota; kingdom Metazoa; phylum Chordata; class Mammalia; order Artiodactyla; family Antilocapridae; genus Antilocapra; species Antilocapra americana. Next base: position 23,402,421 of record ML661885.1, read on the forward strand.
TTCCATAAGGCAGAAGACACCCAGACACTCACCAGTTATAAAGCATGAACAAAGAAGGAGAAAGGGCTATGATAAAAGCAGGGTCTACAGAGAGATTTCCTTACAAAGCCTAGAGTAGACAGCAGGTTCAGAATCACTCAGAGCTGGGCCTTCATCACCTTGCCATGGCATTTGAAGGAAAAAAAAAAAAAACTTTTGAATGTATTTTCTCAGCTAAAACCAAGGACCCTAATATCTAACTCACAGCATCATCATAATGATTACAGTGCCTAACATATTACTGGTGCTTAATAAGCATTTGCTTCCGGCTCAAAAACCACTGGTTCATTTGGGTTAAAGATGTTGCCCTACAGGAAGAGTGAAGACCAGTTCCAATTGGGCATTTTATTACCAAGGGCAGCAGAGAGTAATTAAAATCAAATGCGTACCCTTGTTTTTGTGCTTTGGTTTGAATGCATTCATCTTGTTTTAAAAAATTGTCAATTACAATGCAGGAAAAAAGCTGTATGAAAGGTATTGGAATGTTTATATTCCTCAGCCTACTGAAAATGTCATTTTAAAAGTAAAATCTTAAGAAAAATTTGATAGTGTTAATTTGAAGAAGAAATGAACTCTTAGACAAGTATTGCTTTGATTCCATCAATGAGATTTTTTGCTGATAAATGAATATAATCGCATGCATTATATACAGAGACTCCTTTAAAAATCTGCCTCTATTAGTCTTTCAAAAATGTCATCTGTTACTCATCCACATCACGGTTTTTCTCCCTCAAATAGCCCTAAATACTAGAAAGGAAAGAAGAAAAAATACTAGGATATGAACTGTATTACTTTTCAGAATCTATAAATCTGCTTAAGATGTATTTTCATAATTATAGCTTACATAGATATCCTGGAAGTAAAAGATGCTGAGTATTTCTAATTATCTTAGAGATTATCAAGTTAGAAGAGAAAATGGCTAAAATATGTAAATGAGCATCTTCTTGTGAGGATCAAATTGATTAAATAACCTTTATGAGCAAATGAGAATTTCCACATTCACATCATAAATGGATCTATTAACTTTTTAAAAATCTATAGTCTCTTAACTTTTAATATTGTTTTAAAGTTCGAACTCTTAAGCTGTAAAAGTCATAACTTTTAAAATGGTTTTAGTCATAGCACATATAAATTACTTTATAGTCAGAAAAGACATTTCAGATTTATTTCATAACAATCTAGCCACAGGATGTTATTTTTAGTCCCACTTAGCAGACAGCTAGAAACTGACTATCACAGATATAAGTAAGCTGTCCAGGATATACTTCAAATAAGTGGAATGAAGAGTTTGAACTTGAGGCTGGGTCTCTTGAGCCCACTTTGCCAATTCTTTTCACTATTCACTTTGCTTTAGACTTACAAGACTTTGATTTGAGTCTCATATTAGCTGCTTCTGGACAGTAAACTGTGGGTAAGTCAACTAACTTCTCTGAAGCTCAGGTATCTCTTTTTTAAATTTAATTTTATTTTTCAATATTGTGCAGTTTTATTTGTCAATTGCATCTCAATATAAGGATGGTGGGAAACCTCATCTCATTTGGGTTCTTTATGTCTTCAATTGTAGATCTTTTCTAGTAGGTTCTGGTCTTTTTCTTAGATGGTTATTCTACAGATAGCTGTGATCTGGGTGTGCTCCTGAGAGATGAATTCAGGGTCTTTCTATTTTGTCATTTTGTGAAAGAAAAAAAAAAAAAAAAAAACAGCAACATACCCTCAGATATCTTTCTTTTAAAATGCATAAAGTAACGTCTGGTTTCCTTTCAAGGCTTTAGAAAGAGCAAAGGACATAATAAATATTAAGATACTTCACAACAGATTTTAATATTCTTATTAAAAAGTCAAACAGTTTGACAGTCAAATGGTTATAGAGACTGACTGCCTGGCAAAATGGAAAGAACAAGACCCCTAATGAGCCTCAGATCTAAATCTAGGTCTAAATTCTTACTTTTTCACTTCCTACCTTTGTACCCGACCCACGTTCCTTATTTTCTGAGGATCGGTTTCCTCACTTGTAAAACTGGCACACACAATAAGTGCTGCTCCATGATCTGTGCCTGATTTACTCCCTTTTAATCTGAAATAGTTACTATTCAGGTTTTATTATATTCTGGATATTTGTTTAAAGAGAAATTTAATAGCTACTCAGCAAAGGCATACTTGCCTTCTTTGCTAGTGGTGGTGGTTTTGTCACTAATTTGAGTCCAACTCTTGTGACTCCATGGACTACAGCCCTCCAGGCTCCTCTGTCCATGGGATTTTCCAGGCAAGAATCCTGGAGTGGGTTGCCATTTCCTTCTCCAGGGGATCTTCCTGTTCCAGGGACTGAACCTGGGTCTCCTGCATTGCATGCAGATTCTTTGCTTAGTCACCAGGGAAGCCCTTCTTTAGTATGATCAGATTTCATCTTGTAACTACAAATCCTACCTTCACATTACAGACAGGTCTATCAGATTGAATTAAAATAGAAGTAATTTATATCCTTTTCAGTGTAAAACAAAACACAACAAAAGCCTATCTTGAAATTCAAGCAGATGAGAGGAAGATCTGAGAGAGAAAAGAAAAGATCTGTAGGAAAATGAAACTTCGGCCCAGCTGTCAAAGCATACAGAGAAACGCAGAGATTTTGATTGTTGGGTGAAGAGCAGACTGTTGGGATCCTTTCTGTGTGCAAAACAGTGGACTTGGGCTACCTGGGAAGGTGTGAGGCTTAGACATCTGAGCCACAGGAATGACTGAGGGGCATTGAAAGACCTCAGAGAAGCTTGCTAATGCAAACTAGCTTTCCCTAAAGGCCCTGTTACTGTATGGTACTGGCACAAAGACAGAAATATAGATCAATGGAACAAAATAGAAAGCCTAGAGATAAATCCACGCATCTATGGACACCTTATCTTTGACAAAGGAGGCAAGAATATACAATGGAGAAAAGACAACCTCTTTAACAAGTGGTGCTGGGAAAACTGGACAGCCACTTGTAAAAGAATGAAACTAGAACACTTTCTAACACCATACACAAAGATAAACTCAAAATGGATCAAAGATCTAAGCATAAGACCAGAAACTATAAAAATCCTAGAGGATAACATAGGCAAAACACTCTCTGACATAAACTAAAGTGGGATCCTACATGACCCACCTCCCAGAATATTGGACATAAAAGCACAAATAAACAAATGGGACCTAATTAAAATTAAAAGCTTCTGCACAACAAAGGAAACTATAAGCAAGGTGAAAAGACAGCCTTCAGAATGGGAGAAAATAATAGTCAATGAAGCAACGGACAATGAATCTCAAAAATTTACAAGCAACTCCTGCAGCTCCATTCTAGAAAAATAAACGACCCAATCAAAAAGTGGACCAAAGAACTTAACAGACATTTCTCCAAAGAAGACATAAAAATGGCTAACAAACACATGAAAAGATGCTCAGCATCACTCATTATCAGAGAAATGCAAATCAAAACCACAATAAGGTACCACTTTCACCAGTCAGAATGGTTGCCATCCAAAAGTCTACAAGTAATAAATGCTGGAGAGGATGTGGAGAAAAGGGAACTCTCTTACACTGTTGGTGGGATTGCAAACTAGTACAGCCACTATGGAAAACAGTGTGGAGGTTCCTTAAAAAACTGAAAATAGACCTGCCATATGACCCAGCAATCCCACTGCTGGGCATATACACCAAGGAAACCAGAATTGAAAGAGCTACATGCACCCCAATGTTCATCGCTGCATTGTTTACAATAGCCAGGACATGGAAGCAACCTAGATGCCCATCAACTGACGAATGGATAAGAAAGCTGTGGTACATATACACAATGGAATATTACTCAGCATTAAAAAAAATTCATTTGAATCAGTTCTACTCAGGTGGACGGAACTGGAGCCCATTATCCAGAGTGAAGTAAGCCAGAAGCAAAAACAACAATACAGTATACTAACGCATATATATGGAATTTAGAAAGATGGTAATGAGAACCCAGCATGCGAGACAGCAAAAGGAACGCAGATGTATAGAACAGACTCGTGGACTCTGTGGATGAGGGAAAGGGTGGGATGATATGGGAGAATGGCATTGAAACATGTTAATTATCATATGTGTAATCAATCGCCAGCCCAGGATTGATGCTCGGGGCTGGTGCAGCGAGATTTCCCGGGGGGGAGGGAGGAGGCAGGGAGGAGGGAGGAGGGAGGGAGGAGGGAGGGGGGTTCGGAGGGGGAGCATATGTAAACCCATGGCGATATCATGTCATTGTATGGCAAAACTAATAAAAAAAAAAGCCACCATGGTCAAGTTTGAGCATCAAAATATCTAAATACTTTCCTGGTTTTTGTATTACTTGATTATCAAATTCCTTCTTGCTAAAGCAGCACATGTCCAAATGAAAATTCTGTAAATACAAGGGCAGCCAAGACTCATACTTTGCCATCACTCCCCCAAACTACTCTTGAGGGGGACCTGGCACAACCCACCCATGAAATCTCCGGCTGAGACCCTGGCAGAAAACAGAATGCTTCATGCATTAGCAGCCCAGAGTTATTTTGGGCCTGCCACTTACCAGCAACGTGTGCTTGTGTGGGTCACTTAACCTTTCTGGGCTTCTGCTTCTTATCTATAAATCTACGAGGCTGGGCTGAAGACTGAGTATCTGCCAGATCTTGTCCCAGTGTTCTCTGATCCAACTTACGAACCAATAATAAGGATTCCCAAACTAAAACAAAGCCAATGTTGCCTCCAATTTGGAATGCACTGACGTGATGTTACTAGATTTAGTGTATCTGTGGAGAGGGGGGAAAAAAAAAACAGTTTACCGGCAGCCTGGGTGAGTCAAAAGGCCAAGCTATTTTTGGTAAAGACCACTAAACAGGCTTTGGCATTTATATGCATTTTCTCAGCAACAGGACACAGGCATCTTGCCCACATTCCAGGGAAAGACCTACCAACACCTTTGCTACAGTCCAATAGTGAAATAATTGTACTTAGCTGAATAAGGACAAGTCACAGTGAATGCTGTTTTGTTTTTTTTTTTGTTTTTTTAAGGTTGGTTATGCTTTGCAGTCTGCAAGTTGGTAGTCATCAGGTGGGACTCACAGCTTCAGTAAGGGAGTTAAGAAGCATTTCTGGACTACTTTTTTTCCATTTGCCTATACCAAATTGACTTAAGAAGTCGTCACCTTATAAAGATTCCTGTGGCCAGAGCTAAGAGATACAGTGACCATCGTATACAGAGTTCGGATGACAGCTTTGTAAATGACAGGCCGACAAATGGTCTTTCTAGCACATAATGATGATTAGGATAAAGAATATGTTTTCCTTTTATCATCAAAACTTTTCACATTTAGGTAGTGCGGCTCTGATGGAGAGAGCTAACTCCAGGATGTAAAGTAACACTTACTGATACTAAGTAACCCAGTGGGTGGTACATTTGGAAATTGCCAAGAGAATCAATTCTAAAAGTTCTCTTCACCAAGAAAAAACTTTCCTTGTATCTATGTGAGCTGATGGATAATAAAAGGTATGGTGATTATCTTTTCACAATAAGTCAGTCATGTCACAATGCTATAGACATTAAAGTTACACAGGGCTGTCTGTCAGTGACGACTCAGTAAAATTGAAAGGAAAAAACTTTATAAGGAAAATGTTTAATGAAAATTAATCAATTTTAGAAAAAAAAAGTGCTAACACCCATAGTTAGCATGTTAATGAGGCAGCAAAATAAGACATTTAGAAGTGAGAATTTGAAAATCAGTGTTGAAATGTGAACTCCAGCTCTGTATCTTTTATTCACTCTGACACCTTGGGCAAGAGACAGCCTCTGGGAAACTCAGTTTTCCTATCTGTATAATGGTGAGAATCATTGCACCTAATCTGAATATAAATACACATATAATGCAGTCAGCATACAGGCTAATGCATAAGCACTAAGTCAACACTATCAGCAATAATAATCTATTACAAAAGTAAACTTTGAATTATGCTTTGTATAATTATATACTTTGTGTCTTTTGTATTAGGCATTTGTATTGTAAAAAGTTAACCAGATTTGCCCTCAACTCTGCTAAACATGAGCCTCTGAAGACACAGGGGCTTGGTCAAGCCATCCTCCAACCACCAGGGAACTGAGAAACAGAGATAACACTGAGAAAACAGATGGAAGAAATGTAGAAAGAAAAGTAAGGCTGCTAAAGCATTATTTATACTATAGTATCATTTAGATTATTGATCAAGGAAAAGAAACTTTAGTCTTGAAATGTTCAGTTGTGTAAGCTAAGGAGTTCTCTATTTTAGTTGAGCCAGCTTGAGATATATCTTATGCTACTTACAAAAAAAGAAAAGAAAAAAAAAAAAAAAACACCAAACCAACACCTATTAGATCCTTGCTAAAAATGCAGTTTCCTTGACCTTCCAGTCTTCAAGATCCAATCTTCAAGAGTGGTTCTAAGGAATTCAGAATCCTTAACAAGGTCTGCAAATACTTCTCCTATAAAACCAGTGTTAGGGACTGAACTGTGTATCCCCCAAATTCATTTATTGAAATCATCACTCTAAAATGGCAATCCAATCCAGTATTCTTGCCTAGAGAATCCCATAGGCAGAGGAGACTGGCAGGCTATATAGTCCTTAGGGTAGCAAGAGTCAGACACGGCTTAGCGACTAAACCAACCAATCAAACAGCACCTCAGAAGATGACTGTATGTGGAGACAGGGTCTTTAAAGAGGTTTTAAAGTGAAATGAGGCCATTAGGGTGACCTCTTATTCAATACAACTGATGTCCTTATGAAAAGAGATCAGGACAATGCGGACACAAACATACAGTGGGGAGACCGTGTGAAGACACAGGAGGAGACAGACAGCCACCTACAAGCCAAAGAGGCCTCAGGAGAAATCAACTCTGATGATACCTCCATCTGGAATTGGACAAAATAAACTGCTGTTGTTTAAGTCACCCAATTGGTGGTACTTTGTTAACACAGTCCTAGAAAATGCAGATAATCAGCTGTGGGAAACATCAATTCTGGAACTCCTCATTTCATGTCAACATCTGGTTTACATCCTTCCAGGCAAGCAATCCTGCAGCCTTTGTTGAATCTCCCTACAAAGGGAATCCTCAAAATTCTAGCGTTACCCATCTTATCTTGGAACTGCTCAGTGTGAGAAAATCTTCCTTACTTTACACTGAAATTTATGTCATCATAACAGTTAAGCTTCCTAATGATAACACTGGGACACACTAAGATTCTAAAGCAGTTTCAGAACAAAGAAACCATTTTACTTGCTGAAAGTTTAATGCTATGTTTACTACTGATGGTATAATATTTGATTTGAATATTCTAGCCTTTAATTAACTTAGGATATTTGACAAATATCATTTGATTATAACCAGCACTCTCAATTTACTGATCATTCTGGATAAAACAGAGTTTATCATAGTTTCTAAAATAAAAATATTATGTGTGAAGTTTTCTTCCCCAAGGGATTTTGAACTTCTGAAGTGCAATCAACAAATGATGATAAAATCTTAATAAGTTTGGCTGCACCGTCCTTTCTAAGGTCAGATCCTTTAGCTTCAGAGGAAATGCTTGCTGCATACAATTTCTACCTGCAGTTCGCAGGCTGCCTATTCCTATAAACCTATAGGTAATACTCCTGTCAAGAAGTAACATTTTTACTGTTTTATTTAAAATAGTCCTATCAACTATTTTACTGAAACAATGATTATTTTGGACAGGTTCTGCCCAGTGGAGTTGTTTAAACTGATTCAATTACCCGTGTAATTGACCTCCAAAGCTTTCCCATTTTAAAGAGGATATTTCTCATTTTAAACCAGCACTGACAGTCAGGCTAAAGTTGAATAAAGGTCTTTTCACTTCAGCTGACTCTACTGAAATTTGTATTAATAGTGTAATGATAGTAATAATAATAACTAACATTTATTAAGTGCTTACAGTGATTCTATAGTGGGCTTTGTACATATTGCCTTATTTAATACAATTACCCCTTGATAGAGGCTGTATGTACTATCTGCGTTTTACAGATGAATCTCAGAGAAGTTTTATAACTCCAAATCACACACTTCAGTAAGTAGCTGAACTAAGCTTCTTACCAAGCTTGATTTGGCTTTAAGGTCTTACTCTCATTTACTGTGTGCATCCCACAAAGAGAATACACAGTCTGGGGAAAGAAAAATTTATCCTCTCGACAACATCTGTATAACATCTGTAAAACAGGGATATTAACACTTGCCCCTTGAGATTGTTGTAAAGATTAAATATGGATGTAATTTATTTCAGTATCTGGCCCTAGTTCTTGGCAGACATTTCTTCAGTGCTTTATAAATGTCAATTTTCTCTTTTTCAGCAACTTTTGCCCATGTATTTCCAGGGCACTGGTCTGGGCCACACAGGAAAATCTACAGCTAGAAGGTACAGCTAATTCTGACTTCCTTGAGTTTATATCCAAGTGTAAAGGCAAAAGACTGTGATACGAAAAAGTTACAAAATAATCTGTTTTAATGAGCGCTGAGAGCAGGAGTTTTGCAGTCAGAATGCACTGAATTTGCACTCTGTCTCTACCATTTCCACCCACCATTTGTAAGAAAGTAACTTGGACCAGTTACTTTCCCTCTCAAGGTCTGAGCATTCTTGTCTGTAGCGGGAGGATCTACCTCATGAGGTTGATATGAAGATTTTAACAACTATCCTTCATTGGTGTTAATTTGTTCCAAGGAAGGCTGTGAGAAATGTGCTTATTGCATCTCACTCAGTCCTTAAAACAAGGATGAAATGCGCTCTAGTAGACAATTCTCATGTGGAGATAATCAAGACACAGGGAGGTATATATTTGATGAATGTCACTTGGACAGTGTCATAGCTGGAGTGCTTTTTCAGGCAGTGTGGCTTTATATAGCCCATTTTCCTAACATACTATACAACACTGACTTCTAGATTATAAATGATATATGAGATGTTTCAGAAATATTTTAAATGCTAAAAAACGGTTTATTATAATTTGTTGTTTACTCACTAAGTCACGTCCAACTCTTTCGCAACCCTCTGGAGTGTAACCGCCAGGCTCCTCTGCCAATGGGATTTCTCAGTCAAGAATACTGGAGTGGGTTGCCATTTCCTTCTCAAGGGGATCTGGTTAAGAAACGCAAATTCTTAACCAGGGAACCACCAGGTAAGCCCATTGATTTGCAAAAATAAAAACAAACTAATTAAGCAGTTCTTCCTTGGGCTAAAAGGAAAGAATAAAAGGTTGTCCAGTTTGTGAGAATAATAATGCGTTTAAGCACAATGAATAGCATTATGCCTTTTTTTTTTCCCTAAAAGAAAGAAAGTCCCATGTCTATGAAGTTGATGACCTTTCCAGACTTTTTCAAGATTCTTGCTTCTTCATGTCACTTCAGAAGATGACTTCCAATTTGATGACTGTTCCCATTAGCTCTGGGCCACTTGGGTTGCTTTTTCTAACAAAGGTCCACAGATAAATCATGCATGGCCGATGTGATTTCCTTGAAGTTCTCAGTGGTCTAATCTGCCTTGATGTGGTTCCTTTCATGGTTTTACATGGCACTTGTGGGACATAAGTGGGCATAAGGCCAGCTGGGTTATATTGTGTCTATTTGTTTTCTGTTCAAAATGAAGATTGTGTTTAAATGAAAAATTGTGTTCCAGGAACAAATTATTTCCCTTTGAAGCACTATCTCCTAACATGACATTTGAAGGTTTTGTGGAGAGAAATAATTTGTATTCTTATACAGTTCTCCATGTTAATTGTGCCCTTCCATTTACAGTGCAGAAGGAGAAATTCAGATCCATCCTCCATTCTTCAATGGAGAAAGCCTGGCAGTTTTAAAAAATCATTTTCCAGATTATATGCACTCTACACAAGTATACACACACACACACACACACACACACACATATATATGCATGTGTGTGTGTGTGTATACAACATAGGTAAGAAAAAATGTTTTTTCTCTCTTTCCCACTTCAATTCTCCTGCTCTTCCTAGGAGTATATTCTTCTCAGGTTTTTTTGTACATTTACATATGTATTTTTTTTGTTAAATGATGAGATAAGATTTTTATCTCAGTGGATATAAATCTATCATGCTCTTTCTGGGCTTCCCTTGTAGCTCAGCTGGTAAAGAATCTGCTTGCAATGCAGGAGATCTGGGTTCGATACCTGGGTTGGGAAGATCCCCTGGAGAAGGGAAAGGCTACCCACTCCAGTATTCTGACCTGGAGAATTCCATGGACTATACAGTCCATGGGGTCCCAAAGAGTCAGATATCATGTTCTTTTTAATGATCTCAAATTCTTCAGTGTAGGTACAATTTTGCTGATATGTTTTTCGTTTTTAACCTCATTTTCCCTCTAGTGTTTCAAAAGTTATATGTTCTCTTTCTAACTCCCATAGTGTTGCTGTCCTTACAGTTTTATAGTATACCTAGACATATCTCCTTGTATTGCACTTTGCTTCATTGTGCTTCAGAGACATTGCATGTGTTTTTGTTTTTTTATAGATTGAAGGTTTGTGGCAACCTTTCATTGAGCAAGTCTGTCAGCAACATTTTGCCAACAGCATTATTTCATTATTGTTAAATTAAGGTGTGTTCAGTTTTTTTATTTTGACATAATGCTATTCCATACTTAATGAACTACAGTATATCAGTATAATATAAAGGTAACTTTCACATGCACTGAGAAACAAAAAAAATCATGTGACTTATTTTATTGTCATATTTACTTTATTGTAGTAACCTGGAACTAACTGAATCTCGAGGCAGTATCTCTGAAGTACGTAGAGAGTATATGAAATCTATTATTACCTAGAGCTAGTCTGTGTATATACGTTACCCATTCTAAAGGAAAAATTTTGCTTGTTTTTTATCCTTTGTCACATGCTACTAGCACACTGATACAGTCTGAGAATTTTCAAGACTATGATTTTACTCATTGTTCCAAGATTTTCTTTGCCTTTAGTGTTCTGCAGCTTGAATATATTATGCCCATGTATGAGGGTGTTTTTGGTGTTTATCCTGCTTGGTATTCTAAGATTCCTGGATCTATGGTTTGATATCTGTCACTAATTTTAAGATTGTTACTGCAGCCATGAAAATTTTAAATGGTGACTGCAGACACAAAATTAGATGTTTGTTCCTTGGAAGAAAAGTTACAGCCAACCTAGACAACATATTAAAAAGCAGAGACATTACTTTGCCAACAAAGGGTTTTTCCAGTAGTCATGTATGGATGTGAGAACTGGAACATAAAGAAGGTTGAGCGCCGAAGAATTGATGCCTTTGAGCTGTGGAGTTGGAGAAGACTCTTGAGAGTCCCTTGGACTGCAAGGAGATCTAACCAGTCAATCTTAAAAGAGATCAGTCCTGAATATTCATTGGAAGGACTGATGTTGAAGCTGAAACTCCAATGCTTTGGCCACCTGATGCAAAGAACTGACTCACTGGAAAAGACCCTGATGGGAAAAGACTGAAGGGAAAGATTGAAGGCAGAAGGAGAAGGGGATGACAGAGAATGAGATGGTTGGAGGCATCACCAACTCACTGGACATGAGTTTGAGCAAGCTCCAGGGGTTGGTGGTGGACAGGGAAGCCTGGTGTTCCACAGTCCATGGGGTCGCAAAGAGTTGGACATGAATGAGTGAATGAAAAACAATAACAATTAATTAAAAAAAAACTTTTGAGCATCATTACTTCAAGTATCTCTTCTTCTCCATTCTCTTTTTCTCCTTCTGATATTCCAGTTATGGGTATGTTGCATCTTTTTTTTTTATTGTTTTTGCCATACAATATCATGATATCACCATGGGTTTACATATGCTTCCCCTCCAGAACCCCCCTCCCTCCTCCCTCCCCCCTGGGAAATCTTGTTGCACCAGCCCCGAGCATCAATGATATTGGTTGATGTTTTGTTTTATGTATATAGTTTTATGCATTCTGCTCTGTTTTTTCATTATTTTTTTCTCTTTGTATTTCAGTTTGGGATATTTGAATTATTTTCAACTTCACTGATCCTTTCCTCAGCCATGCCCAGTCTACTGATCAACCCATCAAACACATTCTTCATTTCTGTTACTTTGTTTTTTATTTGTAGCATTTTCATTTGATTCTTTCTTAGGAGAGTCATCTCTCTGCTTACATTATCCACTTGCTCCTTCATGCTGTCTTACTTTTTTCCATTAGAACCTTTAATATATTTATTTAAAATTCTCTAATAACCTGTCATTTCTGACTCTGGAGTTTGCCATGTGACCCTGGTTCTCTAATGGGTCCAAGAAAACTTGTTGATTTTTAGTTTGTTCAGCTTTTTCTGGTTATAAGAGCAGAAATGTTGACTTCTAAGCTCTACCTCTTAGAGCTGAAATCAGAGCACTATTATTCGGAAGAAAATGTTTCACTGGTTTTGTTGCTTATAAATGTTTCTGATGAAATGCAGCCTGAAGTTTTTTTAAAGTTTGTTGAAATATAACTTTAATAAACATTTCTGATAGAGTTTGCAGTGATAAATACTCCAAGTCTAGGCATGTCTTCCTCTGTCATTATTTTGCCATTTATGTGAATGATAATTGGCTTGGGCATTAAATTCAAGGCTGGTAATCTTTTTTCTCAGCATACTGAAGATACTGCTTAAATGTTTTCTTGAGCCAGTTTTAAAATGAGGATTCTATATCAATCTTTCTTGTTCCGTTGTAAGTCCCCTGTTTTTCTCTCTGGAAGCTTTTGGAATTTTCTCTGTATACATACATGGAACTGTAAAGTTCCACTTAGAATATGTATGTGTAGGTCTTCGCTTTTCCACTCTCCAGAAGCAGTTCCACAAGCAGTCCCACTGTTACCTAATGTAAGTCCATGTGCCTGACGCACAGTGAGGCCAAAACCACCACCAAAACATCAGAGTTTGGAGCAGACAGGTTTGTCGCGGGGCCGTGCAAGGAGACTGGTGGCTCAAGCCTTAAAAGCCCCAAACTCCTCCGAAAACTTTGAGCAAAGCACTTTTCTCGGGAAGGCGGTGGTGCAGGGAGCGGGGTAGGGGTTAGCTGCTGCAGACATCTTGGTGTCAGATCCTCTGTTCTTGCTCTCAGGCCACAAGGTTCTGGAAACCTCGCCCAAACAAACCTTATTACCTGTTCTGACGAGAAAGGACAAAGGTCCCAAGGCTGAACTTTGTCCAAGGTTCAGGCCTAGGGCACATGGGACTTCCTAACCATTGTTTGGTAGCCCACTTGTTGAGATGCCGCCCTTCAACTGCAGGGGCACAGGTTTGATCCCTGGTTGGGTAACTAAGATCCCACATGCCATGCTGCGTGGCCGGAAAGAAAAAGAAAAGGCAAGCCAGGCTGAGAGAAAAAATATTGATGATACATACAGCTGAAAAAAGATTGGCATCTAGAATATACAAAGCATACTTACAACTCAAATACAAGCAACAAATTAATTTTTTTAAATGGCCAAAAGATTTAGCCAGACACATCATTAAAATATATATATTTGAATGGTTAATGGGCACATGAAAAGAGGTTTAAATTTTTTCATCATTAGCTTTTGATTATGAAAATCGAAACTCCTACTGAAATGAGATGCCTAGCAACCACGAGAATAGCTCAAATTAAAAATACTGATGCCACCAAGTGGTGGCAAGAATTTGAAGCAACTAGAACTCTCATACAGTTCTGGTGGAAGTGTAAAATCATATGGTCACTTTGAATGACAGTGTAGCAGTGTCTTATGAAGTTAGACGTAAACATTATGTGAGCCAACAATTGTACTTCTAGGTATTTACCTAAGAGAAATGAAAACATCTGACCACACTATGACTTCTAAATGAATTTTCACAGCAGTATATTTTAGTAAAAAAAAAAAAAAAAAAAAACCTAGAAGCAACCCAAGTATCCAACAGCTAGTAAGAAGATGAATACTGTGGTACATCCATACTATGAAATACAACTCAACCATAAACAAGAAGAAAATACTGATAAACAAAACAACAATGATGAAAATTAAACCATTATGCTGAAAGAAAGAAGCCAGACATGAGAGCTTATCTACTTTATAAGTTCTTACATATGAAGGTCTGTGTAAATCACATCTCATCTTACCTTTCCACTGATTAAACCCCTCTATTAACTGCCCTAACTTGAGACTACAGGTTTTTTAAAATTAATTAATTAATTAATTTTTAAAATTTTCTTTACATTATTGTGTTGGTTTTGCCATACGTTGACATGAATCTGCCATGGGTATACATATGTTCCCCTTCCAGAATCCCCCTCCCTCCTCCCTCCCGATTCCCTCTCTCTGGGTCATCTCGGTGCACCAGCCCTGAGCATCAAACCTGGGCTGGCGATTGATTTCACATATGATAATTTACATCTTTCAATGCCGTTCTCCCATATCATCCCACCCTTGCCTTCTCCCATAGAGTCCAAAAGACTGTTCTATACATCTGCGTTTCTTTTGCTGTCTCACATACAGGGTTCTCATTACCATCTTTCTAAATTCCATATATATGCGTTAGTATACTGTATTGTTGTTTTTCTTTCTGGCTTACTTCACTCTGTATTCACTCTGTTCCGTCCACCTGAGTAGAACTGATTCAAATGAATTTTTTTTAATGGCTGAGTAATATTCCATTGTGTATATGTACCACAGCTTTCTTATCCATTCGTCAGTTGATGGGCATCTAGGTTGCTTCCATGTCCTGGCTATTGTAAACAGTGCGGCGATGAAATTGGGGTACACATGTCTCTTTCAATTCTGGTTTCCTCGGTGTGTATGCCCAGAAGTGGGATTGCTGGGTCATATGGCAGTTCTATTTTCAGTGTTTTAAGGAATCCTCACTCTGTTCTCCATAGTGACTGTACTAGTTTGCATTCCCACCAACAGTGTAAGAGGGTTCCCTTTTCTCCACATCCTCGCCAGCATTTATTGCTTGTAGATTTTTGGATGGCAGCCATTCTGACTGGTGTAAAGTGGTACCTCATTGTGGTGTTGATTTGCATTTCTCTGATAATGAGTGATGTTGAGCATCTTTTCATGTGTTTGTTAGCCATTTTTATGTCTTCTTTGGAGAAATGTCTGTTAAGTTCTTTGGCCCACTTTTTGATTGGGTCGTTTATTTTTCTAGAATGGAGCTGCAGGAGTTGCTTGTATATTTTTGAGATTAATTGTTTGTCCATTGCTTCATTTGCTATTATTTTATGTTTGGTTCTAGAAGGATTTGTGTAACCATAAGAGGGCAGCATTCCATTTAAACAAATTCTTACACAATTTCCTGTAAGTGTTCAGTACACTACAATTACAGGACTTGAGACTGGCATAATAGTCACTAGTATTAACTCCCTCAGGATTATGTTAAGAAAAGTAATTTGTTGGTTTTAAGTATGAATACACAAATTTATCACAAATAGAGGCACAAGGGGGTCATTTCTGGCCATCAGGCTTGCACATATTTAAGTTGAGGAGATCATGTTTCTGTCTCATCAGTACTATAACCTATTAAAACACATTTGTCAACCCAGTTAAGGGAGGAAATGCAAGTGCTAGATATGAAGCGCTAAATATCAAAGAGCTATTTTCTATGGATTCTGTGTAAACTGCTATGTTCAGGGTTGCAACTATTTCAAAATCAGCATGCCTGTCGCACATCAAAATCACATTTCAGGAATAAGAGGGAAAGTGAGAAAAGAAAGGATGATAAAGAATCATTAATGGATGAGAATTTACTTGGCTCTTATTTGGTGCTCAACACAGTTTTAAAGACGTGGAAGACTTAGAAACTAGTATTAAGGCACTTAGAACATTTAAAGAAACTGAATACATATTCCTTAAACAATAAAAGATAATTGATGAAAAATAGATTCCATCACAGGGAAAGGGATTGTGATTTTCTGTATCAATGTTTCAACTGTTAGCAACTTTATCTACTTTATAAGCCCATCAGTTGATAGGAACAGAAGGCCATGGAGGCTTGCACAGCTCAAGATTATAGGAACAACTTCATGGTTTGTGGAACTAAACACCCTGTCTCCTGGTTACGCATCTCAACCTGGGAATGTACCTTTTATCTCTTCTTGGCCTTCAGTTCATCCTTCCTCTACACAATGTTGAAGTATATTTTCACCATCTTAGAAAACCACCATCATCTTTCATAGTTAGAGGAAAGGAATGTTCAGTAGTTTGGAAAGGAAAGGTCCAAGTACAGGAAACTCAAGGAACATTTACCATTTCTAGGCTATGTCTATGCCTAAAGGACAAACTGTCACCCTCTTGGCTTACTAGGGATGTCTGAAGAATCAAATTAAAGATCTGATTTGCTTAAAATCACTCTTTTCATTACACTCATTAGTGTATATGGAGACGGAAATGGCAACCCATTCCAGTATTCTTGCCTGGAGAATTCTATGGACAGAGGAGCCTGGTGGGCTACAGTCCATGAGGTCACAAAGAGTCGGACACGACCAAGTGACTAACACGTTAGTGTATATGGCTTCTCACAATAATGGAGTGAATATTAACAAATAAACAGTATGACAAATCATACAAGAATCATCTTTTCTTTGAAAAGAACATTAATGCCTGAAATAGAGCCTTGCTTGGGCAAAATTATTAATAGGATGACACAACAGAACTTACAAGTTGAGGGAATTTACAAACGCTCTATAAGTTCACACCTTGCTACAAGACAAGAGGGAAGCCATGCCTAAAAACGAAAAAAAAAAAAGTAATTTGATTATATATGTTACTCTAATTTTACTCTTTCATTTTAATATTTAAAATTTATTCCAATATAGTGCTAGCATGTTAATAAAAGGTAAATTGCTTTTATCCTGACCTACTGCCTTATTGTTTTGCCTCAGCTTTTATTATAGAATTGTTGTTGCTATGGAAATGTTAACTTCCTATTTGTATTCTGGAGTCCTGAAGGGCATGGAAGTTGGCCAGTTTAAGCTTTATTAGGGAGCTACTGAGAGAAAAATGTCTGCAGCATTTTTGCTTTGTTCTGCTGCAGTTCACGAAATGAAAATCTGTCCATTAAACGTAAACTGTGTGGTCAATGCTATAGCAATGTCTCCCTTTACTCCCAGTAAAACTCTATAAACCTTAAGCTCCTTTAAGTCAATTATGAAGATCCATTGGTTTGCTACATCTAAACCAATATGAACTTGAATCTAACCAGTCTCAAAATGTATATGCCTCTCTGGATTGCAAATGAGAGTCATGGATAAGGCTTCGTGATCTTTTCAGATGTGCTTTCTCATGGCTGCCACCTGTTGGAGGACAAACCACAGTGGAGAGCTGAGACCTTGGCTTCCCAGGTTCATAAACCTGATTTTGTGAGTCTACCTAAATTTTAGCTCCAATGTTTCTTTATAAACAAGAACATCACTTTACTGATTACTAAGAGAGATACGAAAACAATGGGAATGAACAACTCTAGTAACCAGATTGCTTATGCCCAATAGTTCTGCATTCACAGTCCTGCCTAGGAACAAGGTAATTAGAAAACTGACTGAGTGAAAGAAAAGTTGCTTAATGAGATAGCAGTAAAGGGAAATGAAAATCCTTAAAGGAATTCTCATCTTAATTAAAGGAAGATACACCGCTCTGCGTGCTTCCCTGGAGGCTCAGATGGTAAAGAATCTGCCTGCAATGCAGGAAACCTGGGTTCCATCCCTGGGTCAGGAAGATCCCCTGGAGAAAGGAATGGCTACCCACTCCAGTATTCTTGCCTGGAGAATTCCATGGACCAAGCAGTCTGACAAGTTACGAGCATGGGGTCACAGAGTTGGACACGACTGAGCGACTAACACACACACACATACACCTTTCTGCAGTGATCATAATATGGTAATACTTTGGTCTACTCTTTTTGATGATTACAGGATAGTTATTAGAAGAAAAATGCACTCTCTTTTTTTCTTCTTTCTGTAGAGTTTGTATTTGTCCTAACAAAAGTGAAATCCCTCAGTCACGTCCAACTCTTTGAGATCCTGTGGGCTGTAATCTTCCAGACTCCTCCATCCTTGGGATTTTCCAGGCAAGAATACTGGACTGAGTTGCCATTTCCTTCTCCAGGGGATCTTCCTGACCCAGGGATCGAACCCAGGTCTCCCTCATTACAGGCAGACTCTTTATCATCTGAGCCACCTTCACCTATTGTCCTAACAAACTTCCCCTTTATTTAACCAAATGGGTCATTTTACATACACTGCATGAACAGAACAGACAGTACTTACTCCACACAGGTTTCATTTCAGTGGTGAAAAACAGACAATTAAATGTGCTATATAATATTTCATATGGCTAAAAAACAGTGTTGAAAATAAAAGTAAAAAAGAGTAAGGAGGCAGAAATCAATGAAGGAAGTGCATGATCCAGAAAGGCCTCTCCAGAAACATAAAGAGTGGAGCAAAATGACATTGAATTAAGGGGCAGGCAGGCCATAGTTTTTCACATATCTGGGGAACTTAGAGATTAAACAACAACTGAGACCTTACCAAAATTAAAATGTGATATTCCAGTCATACAGAAAAAGGGGGCCACACTCAGCCTAACACTTATGCAGCTGCTCCTTCCCAAATGAAGGCTCAACATGGCTGAAGTTGACCTTATATCAAGTTGTTTCTGATAACAATGGAATCAAAGACAAGTAAACAGCACGTGGGCATGCTCAGTTGCTCAATCATGTCCAGCTCTTTGGGATCCCATGAATTGTAGCCCACCAATTCCTCTGTCCATGGAATTTTCCAGGCAAGAATACTGGAGTGGGTTGCCATTCCCTTCTCCAGGGGATCTTCTCAACTGAGGGACTGAACCTATGGTTCCTGAGTCTTCTGCATTGGCATGCAAATTCTCTACCACTGAGCCACCTGGGAAGCCATCCAGTAGACAGAGATAGTGCTAAATATGGCTTAATCTTTGGCCACAATGAAATCAGACTCCATGCAAATCTCAAAGAAAGATCAAAAACTATAAAGAGGAGGGGCTTTGGGTCCAGTCATACTTGTGACAAGTACTATCTTTGTGATCATCAACCAAGATGCTTAATTTCTTTGTGCTTCAATTTCTTTATCTATAAGATGGGCATCATCATAGTTCTCACTCATAAAATTATTGGGAGCATAAAGAAAATAAATGATGGATGCAGTATATGATGCATAGAAAGGGCATTGTAACCCTCAAAGACATATAATGCTTTCTCCCAGAGATAAAGGAGCAAAAGGAAGTAGTCAGTCATACTCGCTTTAGAAGGAAAAAAGTGTGAACACATAATGAAATTCCACTATGCCCCAGACACTGCTTAACATACACAATTATTGACCACCTATAAGATGTCAGTATTTCAATTTTACTGGTAAGAAAACTGAGACTCACAGACACCACACAATTCACTCAAGATTGGGACTTCCCTGGCCGTCAGTTGTTAAGACTCCAAGCTTCCATTGCAGGGGGCACAGGTTTGATTTCTGGCTGGAGAACTAAAGACACCCCATGTCATAATGAAGCAACATGAATTCCCAGGTGATGTTTTTATTCCCCACACCATCAGTCCTGCTTAACCTTCTCTAAGAATACAGAAAAACTATGTGTTTCATTTCAAAACACTCCTGCACATAAAGAAGAAGCTCATCAACAGCTACTGTAGAGTCCTTCCCCCTCCCTCTCTTGGTGAGGAGTCAAGAAGTGCACTCTGCTAGGCAGCATCCAGGACTGGGGCACCTCTGCTCAGCCCAAGTTGCTGACTGCTGGATTCAATGTGCAAGGGTGGTCCTCCTTGATTTCCAAAGTCCTGAAGTGCCAACACTCCTTCTCATGTGGGAGCACACAGAACTGAAACAGGGACCTCTGCCTTCCCACCTTGGTGGAACGAGGCCCCACATCACAGAGCTCATTCCTGCTGCCAGGAACCCACTGAGAATCATCACCATGCTTCCCAAAACAGTCATTCGTTTCCAGAAAGGGAGTGAAATAAATAGCCTTTTGATTGGTTGCTTCTCAGCTTCTTCAGAAAGTTAACCTAAGGCTATACCCAGGTGGGTCTAACACACCCAGAGTGGATGGATGGTAGATCAGGATGGGAAACATTTGGCTTTATTTTGGTCTCAAGGGATGGCGGGGCTAGGCAGGGTACGAATTCATGTGATTGAATGAGGCATGACCTCGGTGTATGTGTGTGTGTGCTTAGTCACTTCAGTCAAGTTCGCCTCTTTGCGACTCTATGGACTGAAACCCACCATGCTCCTCTGTCCATGGAATTTTCCAGGCAAGAATACTGGAGGAGGTAGCCACGCCTTCCTCTAGGGGATCTTTCTGATGCAGGGACTGAACTCACACCTCCAGCGTCTTCTGTATTGCAGGTGGAGGAAGTCCCATGATTTCCATAAGAGGGGCATTTTGTTGGGTGCAGTTGTAGTATAATGGGTCAGGGAACTCAGACCAGAAGCACCAACAAAGATGCCACAGCCCTGCAGAAATCTCACCTCCAGGCTGCCCAGAACCAGCATCAACCAGGTTATATCCACTGTACCCATCTGATCTTTGGTTCTTGAGTAGGGATAATGGTTCATTGCCTTTCTGTCCTTGTATGAACGGTTTTTCTTCATTTTGGAAGGGTAGTAGGCTCAGCATAATTGTGAACTCCATGAACTCAAGAACTCTGTCTCCCTCTTCACCATAATATTGAGCCTGGGAAGCATCTTGATGCGATCACTAAACTTTCATTAAAACAGTAAGTTAATTACTCCCATAACCCCAGGACTTCACCTCTCATCCAACAAGATAGGTTGCTATGCATCAAGTACTTTGCATGTGATTCCAAGCAGTCTAGCTTATTTGGTAGATGGAAACAGCTCCAAAATAAATCAGTGACTTAAAATAACAAAGGTTTATTTCAGGTCAGCTGGTGTGTGAGCACCACATCACTCTCAGTCTAGTACTCTGAAGGACGGAGAGGTCACCGTGTGGAAGCTGGATGCTGCTGAAGCATACAATGGGCCAGTAAGAAGAGGTGGCAAGAATGCACAGAAGAGCTATACAAAAAAGATCTTCATGACTTAGATAACCATGATGACCCAGATAACCACGAAGGTTTGATCACTTACCTAGAGCCAGACATCTTGGAATGCGAAGTTCAAGTGGGCCTTAGGAAGCATCACTACGAACAAAGCTAATGGAGGTGATGGAATTCCAGTTGAGCTATTTCAAATCCTAAAAGATGATGCTGTGAAAGTGGTCCACTCAATACACCAGAAAATTTGGAAAACTCACCAGTGGCCACAGGACTGGAAAAGGTCACTTTTCATTCTAATCCCAAAGAAAGGTAATGCAAAAGAATGTTCAAACTACCACATAATTGCACTCATTTCACAGGCTAGCAAAGTAATGCTCAAAATTCTCCAAGCCAGGCTTCAACAGTATGTGAACCGTGAACTTCCAGATGTTCAAGCTGGATTTAGAAAAGGCAGAGGAACAAGAGATCAAATTGCCAACATTCATTGGATCATCGAAAAAGCAAGAGAGTTCCAGAAAAACACCTACTTCTGTTTTATTGACTATGCCAAAGCCATTATTTGTGTGGATCACAACAAACTGGAAAATTCTGAAAGAGACGGGAATACCAGACCACCTTACCTGCCTCCTGAGAAATCTGTATGCAGGTTAAGAACCAACAGTTAGAACTGGACATGGAACAATGGAGTGGTTCTAATCTGAGAAAGGAATACATTAAGGCTTCATGTTGTCACCCCGATTATTTAACTTATATGCAGAGTACATCATGCAAAATGCAAGGCTGGATGAAGCACAAGCTGGAATCAAGATTGCCGGGAGAAATATAAATAACTTCAGATATGCAGATGACACCACCCTTATGGAAGAAAGTGAAGAAGAATTAAAGAGGCTTTTGATGAAAGTGAAAGAGGAGAGTGAAAAAGCCGACTTAAAACTCAACATTCAGAAAACTAAGATCATGGCATCTGGTCCCATCACTTCATGGCAAATGGATGGGGAAACAATGGAACCAGTGACAGACTTTATTTTGGGAGGGGGGCTCAAAAATCACTGCAGATGATGGCTGCAGCCATGAAATTAAAAGACGTTTGCTCCTTGAAAGAAAAGCTATGACCAACCTAGACAGCATATTAAAAAGCAGAGATATTAATTTGCCAACAAAGGTCCATTTAGTCAAAGCTATGGGTTTTCCAGTAGTCATGTATGGATGTGAGAGTTGGACTAGAAAGAAAGCTGAGTGCTGAAGAACTGATGCTTTTGAAATGTGGTGTTGGAGAAGAGTCTTGAGAGTCTCTTGGACTTCAAGGAGATCAAACCAGTCAATCCTAAAGGAAATCAGTCCTGAATATTCATTGGAAGTACTGAAGATGAAACTGAAACTCCAAAACTTTGGCCACCTGATGGGAAGAACTCATTGGAAAAGACCCTGATGCTGGGAAAGACTGAAGGCAGGAGGAGAAGGGGACAACAGAGGCAAGCCAAAGGGTGGAGCCTGGCTTTCAACTTCAATCACTTAACCTACCTGTTGAATCTTGCTATCATCAGAGCCTGACAAGCTCTGTAGGGGGAGACACAGTGAATTCTCAGGGCGTCTAGAACCAGATGCATCAAGCATCTGTGCATGAAATCATTAGGCTACACCTGATAGACCTTAATTCCTGCAGGTGGTTACCTCTGCTTTCCAACTTATCCCTTCTCTTTATGCATACATGCATGCTTAGTTGTGTCCACTCTTTGTGACCCTAAGGATTATAACATACTAGAATCTTCACATGAGATTTCCCAAGCAAGAATACTGGAGTGGGTTGCCATTTCCTACTTCAGGGGACCTTCCCTACCCAGGAATTGAACCTGCATCTCCTGCATTGGCAGGCAGATTCTTTACCACTAGTGCCAGCTGGGCAGCTCTCTCTTTATTGAAGAACTTGCTATTCTTTGAGGAGGATGATAGCTGCTTATTCAAGCCATTATACACCTGCCATCATCCCTTCCATGGCTAGTTTTTTAGAGGTTATCCAGCAATGGTAATTTTCTTACTTGCTGGTGGTATATAATATTCATGGAATTATTATGAAATTCATATTTACAACCAAACTACTCTTTTCATAACACACTTGAGCAGCTCAGACATTAGAGAACTGCAAATTCAGTCTGTGGTTCACATTTTTCTTTCCACGTAGACAGAGAAAAATATTTCTCAAATGCTGAGATCAGGATGTGGACTTAGCTTTTTGGGGATGAAACATCAGCGGACTGATCGCCTGAAGACTATTTCTGTGGAATCAAGTGAGCTTGCTAAAAGTAAATTGTTGGTCTAAAACACTGTCAACAGAACTTTGATATAATCAGAGGACACAACTCTCAGCTAACTATTTATTTAGGTAACATATTAGACTGGGCATAAAAGCCATAGAAACCCACTCTAGCCAACTTGTATAGATGAAGGAATTTGTACGTCCTAGGCAGTTCAAAATAATCAAAAGAAAAGCAAATTACTAAGCCCTTGGAAGGAATAGAAACAGTATAGTTCTGGGGTTCAGGCCTACATTATTAGTATTCATCAACTCCAACTATCTTTTTTCTGGGGCTCTCTCCACTCCAGAGTCTAACCCCTAGGATCTTGGGAGAAAAGTTCAGAAAGGCATAGCATGAATTGTATGCCTGGTTGCTCACAGTGCCTGCCACATGCTAGAAGTTCAAATTCAATAAATTGTTACAAGAGTGAATGACCAAGCTCTCTGGGCCTTATAATAATCAAAACAAAACAAAACAAAACAAAACTGAGACTTTCCTGGTGGTACAGTGGGTAAGAGTCTGCCTGCCAATGCAGGGGACTCAGGTTTGATCCCTGATCTAGGAAGATTCCACATGTGGTGGACCAGCTAAGCCCCTGCACCACAACTCCTGAGCCTGGCTCTAGAGCCCAGGAGCTGCAAATAATGAGCCCAGGTGTTGCACCTGCTGGAGCCTGTGCTCCACAATAAGAGAAGCCGCCACAATGAAAAGTCCGTGTACTGCAATGAAGACTAACCACTGCTCACTGCAACTAGAGAAAGACCAAGTGCAGTGATGAAGACCTGGTGCAACAGCAGACAAATAATTTTTAAAAATGGAATGTGATGATTCTATGACATCTGTATTACTTGCCTATAATTGCTGTAATGTATTACCACAAATTGGTGGCTTAAAAATCCCACGAATTTATATTATATGGTTCTGGAGGTCACAAGTTTGAAATTGAGTCTTAAAGGGCTAAAATCCATGTATTATCAGGGTTGGTTTCTTTTAGAGATTCCAGGGGAGAATCAGTTTCTTGCTTCTCTCAGATTCTAGATGATGTTGGCATTACTTGGCTCCTGGCTCCATCACTCCAAGCTCTGCTTATACTGTCACAATTCCTTCTACCCACTTTGATCCTCTTGTCTCTCACTTATGGATCTTTATGATTAGATGAGCTTTCCTGGTGGCTCAGCGGTAAAGAATCCACCTGCAATGCAAGAGGCTGCCTGCAGTGCAGGAGACATGGGTTCAATCCCTGGGTCAGGAAGATCCCCTGGAGAAATAAATGGCAACCTATTCTTGCCTGGAAAATCCCATGGACAGAGGAGCTTGGGGGGGCTACAGTCCATGGGGTTGCAAGAGTCAGACATGACTTAGTGATCACCATGATTAGAGTAGGCCCACCCAACAATCCAGCATCATTTCCTCATCTCAAGATCCTTAATTTAATCAAAGTTGCAAAGTCCCTCCTACCTTATTAGGTTCACATATTCATAGATGAACATCTTCAAGGGACTATTTTTTGTCGCACCATAAGACGCTTCATAATTCTAAAATTCTGGAATGCTCTCATTGTTGATATTGATACTAGGAACCGGACTTCCCTGGTGGTGCAGTTGATAAGACTCTGCCTGCCAATGCAGGGGACATGGGTTTGATCCCTGGTCCGGGAAGACTCCACACGCCTCAGAACATAAGCCCGTGCAGCTCCACCACTGAGTCTGCGCTCTGGAGATTGCAAGCCACAACTACTGACACTAAGAACCGTGGAGACCGCCTGGTCCTGCTGTATGTGGAGCCTACAGTCTATGACAGAGTTAGCAAAGCTGTCTAATAGTAAATCAGAGCTACTGAAAGAGAACTTATGTATCAGATGATTCCCGTCTCTTGTGTGAACTAGATGGTTCAATGTCTACGCCATACATGTGGGGATAAGAGCAAACATTTTTGTTACAGAATTTCTACTGACCTCACCTTGAAATGGCATTACTGAGAGGTCACTGTCTAAAGAAATCACTCATGTGGAATTCTCACATCCCCAGAAGGGAGTTTGACTCAGAACCAGACTAAGAACAAGGTACTCTCAAGCACTGAAAAGATTGTTAAAGATTATTGCACCCCACTCCCATTTGTAATAAAAAAAAAACACACACATCTAAAGCACAAAATAAAGAGCTAAGATAAATATCTAACTTTATGATGACTACTGAATGCTTGTTTTGAAATACCTCCTAAAATTTTATTTTAAGAATTGCCATTTTAGTCTCCTGCCTTCTTGTTGATGCGCTAAATGCATTCTTAATCTTCTTGTTGGATGGTGCAGCCCCAAATTTTCACGACCTACCAGAAAAAAACACCATCTTTAATTAATCAAAATGGTAATTTCTAGATGTCATTTTATAATACCTTAGGGTTTTACTCATACAATTAAAAGGGGCTCTGGCATTCTAAATGTTAATGTAATTATTTAAATTAAATATGAATCCAAAATTTATAATACTTAGGACCTAAAACAAAATCTCACTATGGATCTCAGGCTTTAAAATAGTCTATCTATTAAACAAAAATGCTTTTATTCATAATTACTCATGTTTTCATTTTTTTAATCTAAGATATTAGCTTCTAATCTGATCCCCTGAGCAGCCTGAGATAATAAAGAGTTGACATTGTCTGAATAACTATTTTATGTCAATGTATCAGCAAATACTTTAAAGTCTTTAATCTTATATGTAATTAAATCCCCCAAATACTACAGGCATTATTATTATACTGATTATAAGGGGAAAAAACTTAGGTTCAGAGTGGTGACTCAATTTGATGTAGGTCACACAGCAGAGCAGAATTTGAATCCAAAGAGTTGGCTTCTTAACCATGATACTCTGCCAGTTACCAGTTTTGCCATACAGCTTAGCTACCCCTATAGTCAGGTTCAAGGGTTGTCTAGGCAGCCTTTGTTTTTCTATTTCTTTTCTTTTTGTTTTCCCTCTCTCTTTTTTCCTTTTTTGAAAGTAAATTTATGATTTCCAATAGTCTGATGGTTTGAACCAGATCTGTACATCAGAATAACTCAACAAAGAATTTTCAGGTATGTTTTTGACAGGCCCAACTGTAGAGCTTCTGACTTTGTGCACTAAGGCAAGTAGATGCCTGGCTGTAGGCAAAAGCTCCCTGTGTGACTCTGACCTGGTCTCTGTGGAAGAACACTGCATCAGATCTTACTAGACACCACAAGAAGGGCAGAAATTGCATCATTATCTTCAAGGACTTGGACAAATATAGGGACTCCAAGTGGTGTTAGAAAACTGGTCAACAAAAGTATATAAAAACTTCAGAAAGATTGTGAATCTAGTCTAGGTGGAAAGAAAACTTTAGAGCAGAAATGTGGTACCTTGCTTGACACATCACAGCAAACCCCACGAAAGATTTAAAGATGAATCAACCACCTATGGTACTTTGCAGCCCCTTTTCCTCATGAATACATGCCTTTGTATTCATGAGAAGAAAATTAGGGTGGAGTGGAGCAAAAGAATAAAACTCTAGATGAAAAAAAAAACCTCCACTGGAAATACATTGTGGTTAGAGCTAAATAGTCCCAGTCATTTAAAAATGGAGCAGCTGCTTCCAGGAAAGAGCAATGGGAAATAACCCCATATATTTTATTCATCTTTAATGCTTTCTGTTCTCCAGACAAGCTCTCACAATTCTGCAAAAGGGTTTAGCAGGCTTGAAAAGACATGGTGAGAAGTCATTTCAAAGGATCAGTGTGTTTGACATGCTCAGACTAATTTTTCAGTCTCTCTGCCTTATTTCATATGAATTATTTAAAACAATCTACAACCCACCAACACAATGACTTTGCCTTCTTTCTTTCTCTATTTAATGTTCTTGTTGTTGTTAAAGTCAGAAGACAACTTTTTGGCTTTCTGTTCTATTTATACTTGCGAGAAAGGCAAAGGAATTTTTTTTTTAATTGGAGGATAATTTCTTTATAAAGGAAGCTTTAAAAAAATGTTGATATCTGTTTATACAAAGAGTTGATTTTTTTAATGTTCTACTTTGGTGTCCTAATTTTGCTTCCTTGTTGTGAGTTTCCATGTGTAATCAAGAGACACTAAGTATGTCGTTAGGACATACTAAATTTTTTCCAGAGCCTTGGGGCCATCTAACACTCTGTTTTTTTCATTAGAGCCCCACACATGGTGTTTTCAGCAAATTTTCAGTTCTTAGGATGTGGTATTTTTCCATTGAACACAGATTTTTCCCTGATTTGCTTTTAAATTATATAACTGTTGCTAAATTAGACTTTAAAAAAAAAAACACAACAAAAAAACGCCACCACTATCTCTCTTCATGTTGGATTAGTATTTAATTTAGCCACCTAGTAGAAATATCAAAGTCACCCATTCAAGTGACAAAATTAAAATTTTTTTTCATCAAGTCATGGCTTGGAAAGAATAACTGATTTTACTGCTCACTTGCAGAACCTGACATTGATTTTCCATTTCTATGACAATGATCCCACAATCAACAAACATCAGTTGAATGCCTTCAATTCAGAAAGCAAAGGGCTGTGCCAGGGCCTGGGTAGGGGATCCATTAATAAATCTCCACTTCTTTTCCTGTTTTGAAGACAGTGTTGGAAGCTTACCTGGCATCCACACCATTCCCCGCTTCCTCCCTCACACACACACTTCCTCCCAGCAGACAGAATCTGCCATCCAATATGGAGACTGAAAACACCAGTACGTATTCTCCCAGCCTCCCTTGCGCTTGGAGCACCAGTCATGGACACTGCAAACTGAAGGGAAGTCTGCTGAGAGTGGGTAAGAAACAGAGGAAACAGGGCAAGAAAAACACGGCTCTTCTCTTTGATCAAAAGGATTTTGAGAAAAGTTGCCCCCTTTCGGTTTTTTTTAAGATACTGTTATTTTAAAAAATGCTGAGGGATTAAGCAGCCATCTTGCAATCATGAGGGGAAAAGCTAAAGACTGGAAACCAATATCCTGAGAAAAAGACCAAGCACAAAAGAAACAAAGAGATTGCATTCTCAAGGCTATTTTAAGCCATTGCATTAAACCTGGAATTTCCCTGCTCCTGCAATTTGTATTATGTGGGATAATAATTGCATTTCTTATCAAATCATCTTCAGTTGGGTAGTCTGTATTTTGCAGCTGAAGCCATCCCAACTAGTATGAAAGAAAAAGTGAAAGAGAAAGTCGCTCAGACATGTCTGACTCTTTATGACCCATGGACTGTAGCCTACCAGGCTCCTCGGTCCATGGAATTTCCAGGCCAGAATACTGGAGTATGTAGACATTCCCTTTCGATCCCAGGTTTCCCACATTGCAGGCAGATTATTTACTGTGTGAGCCACCAGGGAAACCCCAATTCCTCCCAACTAATATACCTACTTCAAAATTTAACTGACACATTAATACTCTATTAAACTTCCCTCAGGAGCATCTCTGACCCACTCCACGGCAACCCCCCACCTCCCATCACCATCCATACGGAACAAAATGACCCTTACTTTCAATTCTCATGTTACCCTGGCATACATATGCTCATTTTCTTACTTAGGTTTTCAAAGCTCCCTCATCCACTAGCTCTCAAATCCAATGCAACTAGTCCTGCCATATGACCCAGCAATCCCACTGCTGGGCATATACACCGAGGAAACCAGAATTGAAAGAGCCACGTGTACCCCAATGTTCATCACTGCATTGTTTACAATAGCCAGGACATGGAAGCAACCTAGATGCCCATCAACTGACAAATGGATAAGAAAGCTGTGGTACATATACACAATGGAATATTACTCAGCATTAAAAAAAAATTCATTTGAATCAGTTCTACTCAGAGGGACGAAACTGGAGCCTATTATCCAGCGTGAAGTAAGCCAGAAGGAAAAACAACAATACAGTATACTAACGCATATATATGGAATTTAGAAAGATGGTAACAAGAACCCTGCCTGCGAGACAGCAAAAGGAACGCAGATGTATAGAACAGAATCGTGGACTCTGGGGAAGAGGGCAAGGGTGGGATGATACGGGAGAATGGCATTGAAACTTTTAATTATCATATGTGAAATCAATGGCCAGCCCAGGGTTGATTCTCGGGGCTGGTGCATCGAGATTTCCCGGGGGGGAGGGAGGAGGGAGGGGGGAGGGAGGGGGAGGGAGGGGTTTCTGGAGGGGGAGCATATGTAAACCCATGGTGATATCATGACATTGTATGGCAAAAACAATAAAAGGGAGGAAAAAAAAAATCCAATGCAACAGGTCTGGCTGATGTAACCACTTGCCCCATCTGTTGGTGGCAGGCAGAATTAAATGTCTTTACTGACAGAATCTCTGCCCACTCTTGGGAAGGACAATGATGGTAGCTGAAAGTTCAGAAGCAGAGGGGATTATTTGTTCCCTTATATTGAAACCATCAATCATCTCCTCCTCAAGATGGTAAGTATCTTAAATGAATGGATTATTTCTCTCTCAATTCCTCCAGCACTCTGCAGAAAGTTTAGCAGTTTAGCACATCATATCTCCTCAATAACTGTTTGTCAAAATGGGCTGATAATTATGGAATTTAAATGTTAAAAGCTCAATGACACCTTAGAGGTTATCTAATATAACCTCTGAATTTCAGATAATGTATATAAAAAGACCCTAAACTTAATGGAGACTCAATAAATGATATTTTTTTTTATCATTTTACTCAGTAACTCTTCAACTGAATTCTAGGTGATAGCCTACTTGTTTCTTTTAACAGTTGGACCCTTGCCTTGATTTACCAGTTCTGGGCTTCCCCAGCCCTGACCCCGGCTACTCCAATGACCTCCGATAGCACTCTGTGCTCATCTTTAGCACCTTCTGTTTCAACTTGTCACTTATCTGTCTTCCTTACTAGATTGTAAATTCCTTGAACATGTGAACCTGATTTATTTATGTCTATCATATCCAGAATACCTAAAAATTTCTTACAATATTTGTTGAGTGAATGTAAGAACAAATATATTTATGTTGGGAAAAGGGCCTTCCAAGGAAAGTTTTTATAAAAGCCCTAGAGATATAGCCATTAGGCACTCATCTATTCACTCAACAAAACTTCTTATGAATTTTGTCTATGAGCAATAGGTTTAGAGATTTGTCTATGAGCAATAGATTCAGAGATTACCACTCCTTGGAATACACGGGTACAGCCCATGGAATAAGTAGGTCTTTACTCATCTTGGCTTTTCCCAGCCAGCTAGTTAATATCTACTATAGGTAGTTACTCATCCAGTTTGACTTGGACTTGCTCCAGCAGTCCCTTCCCATGGGAAGCTGTTAACTTTATGAGGTTCTAAAGAGACTACAAATGTTTCTCAACACTTTTTTTTTATGGGAGCCAGAATTTACACACATCGCTGCTCCACTGAAGGGCTGTCTTTTAGGTAATGCAAAACAACAGGGGCTGACTGATTTGCCTGCCTCCTCCCTACAAGTGCGGCTTGGAGAGCATGAGTTCAGCTCTAGGCCCACAAGGTGACACGCCAATTGGCAGTCATTTCTTTGGAAATGATTTAGCGCTTTTTTTTTTTTAATTACTTAAGAACTGAGCAGGGCATTTAAAAATGTCCAAAATGAAACTCCCCATTAAAACGTTGAGGTCTCTCTAAGCAAGAATAACCTACTCCCGACTTCGCAGGTCAAGAAACCATTAGAAAGAAATCATCTCAGCTACCCAAAGATGGTCTCGAGTCCAGCCACCAAAGCGCTAGGGCCAACGCCACGTTGATGCAGATGGGGAGCCAGCCAGAAAAGGCAGCACTCCGATGTTAGGCTCCCCATGCTCCTCCAGCCTGGGAGTGAAGGGATGGGGAGAAGGGAGGAGAGGAAGTCAGGCCAAAAAATCAACAAGGCGCAACATGTCCCGTAGCCACGTCAGCCATGGCAGGGTCCTGGGATGCTGTTGACTAGTTTTAGCTGTATGGAGACAGAGCCAGCTTCTGTATCAGATGAGTCACTTGGAATCTTCCATCTTGGTACCTGCCCACGGGCCTCAAACAATCAAACAAGGAACCGTTCTGCTAACAGTTGAAAATACCCTTTAGAGTTTCCCTGGTGGCTTAGTGGTAAAGAATCTGCCTGCCAGTGCAGGAGACATGGGTTCGATCCCTCATCTGCGAAGATTCCACATGTAGCGGAGCAACTAAGCTGGTGCACCACACTATTGAGCCTGTGCTCTAGCACCGGGACCCGCAACTTCTGGGATGCCATGCCACAACTTCTGAAGACACTGCACCCTACAGCCTGCACTCTGCAACAAGAGAAGCCACCATGGTGAGAAGCATGTGCACCACAACTAGAGAGCCTCTCCAGCTCTCTGCAATGAGAGGAAAGCCTGCACAGCAATGAAGACCCAGCACAGACAAAAATAAATAAACAAAATTATTTTTTTTTAAAGAAGAAAATACCCTTTAATCTATAGAAGCTTACCATCAAATGATGGATAACAGCTTGAATTAAGCAGAAACAGCAAAATATAATGGAGCACAGAGATTTTGAATCTACAGTTCAACCTCCTGCTTTAATTTTGAGCCTATTTCTTGCTAACTCTGCCACCTTGGACTGGTCACTGGTCCTCTCGGAGTGCTACTTTCTTATTTTTTCCAATTTTCTAATAGAAATATTAATTATACTTTAACTTACCTACCTGTCAGTTATTGGTCAAAGGTTAAAAGATGAAATCATCTCATGATGCTCTCTTGATTTAAAAGAACTCTACAACACAACAATACAGTATATTAACACATATATATGGAATTTAGAAAGACAGTAATGAGAACCCAACATGGGAGACAACAAAAGGAACGCAGATGTATAGAATAGACTTGTGGACTTTGTGGATGAGGGTAAGGGTGGGATGATATGGGAGAAGGGCATTGAAGCATGTTAATTGTCATGTGTCTAATCAATCTCCAGCCCAGGATTGATGCTCGGGACTGGTGCAGCGAGATTTCCCGGGGGGGAGGGAGGAGGGAGGGGGGACCCGGAGGGGAAGCATATGTAAACCCATGGTGATATCATGACAATGTATGGCAAAAACAATAAAAAAAAAAAAAAAGAACTCTACAGGGAATTCCCTGGTGATCTAGTAGTTAGCACTTTGCTGTGACCTTACTGCTAAGGCCTGGGATCAATCCCTACTTGGGGAACTAAGATCCAGCAAGCCGCTGTGCGGCCAAAAATAAAGAAACACACAAATAAATAAACAAATAATTTTAAAAAGAACAAATCTTGGATTGTGTCTTATGGGTTGTATGATAAAATAGGAGGTATGTTTAAAGTCAGTGTGACAATATAAGTATGTGTGTGTACATGCTCAGCTGTGTCCAACTCTTTGTGACACCATGGTCTATAGCCCACCAGGCTTCTCTGTAGTAGTCTCCAGGCAAGAATACTGGAGTGGGTTGCCATTCCCTTCTCCAGGGGATCTTCCTGACCCAGGGATCGAACCTGGGTCTCCCACATTGCAGGCAGATTCTTTTATCGTCTGAGCCACCAGGGAAGCCACCACCACCAACATACATCCACTCCTGCCCACATCTGGGCCTCTAGTAGCCTTGTTTTTTCTGCCTGGAACCCATTTCCTTCTCATCTCTGTCTCTGAAAGGCTTATTCCTCAAAGCCCTTCATTTTTAGGAAGACTTGCCAGGTAGCTAAACCTTCATCAGTCCCATTTCAATGCATCCTTCCTATGTGCTTGTCAACTAAAAATAGAGCCACAACCTAAAAGTTGAGAGTTATGTTTTATTTGGAGGAAATTTTTAGGACTTAAGCCCCATAGGCTGCATCTTAAGTAGCCTTGAGAGAACTGATCCAAGGCTGGCAAGAGGAGGAGCCAGCTCATACAGAAATTTTGTAACAAAGGGCAGGTACCATGAATATCAGGAGATTGTTAAGGAAGGAATTTAGCACTTTTCTATTTATGGGAAAATGCAAGAGTCTGTGCTCACTGAAATCATTATTTTCATATGTATCTCAGTTATCTGGGACCAGTTTCCTGCGCTTTCACACCCTGAGTTCCTCGGGCTCCCTGGAGGGAGTGGCTGCCAGACCTGCAGATAGACTTCTCCTATGTGCCCTGGAGGGCTGGAATGGCTGAAGACTGTGACATCCTTGTTTATTAATATGGTAGACTAAACTCTCAGGCTAAACTCCTAAAGACTTCACACCATGCTGCTGGGTGCTCAGTCATGTAAGACTCTGTCATGTAAGCCTGCATCCTGCCAGGCTCCTTTGTCCATGGGGATTCTCCAGGCAAGAGTACTGGAGTGGGTTGCCAGGCCCTCCTCCAGGGGATCTTCCCAACCCAGGGATCCAACCCAGGTCTCCTGCATTGCAGGCAGATTCTTTTTTTTAAATTTTTTTATTTACTTGAATTGGAGGTTAATTACGTTACAATATTGTAGTGATTTTGCTATACTGTCTTTATGCCTTCTGACCTCCTGTGCCACTTCTTTTCTGTAATTTTTTTAAAGCATGTGTAACAGTATAGGCCAAGCTCTGATTAGGAGACAAGGCGATAAACTCCCAGAAGGCAAGGAAGACACCTGGACATCCACTTTCAGTAGGCTTCCCTCCACCCCTCCCCGATTTGACTGCCATCGATGCTGGGAGGTTTTCTGCTTTAAATATCCAGTGTATACTTTTAAATAGGTGATAACTGTAGTACAAACAGTCTTTAAAACTATAAAATCTCTCCATTCAATGGCCTAGACAGCTGTGTCCACACAGCAACTGTTACAATCATTCTAGAGTAATATATCAGTGAATTTGATGACAGAGGTGCTGATGTTTGTGGAGCACTTACTGCTTGCCAGTCATTGTTCTTACACATATATATATACCTATTTACTACTCAAAACTCTCCTAAAAAATGAATACTATTATACCTTCTCCACTGTAGAGATGAAAGAAGTGAGACCTAGAGAAATGGAAGGACACAGAGTAAGGCGGCAAAGATTCAGATGCAAAGAGTTCAGCCTCAGAACCATAGCTACACTCTGCTCTATTGCTTTTCATCTAAAATGATTACTTTGCCTACTAAACTGATCTTTATTTTATGCAATTCGGGAGACACAGCAGACTCCAGTTTCACCCCTGAGTTGGGAAGATCCCCTGGAGGAGGAAATGGCAACCCATTCCATTATTCTTACCTGAAAAATCCCATGGACAGAGGAACCTGGTGGGCTACAGTCCATGGGGTCACAAAGAGTAGGACATGACTAAGCAACTGAGCCCATGCGCGCGGCAAACACACACACACACACACCCTTAGACCTTATCTTACTTGAGTTTAAAGGAAAAGCCACAAAAACCCCCTCTGCTACACTTCCCACTGTGCCTGCCCCTTGGGACTTCTGCTTTTGTGTTCCTTTCATCTCCTCAACATCTAACAACCACTGAAGAAGCAGCAGGGCTTCCTTCAAATGTAAACTGTGGTAAGTACCAGGTTGTTTGGAGCCCAGGGAGCTACTGAATCAGTCACTGTTCCCTGCTCCCGCTAACAAATATCTCTTTGAGATCCTCCAATGACTCAATCACACAGCCCACACCTGCCAAGCAGAATCAGCTGCCCTGAGATCTGAGCTGAGCTGCCAGTACTCAGTGTCAGAGGTCAAGTCCATTTATAGACTCGGTCAGGACAGTGATGCACTAGTGAGGAGAAAACAAGCTTCATTTATGTAGTATTGAAAATTCTGGATGGGTAACCTAGACGAGAACCCAGGAAACATAAACATTGCAACATGACAGACAAATGATGATACAACAATATTATTACTAACCAAGGTACAAACATCTCTTTAAAACGGAGCCGCAAAATGTTTCATCATATTCCAAATTGGTTTCCCTCCTGGAGTCACAGGCTATGAACTGTATGTAAAATTCATGTGTTTACACATTTTTTTTTTTGGCCTGGAAGACCCACAGCTCTCATGAATTTGAAAGCCCCAGCCATGAGGCTTCTACTGCCAAGAAGGCTTTCTCCTGCTGCACAGTGAGTAGAGTTGGATCCACTGAGTCATGATGTCTGTTGTTGTTGTTGTTGTTTAGTCGCTAAGTCATGTCTGACTCTTTGCAACTTGACAGACTACAGCACATCAGGCTTCCCTGTCCTTCACCATCTCCCTGAGTTTGCTCAAACTCATGTCCATTGAGTCGGTGATGCCATCCAGTCATCTTATCCCCTGTCCCCTTCTTTTCCTTTTCCCCTCAATCTTTCCCAGAATCAGGGTCTTTTCCAATGAGTCATTTCTTCAAAGCAGATGGCCAAAGTATTGAAGCTTCAGCTTCAGCATCAGTTCTTCCAATGAATATTCAGGGTTGATTTCCTTTAGCATTGACTGATTTGATCTTGCTGTCCAAGGGACTCTCAAGAGTCTTCTTCAGCATCACAATTCAAAAGCGTCATTTTTTTGGCGCTCAGCCTTCTGTATGTCCAGCTCTCACATCTGTACATGACTACTGGAAAAACCATAGCTTTGACTATACAGACCTTTGTCAGCAAAGTGATGTCTCTGTGCCTAGGGCCAACTTTCAGTTCCACTGCTAATGCAAGTACCTGTGCCTCACACATAGTTAGGCCAAACAAATTGAAATGTCAGAGTTTGGTGCAGAAAACAGATTTATTGAAGGGCCATGCAAGGAGATAGGTGGTTCATGCCCTAAAACCCCCTGAGCTCTCTGAAGGGTTTCAGCAAAGCACTTTTAAAAGCCAGGTGGCAGGGAAGAAGAGGAGTCTATAGGGCCAGCTGGTGCACAATTCTCTGACTGGCGGACGGTGAGGTAACAGTGGTGTCACAGGGGTTAAAGCTAGTCTTTAGGCTCCATGAGGGCTGAGGCTATGTGCTCATGGTCATCAAGAAGTTAACATCTTCTATTTGGTTAGGGGTGGGGTGGGATTTCACATCTGCAAAACAACTCAGGAAACATGCATCAAATATTATTATCTGTTATCTAGGTATTTCAGAGAGGAGTTAAAACAGAGGATGAGGGGGGAGGCCTGTCTCTTCCCCACCCCTCCCGCTGCCCCCTCCCTCCCAGTCTCGCTCAGGCCTCATGGGTCCTTTTGATTTGGAACACCACAGTTCAAAATCCTTTCTAATGTCCTAATTTACAAGAGCAAGTGTGTCTTTGCCTCTACTGGAACTCCTCCCAACAGAAGCAACATGTCTTTTAAGAGAAAAAGAAATCGTAACAGTTAATGTCCTTGTGCGTGTGCTCAGCCACCTCAGTCGTGTCTGACTCTGTGTGACCCTACGGATGGTAGCCTGCCAGCCTCCTCTGCCCATGGAGTTCTCCAGGCGAGAATACTGGACTGGGCTGCCATGCCCTTCTTACAAGGACCCAAAAGGTAACCTTGACTGTTCTCAGGTTCTACTGAGCACATAATTCTTATTGACTACCATGTGGTACCTACAGAAATATGAACCCTCAAAGGCCATTTCACTTCACATATAGGATGAGGAGGTGAAACTGTAGTGACAGAATTTGTAAATGCAACCATTTTTCACTTAAACATGTTTACATTCCTCCAGAGTCATATCCTATACTCTCTCTCCTATTATTGTCTAAACTATTCCCCATACATAGCTCTTTCTCTGCCACTCCTTTGTTCCGAATTCCTGCGTATCTGAAATTTATTGTAGAATATTTTGGCACGGTGTGTATATAAGGTGTTACATACACATTAGTCATGTTCATCTATCTACCCTGTGCATGGAGGCAGTTGACTTAACCAGGACTTCCACTTACCAGAAAGTGAATCAGCAGAAGGTCCACATTCCAGGAATTCAGCTCTGTCCATCTTCCAGCAATACCAAGACTTCTTTCCCTGCATAATGGTGGTAAAATGGGCTCTCATTGGTGAAATTATGGGTATTTAATCAGGGCATTGGCTAAAGCATGCGTTCTCAGTGGGAGACATATGTTCCACAAGTGACAAAATTTATTTGGTGGGGGAAGGGTTAAAAAAAGAAAAAAGCCTGAAATATTGCAAGAGATTCATGTTCTTCCAAAGTACAACCTCACCTGAAAACATCTCATGCCTTAGTATTTAATTTCTCTCCTTAAATAAAGTTAGGACTTAAAAATTTCTCCTTTGGCAGTAATAATGAAAAAGATGTTGAGAAACATATGACTAAAATATTTTAACACCCTCTATAAACCTTCATAGGAATACAGAATGTAGCTAATTCTTTGTCCTTTATTTTTAGGAGCACTGAGTACCTTAAGCACTGACCCTGTCATATGTGACCTTTATTATGCTGAAGTATAGTCCTTCTATGGGGATTCCTAGGTGGCACAGTGGTAAAGAATCTGCCCGCCAATGCAGGAAATGCAGGAGAAGAGAGTTTGATCCTTGGGTAGGGAAGATCCCCTAGATAAGGAAATGGCATCCCACTCTAGTATTCTTGCCTGGAAAATCCCATGGACAGAAGAGCCTGGAGGGCTCCAGTCCATGGGGTCACCTAGAGTTGAACATGAATGAAGCAAGCATGCATGCACGTTCTTTCTATACCTAAAATGCCAAGAGTTCTTATTATGAAAGCATATTCCATTTTGTCAAAATTTTTTTCTGCATCTATTGAAATGATCATATAATTGTTATCCGTCTCACTCTGTTTATGCCCTGTATCATATTTATTCTCTTGTATATGTTGGATCACCCTTCCAACCCAGGGATGAATCCCATCTAATCATATTGGATCCTTTTTTTTTTTTAACGTGCTGTTGAATTTGGTCTGCTATTATTTTGTTGAGGATGTTTGCATCTGTATTCATCAAGGATATTGGCCAGGAATTTTCTTTTCCTGTAATGTTGTCTGGCTTTGATTTCAGGGTAATGTTAGCCTCATAAAAAGAGTTTCAAAGTGCTCCTTCCTCTTCAAATTTTTGGATGAGTTTGAGAAGGACTAGTATTAATTTTTCTTTAAATATTTGGCAGAATTCACCTGTGAAACCATCTGGTCCTGGGCTGTTATCTGTTGGTAGATTTTTGACTACTGATTTAATCTTCCTGGTAACTGGTCTGTTCAGAATTTCCATTTTCCTAATTTTAGTCTTGATGGGTTGTATTTCTAAGATTTTTCATTTCTTCAAGTTTGTCCAGTTTGTTGGCATAAATTGTTCATAGTAGCCTCTTATGATCATTTGTATTTCTTTAGTATCAGTTGTTATACTCAAGAGTGAAAGGTTAAAAGTCTTTCCTCTAAGATCAGAAACAAGACAAGGATGCCCACACTCATCACTTCTATCCGACTTAGTACCAAAAGTGCTAGCCACAAATAGGCAACAAACATAAATAAAAGGCATTCAAACTGGAAAGGAAGAATTATAAAATGATCTTTATTTGCAGATGGCATGATATTATATACAGAAAACACTAAAGACTCCACCAAATACCTGTTAGAACTAATGAATAAATTCAGTAAAACTGAAGGATATAGAATCAGCACACAAAATCAGTGGCATTTTTAGATACTAACAATGAACTCTCTGAAATAGAAATTAAGAAGGAAATTGCTTTTACAATAGCATCAAAAACAACAAAATATTTAGAAGTAAGATATTTTCAGTTTCAATGCCCTAAATTTGATCCCTGAATTACAGTCTACCTCTGATGCTAAGAATACTTGTCTGCCTGATGGAGGTGTTGTTGCTACATCTTGTCACTGGCCCCTGCATGGTCCAGCCCTGTCCATCAATCTGGGCACATATGGTTTAAAACTCTCTTACTTCCTTGGCTTTAGCCCAGTGACATTTCTCATCTGGGTCACCACACCTGCTCTTTGCTCTGCCTGGAAGATTTTGACCCCTCACCCTTGCTCCCAGAATACACAATATGCTCATCATCCCGTCTGATCAGGAGTTATACATCCTGAGAAAACCAAACTTCAAATAGATGCATGTACTCCAGTGATCTCTGCAGCACTGTTTACAATAGCCAGGACATGGAAGCAACCCAGATGTTCATCAACAGATGGATGGATAAAGAAGATGTAGTACCTATATACAATGGACTATTACTCAGCTATAAAAAGAATGAGTTTGAGTCAGTTCCAACGAGGTGGGTGAACCTAGAGTTATTATGCATAGTGAAGTAAGTCAGAACGAGAAAAACAATTATCATATATTAATGCATATATATATGGAATCTAGAAAAATGATGCTGATGAACCTATTTGCAAGGAAGGAATGGTGACACAGACATAGAGAATGGATGTGTGGACACAGAGGGGGAAGGAGAGGGTAGGACAAAGTAGCATTGACATATATACTCTATCATGTGTAAGTAAAATAGATAAGTAGTGGGAGGCTGCTATATACCACAGGGAGCCCAGGCTGGCATCCTGCAATGACCTGGAGGGGTGGGATGGGAGTGGGCAGGCAGGCTCAAAAAGGAGGGATGCTTCCCAGGTAGTACCAGTTGTAAAGAACATGCCTGCCAATGCAGGTAGACATAAAGAAATGTGGGTCTGATCTTTTGTTCTGGAAGATCCCCTGGAGGAGGGCAAGGCCATCCATTCCAGTATTCTTCCCTGATGAATCCTATGGGCAGAGGAGCAGGGCTGGCTACAGTCCAAGGGGTCGCAAAGAGTTGGACATGACTGAAGCAACTTAGCATGCATATGCATGCGTATATATATATATATATATATATATATATATACACACACACACATATATATAGATATATAAAATTATGATTCATTCACATTGTACAGAAGAAACCAGCATATGGTAAAGCAATGATTTCCCAATTAAAAAATAAATAAATATAAGAAGTTGCTTCTTTAAAGAGCTTTTCCCTAAGAAAGTCAGCTAATGTAGCCCCTTTCTAGGCAAGTGCCATTATGCTAACTTGTATTATGGACTTCAACCCTCTTATCACTTTCTGAAACAGGCTTATCACATTCAAAGAGTTTATTTCCCAGTTTATTTCATTACTCTCTCTCCCCCACCTGACTAAAAGCTGCAGAAGTGTGGTTAACTATTTCTGTCTATATTGGGGGTACGGCGTCTGGTACCCACTTAGGTATTAAATACTTTATCACTTATTTGTTGAATAAATAAATGATAAAGTACTTTATTTGTACTGAAACCTGTTACATTAATAGTGTCCCTTCAGCTGGATATTAAACAACTTAATTTCCCTCTTTAGCTTAACAGTCACTTAGAGATATCCCTTTCGGCTAAGCCTTTTCTAGGTAAACTTTCGTTTCAGGAAGCAATTCTCTCTTGCAGGTTAGTTTCTCTGAAAATTATTACGTCAAAATCTTTGTTTATACAGATTTGTTTTAGTTAAGGAAGGGACTTTCCCAGGCAGAAGCACCTAATTGATTACTAAGAAAATAGTTCTAAGGATTCTTATCTATCTTATTTTCATTTGCTAGGTGCAAACAAAATGCATGGGGGTGGTTGGGAGAGGGGGAGAATCTTTGAATTGACAATAGAGATGACCAAATTCCTGGAAGGACCTTAGAAGAGGAAATTGTGTAGGCATGCTGTATTTTCTAACATTCTTCTGATAGGAATATATCACATATATTTGTTCAGAAGCCTTCAAGTGAGTGGTTGTTTGGATGTACATCCCTGTTTAATTAGGGAACCCATTTCGTGGGCCTGAGTAGACACTAGATGGTATCTAAGTTTCAGGAAACCCTGGGTGAAGAAACTGGAAGTATTGGCAAACAGGTATGTCTCTTTCTCTAGCTGCAGAGGAACAACACACACCATGTTTTGGTTTATTGAAATGCCTTTTTCTTTTCCCCCAACTTCCCCACTGAGAGTTACCATGAATTTGGCACCATCCTTGACAATAATTTCAAAGAGAAAGTTGTGATGGGTGTCACATGTGCTGAAAGGTTTGACTTATGTTTTTCTCTGTTTAAGAGGGCAGGGTGTGCTATGCTATGCAACATAATTCAGCTCATCTATTAAGAACTTTTTCAAAAACCTATTTATTTTGCTGCACCAGGGCTTAGTTGTGGCATATGAGACCTTTCAGTTTCAGTATGTGAACTCTTAGTTGTGGCATGTGGGACCTAGTTCCCTGACCAGGGATCAAACCCAGGGCCCCTGCATTGGGAGCACGAACACTTAGCCACTGGACCACCAGGTAATTCCCTCTACTAAGAACCTTTATCGAAGAATGTACAAAATTTTCCCCTGCTAGTATCTTGCCAACCTCATTCAGTCAGGAAACCAGAATCTGCAATCAGGTGATGTATTTCAGAAGGAAATACAGACATAAAGTAAAACTGCTTGAACTATGGAAGTTCTTTTCTTAAACTGAGTAGGAGAAAGAGAATCCAAAAAAGGAGGCAAAAAATAAATTTGAGGATAAGAAAAAATATGACTTTACAGTTCTATATTCATGACATTTATTGAACACTCGAGCAAGTACTGCAAAAGTCTAAATTCCCTTGAAAATTAAGCATGAGCTTATATACCCTAAAAGAGGGGAATAGAAATATGCTGCCATGCATTGAATTGTGTTCCCCCTTAAATTCATATCTTGAACTCCTAACCCTCAATGCAACTCTATTTGGAGATAGGACTTCTAGGAAGGAAACAACTTTAAACTAGGTCATAAAGGTGGAATCTATAGAACTGCTAACCTCATAAAAATAGGAAGAGAGACCTCTCTCCCTCTGAACACACACAGAGGAGAGATCATGCTTGCACACAGCGAGATGCTGATCACCTGAAAGCCAGAAAAAAAAGTCCCACCATAATCTCAAACTCAAACTCAATATCAATCTCAATCTCAAATTCACCTCAACCTCAATCTCAACCTTTCAGTCTCCAAAACTGTGAGAAGTAAATGTCTACTGTTAAGGCCACCCAGTCTACGGTATTTTGATAGGGCAGCCCGAGCTGACTAAGACAATTTCCCACCTTGCACTTCTCTTGGAGAGCTAGCAGAAGTTGCTGAGCCCTGAATCATAAATGAGGTAGCTTTCTTTATAGAGCCTGAGAGACCAGACTTCCCACTTAAAGTGCTCCCTCCAATGCTACGTGACATGAATTACAGAAAATAGTAGTCACTTATTTTAGGTACTCCTTCTTGCCCCAAACACACACAAAGTGCTGAGATTAATTAAGAATTTGTTGTTGTTTAGTCGCTCAGTTGTGTCTGACTCTTTTGTGACCCCATGGACTGTAGCCTGCCAGGCAGAGTCCCCTGTCCATGGGAATCTCCAGACAAGAATACTGGAGTGGGTTACCATTCCCTTCTCCAGGGGACCTTCCAGACCAAGGGATCAAACTCACATCTCTTGTGTCTCCGGCAATGGCAGGCAGATTCTTTACGATTAGCACAACAACAGGATACCTATTCATAAATATGTGTTTTTATATGACCTGAATAATCATATAAAAATCATTGATAGTAGAAGCTTCTATAAATGGGCAGTGGAGGTCTGAAGCAAAATGGAAATTTACCCTCCATGGTATATGTATTAATACTATTTAAATTTTTACCATAGGCAGGCATTTAAAAAAGCTTAAACTTAATTAAGTTAATAAAAATACTTTTCAATTCATGCTGTGATTTTCTTAATTTAAGAAGGCTTTCTCTTGTGCACTGCGCTTGGACTATGACCCTGAGGTTGGCAGGGTGAAGGTCAGAGAATTTCCATCCTACAGAAGCTATAATGATCACATCACTCTCACGCTTAAATCCTCCAGTGCTTCCCATCAGTGTTTGGAGGAGGATTAGAATCAATTACACTTCGCAGCCTGATCACCATCCACTCGCCTTTGCAGCCTCTTCCAGCCCAGGGAACATCTTGCTCTCTGCCATACCGAGCTTCCTCTAGTCCCTGGCAATCACACCTCACTTCCTCTTACCTCAAGGTCTGTAGACACATTGTTCTCCTGTCTAAGGGCTATCTTCTCACTGCTAGTTAACATATGTGAGATGTGGCTTACAATCACACTGGCCCAGTAGCTCCTATTTTTACGTTATTTCTTTCCAGGTACTTATAGATTTGAATATTTATATATTTGTGTGATTGAGTCATACCAGCTTTCAATGAAAGGGTTATTTTAACAAATGACTGACAATGTTGGAATCATACTACTACTGAGTGGGAAACCGTTAACTAGCCCTTACTGACTCCTGGTCTAATACTTTCAGATCTTTAAGAAATGGGTGACCTACTCAAGCAGAAAGTGCTTCAACTATATATAACCTTGCCTTTCTGGATGTTATTTTTTTTAACTTTTTATTTTGTATAAGAGTATAGCCAATGAACAATGTTAATGACAGTTTCAGGTGGACAGCAAAGGGACTCAGCCATACATATATAGGCATCCATTCTCCCCCAAACTCCTCTCCCACCCAAACTCTGGAACTTTGACCAGAGTTCCCTTGTACACTATTTTTAAAGCAAGTACATATCCATTTTCACACGGAGCCTGTAACACCTTAAAACATTAATGTGCTGTGCTTAGCTGCTTCAGTTGTGTTCGACTCTTTGCGACCCTATGGACTGTAGCCCTATGGGCTGTAGCCCTCTGAACTGTAACCGGGTTTCTCTGTCCATGGAATTCTCCAGGCAAGAATACTGGAGTTGATTGCCGTGGTTGGGAAGATCCCCTGGAGGAGGGCATGACAATTCAGTCCAGTAATAAAACATTAACAGCTAAAATTAATGTTTTGTCTAGAACATTAATAATTAAAATTGCGTTTGTTAATGAAGAAATGGG
Organism: Antilocapra americana; assembly: GCA_007570785.1. Taxonomy (NCBI): domain Eukaryota; kingdom Metazoa; phylum Chordata; class Mammalia; order Artiodactyla; family Antilocapridae; genus Antilocapra; species Antilocapra americana. The sequence continues at coordinate 23,446,542 of ML661885.1, forward strand.
CAAACATTAATAAAATAAAATCAATAGGCTAACTATATATTTCTCCTCTTTCTGTTCCATCTCCTCTGAAACCAGCAAAAGATTTAGTAACAGTGAAACAACAAGGAATGAGTTCTTGTTCTTCTACTAATAACCTTTCCCGTACACAACCTCAGAACTTGTGTTTCCAGTTTCTATGTGTGGGAGCTTATGTGTAAGATGGTCTAGGCATTCAATCAGTCTCTAGAGAACCACCCAGTTTGTCTTGTCTCCCAAAGGACCAAATCAATCCCTGTCCTGAGTTTCAGGCATTTCTGTTATAACGATGATTATAAATGGCCTCTTCTATCAGGGGCTTTGCTGCTGTGTTAAAGAGAGGAAGTGTTTTTCTCAAGGGGGTTCCCAATATTCAGACACCATTTCTTTAAGCCATATCAATGGCTGAAATGGAAGCAGGGACAATCAGAAATGTGTGCAATGAAAATGTGTTCAACATGGGACCAAACTCAGAACAGTTCAGGGACGAGAAGATGATGGCTGTCTGACGAGGTGTCACCCACAGTCAGCATCACACATCTCTGGTGACCAGAAACAGAAGGTTAAATTCACCAGACACTCTGCTTCATGTCACTTTGGCCCCTACCAATGAAGGATCTGTCATAGGAAGATGGATGTAGTCTGTCTGCCAAGTGAGTGTTCAGACATCACCCATGGGTTCAGTTCTGCATCCCCAGGTCCCGTCCGATCTAGACTAAGATGGACTCCAGCCCCTAAGTGTTCAGGGCCTGCTGCTCACTGTAGTGGGTTCCATGGGAAGAGCCAGGGGGATTGGCCAGACGGCTCCAGGAATATAACAAATGACGTGACTGCAAATTCAGAGTGTCTGTTTCCTGTCAGTGGGTGATTAATAAACAACCCATGGTCAGATCACAAAAGGAACAGTCAATACACTGTCTACTACTCTGTGACTCTATAAAAATGGGGCCCTGCCTTTTCTCAAGATGACAGCTAATTACACTTCCTCTCCTCCCTCCCCAACATACGCACACATACCGACCACCACCACCACCTCTATGACCATTATTTATCAAATAGTTATAGGGAGGCCAGATGTGGAGCTAAAAGTTTCAAGGAATATCATAAGAAAATATATGCTTCCTGCTCCCACGAGCTTAGAGTCCAGACTCACCTGGCGCTTGTGTAAATGTCCCTAAGGGCACCTCAGATAAGTATAACAATAATAGCTGGACTTAGTGAACCCTTCCTACGTATTAAACAGTACGATGAGCACTTGTTTTAGCCAATTTAATCCCTCTGAGGGTGGTATGATTCTTATTGTCTTATTCTTACCAATAAAGAAATCAAACAGAAACACAAATAGGTTAGTTAAAATTTGCCTGAGGTAATAGAGCCAGGGTACAGGACATCTGGAGTTCAAGTCTAGGAGTCAGCCTGGCTCTAAAGCCTGGTATCCTATATGTACTCCCTGCGAACAGTCACAGCTATAATTTAGTAAACACTTCCTATCCAGGCAATGTACTAGGTTATCTTATATGCATTTACTTATTGACTGCTCATGGTTAGTGATTAATCTCATTTATGCATTACTAATCTAATTTATGCATCACTTTTAAAAATGCTTTCATTTGTCCCTTGCCACATTTCTGTAATAACTACTAGTTTTAACTTATAGATGAGGGAGTTATAAACACTTTCCCAGGGTTAACACTGAGTTAACACTGGTTAACTCAGTCCTTAATCAGTTTTCTCCAGAGTTTGACTCCTGCATGTGAGCATTATACGACAGTTCAAGAAAAATGACTTCAGGTAGTATCCCAGGTAGGCATTACCTCATAAAGACAATAATACTGCCATTTACTTAGTATTTTACAACTAACATCCAAATTTACCTGAGTCCCATGGTCGGTCTAAGTGCTAGTAGCTCAGACTGTGGATGTCAAAGCTGAAGTTCAGAAGCTGACGGGCAGGGCTCGAGTTAAACCATTTGGTCTGTACTCACTGACCTTTGTTCATTTACTAGTTCACTTAAGAAACCATCATGCTATAGAGAGAGAAAGCTGAGTAAGACACTCTGTCTTCTGTAATTCACAGTCAGAGCAGAAGAGCAGAATTTGTTCCCTATAAATATTTTTTACTTTGTCTATGGATCCACTTTGACCTTCTGGTGGAAAGATGGTTTGAAAGTGCAGATACTCTGATCCTTGCCGGTAATACTTGCCTTTGAGGGCCACTTTTTGTTGAGTGGGATTGTTTGAGCCAGAGACAATCACCATCACCTCCCTCTCCATGAATTCTGGTGTAAAGCAGAAACTGACTTTCTCGGGAGACAAGAATTGAGCACTTGGCCCTGATGGAGAGGCTGGTTTTGCAGTGATGTTTTTTTTTTTTTTCCAGCCTCTGTAAGCAAAGAGTTCTGGTGGCAACCTAAGAACAAATCAGCAAACTGCAGGACCTCTGAAGTGGTCTACACTTTAGAAATCATGGGGCCAACTCACAAAAGCAGCTGGTGAGAGTGGATGGGGAGCCAAGAATCCTTCAGGCAGGGCCAACTTCCACCAAAAGCTTGGGGGCAATGGAAAGAACTGGAAGAGGCAACTTCAGAAGTTCAGTAGGTACCAATAATGTTTGGATGATGATGGTGTTGATAAAGACTATCAGTTCAGTTCAGTTCAGCATAGCAGCGAATCCTACGGTGTTATTTCTGCCCTAGGCGAGAAGTTTGTCCTCTGTTGATTCTCTTTGTTGCTGGAACTACCCCAGGCAACAAAAACTGAGTGGGAAAAGGCATCAGCTTTCGAACCAGACATAAGTTAGAGAAGCTTCTTCTCCATCTGTGCAACCTTGGAGATTAATGACTGCACACTCCCAGAAGAGCCTCTGAGCGCAGCGCGTTAATGAGAATACTTGTTACTGGGGATCTTAGAACCCCTGAGAAGCGGGTTAGACGAGAGTAGGGTGTAGTGTCTGGGACGCACTGCAGGCTGCGCCGAGATCTTGGCTGGATCCGACGCTCAGGGTGGAGGAGTCCTTCACAGCGACTGCCCAGCGTGCGCCCAGTCCTCCCACCACCGGTCGCGGCTGCCAGGAGGCCGGCCGCTGGCGGGAAGGGGCCAGGAAACCTCAGAGCCGCACGGAGACAGCAGCTGCCTTGTTCTGCAGCTTTTTTTTTTTTCGCCTCCCAGGGGCCAGACATCCCCGCCCCACCCCCTACTCCCACTTCTCGTGCCACTTCTTTCCGCCCTGGCTCTGAAAGTGTTAACCCTGGAGCGTTACGCACCTCCCCCTCCCATCCTCCCCCCTCCCCCGCCAACCCCCGCCCGACTCCCGCCCAAAGTTCCTAAAAAAGAAAGGTGCAAAGTTTGGTCCAGATAGGGAATGAATGATCAAAGCCAAGCCGATACTTCCTGTTGCCGGGACACTATATATAAAGTGATGAGCGCTCGGGCAGCCGAGACGCACCGTAGCGCGAGCCCCGCAGCCGCCGCCTCCGAGCGCCTGAGGTTTCCCGGGGACCACAATGAACAAGTTGCTGTGCTGCGCGCTCGTGGTAAGTTCCTGGCCCGAGACGCCTGCAGCGGTGCTTTGGGCGCCCGCGGAGGCTGCTCGCCTCCTGGTCTCTTGATGGGAACAAAGCTCAACTTGCTCCCTTTCCCAGGAGAGATGTGGGGTCAGGTTGGAACAGGAGACCTCTTTCAAGCTGGTTGTGCTTCTCCTAGGGTGTCTCTTTACACTGGAAAGTCCCTGCTGGGTTTATGAAGAGGAGCTCTGGACCATTTTTATTGGAATGATTTTTTATCCATTTTATTTATTGGCTTTCTTCATCTCAGATGGCTCCATACCATCTTTGCTTAACTTGGGCATCCTTATTATTATTATTAGCGGTGATAGTAGTATCAAAGTAATTTGGGAGATTATTCTTAATACTAAGAATAATAATTCTTAAAACTACTGTAATTAGAATAAAATTTGGGTGCAGCGAATATGACATCATGAGGTTTGCCACTTAAGCAAATATTATAGGAAATTTTGAATAATTGGCACCAGAGAAAAGATCATACATACACACATATTTCTTATTGTGTAGTTTAACATTTTAATAACATTTTATTATTAAAATGGGACATTTCAATTTCAATGTAATGTGGAAAATACTGGTGAGATAATGTTAATTAGGTTATAAAATAGATTTAAATAATTGAGGTTCTGCACTCAATAGGACTAAAAGTTATTTTAAATTCGGAAAAAGAAAGGAAATTTGGAAAAGAAAGGAATGTCTGTAATTTTTAGCTTCTTTTACTTAAATTTACATTTTGACCAATCAAATTAATAAGATTTCTATGTAGATTATTCTATGACCAATGACTTATTTCCTTTATGTCACTAAAATTTAGACTGCATTGAGATATTAATCAGATATTCATGAAAAGACAGGAAAATCCATATTTAAGCCACATATGTGTTTTAAAAGTTGTTGCAGAAACTGCTTGAATGTGAATGTCCCACCCACTAAGAGTGAATGGAAGGCTAGGAAGTCCTCCAATTAGATCCTGGGATAAACACACATAAATAAGTAAATAAACAGCAAAGTCACTAAAGGAAAGGTAGATTAATAAGAGGTCACACTTAAGTAAGCTAATCTTATGTATATGTACTATGTATACATATATGTGTATATATGTATTTGTATATATGTGGGTATATATTATATATATAACTTCACTAATATGGAGGACTTTTAAAAAGTGAATCCTTATTTAAAAAGGACACATATAAAGAGCTACACGAATCATAAGAACCTAATTAAGTTTCCCAAAGTGAATACTTGTAAGCCCGCACCCAGCTCAGACACCACCACATTACCATCACCCCAGAAGCTTCCTGGGCTTCCTCCCTATCACCATGACAGTCATGGCCAGAGGAATCAACATTCTGACTTATAATGCCATCCATGAGTAAATGAACTTTATGTACTTTTTGTGTCTGGCTGCTATCACTTAAGGTTCTACTGTGAGATCATCTCCAGTATTGGATGTACAAACACTCATCCATTTTCAGTGCTATATAATATTCCATTGCATGGCTACACCACAAGTGACTTAATCATTCTAGGTTTTGTCTAGTATAAATAATTCTGCTATTAATATAAGGACACTTTTATTCTTCCTAGCCTTTTGTATGCTATCAAAGATTTGATTAATAATAAACACATTGTCAGTAACTTTTAAATTTCAGAATTTCCATTAAATAATAGGTATACCCAATAATGGGCTTCTCTGGTGGCTCAGATGGTAAAGAATCTGTGTGCAATGCAAGAGACATGGTTTTGATCCCTGGGTCAGGAAGATCCCCTGGAGAAGGGAATGGCTAGCCACTCACTCCATTATTCTAAGTGTTCCAAAATAATAAGTAGACTAATATTTTGATATCTGGTCTGTAAAAGGATGTAGATATGTATGTAGATAATACCAAATGCAGATGTTACAGCATTACCAAAAGAGAAATCTTTTATTGTGTCTTGAACCTAGTAAATGCTTTAAATAGGTATGCATTCCCTTTCTCTTCTGTAGCTTCTGAGATTTATTTTGTTTTATAAATAATTGAGAAAAGATACTTTGTAGTATGAAGAGTCCAGATGCCCTTTCATAAACACCAAGAGATAGTGCTAAGAATTGGAAGCATTACAGCTATTTAGTCCTTTGTACCAGGCAGGCCAGTGGATACTAGACATAGAATGGAAAACATGGACACCATTTCTGTCCTCATGGACCACACAGCAAAATGGAGAAAGCAGATATTGGAATGTCTAATGAGAATAACAAAAGGGGAAGTACGAGGTGACTTGGGAATATAAAAGATCCTGCCTTCCAAGACCTTATAAAGTCAGCTTCTGTGCAGTGGTTATGAATTTGGTTATTTGGGATCAAAAGTCAAAATTCAAATACCAGTATTTTACTTGATAAAAGATGGTGGGCAATTTATCTCTCTTGTGTTTTAGTTTTCTATAAAATAGAGGTAATAATATGCACACATGCAAGACAGCCACACATAATATAGAGTTCCTATTCCACATTAACACTAGCTTCTAGTCGACAATTTAGACCCAAGTGAATTCTGTAAACAAAGCGCGGATGATGCTCAGAGATGGGGAGAGATGGCCACCAACTATTACCTTGCAGGAGCAACAGAATATTTATTATTCTCATTATACATTCCAAATGTTTCATATTTGGAGATAAAATCAAGGCATCCCGAATTTAAGAAGTGGAAGAAGATAAAATTGTGAGGCAAACTAGAATTCTAGATTCTCTTTGTGACAGCAGAGGATATGCTGGTAGGCAAGCACTGAGAGGGTGTGGTCATTAGGACTAATGCCGTAGTCATGGGCTTTCTGAAATGCTCACTCACATAGTTAGGGACCTGCTCTGCAAGGTGAGGTGGTTACATAACCAAGTCATTTCTTTCATGGTTGCTCAAGGAGCTTCCTGATGCTTTGGGAACATCCTAGTCTAGTCTTAGATTTTCACTGGTGGCTGAGAAACTTCCCATCAAGGAGCTCCAGAACTAGCCACTGGCCTTCTCAAAGCCAAGGTCTAAATTAATGTTAAGATACTAGGACTTGGGGTGGGGGATGGGGTGAAGTATTGGAGGTAGGATTTTTTTTTTTTTCCAGGACAACTGCCTGATACATTGGTCCTCCTTATGTTTTTTTTGGTTTCCTTCCCCTCCCCCAGTGGTTGAGTATATCTGTCTAGCCTTTTTGTTTGTTTAAGAGAATGATAACTCTAAAGTTTCTAGGAGACTCTAACATACACTCCTCAGCCGTCCTGTACTTCTGTCTCCAGTAACCTCTCTGACCTCTATCACCCATGAACCCTCAGCACAATTCCTAATTTCAATCTGGCCTTTAATTTTATTTCTCAGGTTAAAACCAGTTGTGAGATTCCACTGGTCAGGGAAGAAGGCATTCTGTGACAGATGTTTTATCTACATGGTTTAGAAGGAGAGGTAGGGCAGAGTCTCTCAAAGGGGCACTAAACCCACTCAAATATTCTTGTCCTCCTATCCACTCACTTGCCAGCTGGGTCTTGCTCTAAGCAACCTTCAGCCCCCCTGCCTGCATGTTCCTTTTCCACTAAGGCTTTCTGTGAGAAGCATTACCTTCAGTATCTCGTTGATCAGAAGTACATCATTCAACCTGGGTCTCTGAAGCCCAGGAAAAAAAGGCTGGTGAAGTATATTTCAGAGAAAGAACACTTTTATTTAAAAAAAAAATGCTTACATTATTCAAAGTCTTGCCTAATGATGCCTGGCTGCCCCTGATGATGTTACTATGGAGCAGAGATGCCAACATTATTGGTATATCTTACCTTGTGGAGCAGTAGTTCTCCATCAGATCAGACTTCTTCCACATGCTTATTAAATAAATCCTTTGTAACAACTCTCTGGCTCTCCTGAAATGAAATTGAGAATGCTTATATTTTTATCTACATACACAATTTTTTCAACTCAGTATACTGGCATAACGATACTATGATGGAGAAATAAAAAGAAAGTGATTTATAATGAAATAAGCTTCACTAGAAGATTTAATGAAGTAATGATCCATTAGCATCTTTATGTAGAACTGTCATGAACAGACCATGAGAAACAGACGAGAGCACATGGGGTTCAAAACTATGACTGGTGTTGGCTTGGGGCTGTGATTTTTTTTGAAATGGTGAACAAATCTCGCTAAAGTTTTTTTTTTTTTTATTAGTTTTGCCATACAATGACATGATATCGCCATGGGTTTACATATGCTCCCCCTCCAGAACCCTCCTCCCTCCTCCCTCCCTCCTCCCTCCCTCCTCCCTCCCCCCGGGAAATCTTGGTGCACCAGCCCCGAGCATGAATCCTGGGCTGGCGATTGATTATACATATGATAATTAACATGTTTCAATGCCATTCTCCCATATCATCCCACCCTTGCCGTCATCCACAGAGCCCACGAGTCTGTTTTATACATCTGCGTTCCTTTTGCTGTCTTGCATGCTAGGTTCTCGTTACCGTCTCTCTAAATTCCATATATATGCATTAGTATACTGTATTGTTGTTTTTCCTTCTGGCTTACTTCACTCTGGATGCTAAAGTTTTAAACAAAATACAACCCTCTTTCATGCTTCCCAGATAGCACTAGTGGTAAAGAAGCCACCTGCTGATGCAGGAGACTAAGAGACATGGGTTCGATCCCTGGGTTGGGAAGATCCCCTGGAGGAGGGCATGGCAACCCACTCTAGTATTCTTACCTGGAGAATCCCCATGGAGCCTGGCAAAGTACAATCCATAGGGTGGCAAAGAGTCGTAAATGACTGAAGTGACTTAGCATGCATACACAACCCTCTATCAGATTTTATGTTGATAAATTCCTTGAAAATTCAATATGTATAAAAATCTTACAACACACACATATATCTACATATGTGTGTGTGTGTGTATATACATATGTGTATGTGTGCATGTGTTCAGTTGCTCAGTTGTGTGTGACCCCATGGACTTTAGCCCACTAGGCTCCTCTGTCCATGGAATTTTCCAGGCAAGAGTACTGGAGTGGGTTGCCATTTCATACTTCAAAGGATCTTCTCAACCCAGGGATCAAATCCACACCTCTTGCTTCTCCTGCATTGACAGGTGGCCTCTTTACCACTGTGCCACCTGGAAAGCCCATATGTGTGCATACATACACACATGTGTGTATATATCTATATATACATGTGTGTTTATATTATATACACATATGTGTATATATACATGTGTTTATGTATGTATTTACATGGAGTTTGAATCCAGGCTCATATAATGATAATTTTTTTTTTTAGCTTAGATCATTTATACCATCATCAGTAGGACATTTGCAAGTGTGTGTGGGATTTCCCTGGTGGTCTGGTGGTGAAGACTCTGTGCTTCCAACACAGGGGTTGAGAGTTCAGTCTCTAATTGCGGAACTAAATCCCATATGCCACATGGCATAGCCAGGAAAAAGAAAGTGTGTGGAACATGGATTATTCTTGGTCACTGGGGCATCTAGCAGCACACAGAAACCGTGACAAGAGGAAATCCCACACAAATTTCCAGAATTCCTGGGGGATAGCACGACCCCTGTGGTAAACAAAATATGAACTCTTTGCAAACAGAGATTTTTTTCCAATTCATATTTAGAGCCTCCAGGTCTCCACAGTGCCTGACACTAAATGTGTGTTTGCTGAGTCAAAGGAGCTGCGATGAGATTTGCTGGGGTGTTTGTATAATGTACCAGCAGTTTCCATGGATATTCCAACAGAATGTAGCTTACTGTCAGAGATTTCACATTCTCATGTCAGCTTTGATCTCTTTCAAAGTATAAATATAACACCCTACCCACCTGACCAGTATTTTTCCTACTTATTTTTGTCCATTTCTACTGTGAAGATACAATATCTTCATGGAGGTCCATTCTTAAGAGAGCAACAACAATGAACCAGGCTTATACACCGACCCTTGCAGATGCTACATAACCTTAGTTGAATCCCCTTTCTGACCTTCCCATCAGTGTTCATTTTTTGGTTTGATAAATGTGATACATTCATAAAATATCCCAATGGAGATGTCAAATAGGCATTTGGATTTAAAAAGTTCAGAGAAGCCTGAACTGGAGATCAGAAAATCTGGGTCATGAGCAGAGAATGGGTTTTGAAAGCCACAGGAAAGGAGGGTTTCACAGGGCAAGAGAGGAGTGCAGGACACAGCCCCAGAGTGCATTTCTGATACTGATAGGTTAAAAAAAAATGCACATATGAACAGTACTAGCAGCCATGTTTAGAAAAGAAAACAAAAATCAAAATAAAACTTTGCAACCCACAAGAGCAGGAACTAGTCAATCGGAAATCCTAGCAACGTCTGTAAACTATCCATGCAAGAAGAAGGAGTGAGGTATAGCCAACTTGAAATACACATGGTATTTTTATGTGACATGTAATTAGTTTTAGGAACTCACTACCACAGAATATTTATTTTGGGGTAACTAGCATAGAAAGTCTAAAAAAAGAATTCTTTTAGACAGTTGTAAGGGATAAGAATAGTGTTACAACACATTAGGTAAGAAATTGTGTGGTACCCACTCCCTCTTCACATTTACCTGGCCTCGCTAAATGAATGTTCCAAAGGCCAGAAGAGTCTACAGACAATCTAAAATGGCTCCTTTCAACTACAAGGTGACATAACTTCCCAGGTGCTTGGGTAGTTTTTTTCAACCCCAGTTTCTCAGAAGCACCTGAATCAGCCAGCCCATAAATGGATAGAGGATACAGGAGGAAATGCGATGTCATTTCTGGAGCCCTTCTAAAAGAGTAATGTGCTCCAAAAAGTTCTGATTTATTATTTTCCTATTGAGATTTTTTTTTAATGCAGCTCTTTTTATCATAGTTTTAATACAGTGGAAAACATTAATTTCCTTGAAGCATCTTCTATAAAATTAAAAACAGTAGCCTTAGGATTCTTCACCTCCATTTAGTCTGTACCTTGAATGCATTTTCTGTAACAGCCTCTTAAACAATCAACTATAAAATAGGAAAATCACTGTCAAGATGAATGTAGATTTAAAAGACAGTAATTCATCTAAGCTTTGTGACTGCCTTTGGTAAATTCAGCTTTCTTCTCTGGTCTTTGATCCCTAAACCTCTATTGCCACGTAATATTACTTTCTTGTTCAAACATGTATTTTATTCTTAGAAAATATGGATATCAAGGCCCTATCCTTAAATTCCCTCTGGCATCCATACCACCATCATCACCACCAACAAAAGTAATTTAGGAAGTCATCTGTGAAGTGTAATGATAGTAAGACCTCCACAACATCAGTCAAGAAGCAAGAGATCTTATTCCTCCGTTTTGTCTTAGACTCTGCGGTCCAGTCTGTGACTTCATTTCTCTGGGTCTTACTTTGCTCACCTTTAAAACAGGTGTGTCGTACCAGATGGTATCTGGGAGGGCTGCTATAATTTTACGCTTTTGTCTCATCCCCCTGGGCTTCCTTCTCATAGTGTCCCATGGCAGAGCAAGCCCAGCCCCAAACCATTGCCCGGCCTCTGCCAGTAGGCTGCAGGCACTGAAGCAGGCTGCACAGTGGAAAAAAAGAAAAAAAAAAAGTTACGCTTTTGTCATTAAAAATAAATTAAAATATTTTATTACATATTGATACTATTTAATATACCAGGCATACAAAAATCAAATGGACTTAGTTATCTATGAAAACAAGCATACTAAAGAAAATTTTTAAAAATCTACTCTTTTGCAATTGTCAAAAGTTCCTTGTGCCCAACTGGTTTCATTGATAAGAAATTCTGTTTAAGTGAACGAGATCAAAAGAGGAAGCAGCTTTTTGAAATGTCACCTACTTTTAAGCAGTAAGACTTCTGTGTTTTAGGATCCGATTATTCTTTTAAGCTAAATTGATCTTTTTTTCTTATTCGGAAACAAGACCTTTTTTGTCTTTAGCTAGCATAGAAGCCATTAATGTGGATGTTTTCATATCCTACTTAGAAGCCATATTCCCTCAGGACTTACTAAAGAGATGTAATTATGGTCACTAGCAACCTCTTTAGCCTCTTTGAGCAGAGTTTTCTTTGAATTTGTATTCACAAGGAAGCATTTCACTTTCAGGTGAAATAAGCGTGTTAATGGATAGGTTGGCATGACCGTTACTGTGCTGGAATACTACATTGGGCTTCCCTGGTGGCTAGATGATAAAGAATCTGCCTGGAATGGGGGAGACCTGAGTTCGATTCCTGAGTTGGGAAGATCCCTGGAGAATGAATACTACATGGGCTGCGAGACAGAATCCTCTGTTCCCACACTCTGTTTCCTATCTCTCCTTTTAATATCCAGTAAAAGGGGAAAAAATCAACTAGATTGTGCTAAAATAATGGGGCAACTAGAAAGTATGAGTGATGCTTACTGAACAATGATGTAGCCATTCCTGCTGCTTGTAAGCCTTCTCCCTTGTCCTGCCTTCCAGAAACATGGTAAGACTGTACCTTCCAGCTTTCTCTGGTGAGGAAGGAGGCCGATGTGATCGTTCTGGCAGATCTGTGAGTTTAAATGATACAAGTCACTTCTACATTAGAGCACCTCTTGCCTGTATATGACTCCCAACATTTTTTTCTCTTTCTTTCCCAGAAAACCAACCTTGTTCCAGACATTAATTTTTATAATATCCTAGGTCTTGGACAGCTAACAGCCTTCATTTTCACAAAAACCCTCTGATGCAGAGACTGGAATCTGTTTTCCAGGCAAGGGAACCAAGGTTCATATAAGTGAAGTAATTTTCCCTAAGGTGACCTAGCTGAGAAGGTTTTCTTCTTTCCCTTCTGTCTAACAGGAGCTGAAATCTAGCAGTGGAGTCCAGTGAAAAATACCCAAAAAGCAGAGGAAAGCCTCTGAGTTCCTTCAACCAGAGTTCTTTTTTCTGCTGGAGATACAAACGTCCTGGGATGGGACTCAGAGTCATATCCTTGGGCAAAGTGATCCCAATGGATTTTTTAAATGCTTTTTTCACCTCCTCCTTCAGCGAGAGGAGGCCACTGTGTTTTTTCTTTCCTGATGAAATTAAATATCCCAGCTTCCTTACTGGACTTGAGTTTTAAGTCCAGGCCCTTTAAGATACAGAACATGAGGCAAACACTTTATAGCTTAGCTCCTTATTAGAAAGAGCCATCCTAGGGAAGCAGGAGTCAGCAAAAGAAGAGTAAGCAAAAAAGGAAGACAAATTCAAGGGGGTGCATGACTGAGAAGCTGCTGTTTGTTTACAGTGCAGCTGACTGCTCAGTCTCACAGGACCATCTTCTAGAGCAGTTATGTGAACTACTGCATTTCAGGACAGAAGAGAGAGGAATTTATTCACCAGGATAAATGATATAAGTGATAGGTAGATACACAGATATAGGATGAGGTGGCATGGATGGCTATATGGACAGATGGACAAAATATAGATCTTACAGAATTTTACATGGTGTCATAGGTGATCACTTATATGCCTGTCTCCTTCTTAACACTGCAGGTCCCTAGCGAGAAGAGTCAACTGTTAAAGGCTTAGGTTCAGACAGGATTAGATTTGAATTCTGTCTTGAATATATACTGGCTCTGTGACTTTTGAGCAGTCACTCAACTTCTCTGAGGCTCAGTTTCTTCATCTACAAAATGAGGCTAATACTATCACCTCAGAGGTGATTGGAGGGATGGTGAAGTATAGAGCTTACTATGTAATGATGTTATAATCTACTATGCTATTATTAGTCACCATCTCATCCAGTACTTCCAATAGGATGTTTCACACTGTTGTAGGCACATGATAAACATCTACATGTTTAAGTCACATCCTGTTTTATTCTATTTCTATTTCTAGTTTCTATTTCATTTCCTAACCACCATGGCTGTTCTTTTCTAAATTTCTCTCCCTACATGCCCTTAACCATATATTGATTGGGCTTCAATCTAAATCATCACCAACCAGATTAATTCATAAGATGATGCTAACAAGGTATTATCTTCAATGAAAGGTAGAAATAAAATGGGACTCAATAATTGATGTTCAAAAATATCAACATACTAAAATGTATTGCCAATTCTGAATCCAAAGTGCCAGGGACTTTGTAGCTGGAAAACTCGGAACTAGGGATGTTTCCCTTGTACTTGTCTGGTGGACTTGAATGGATATGATTATAAGGAAAATTGTGGCCAGCTCTGTTGTTGAGTTGAAATTTTCAAAATGGATGTTATATCCCAAATCTGGTAATTATGGCCCAGCAGGTAAAGAATTTGCCTGCAATGCAGGAGACACAGGAGACATGGATTCGATCTCTGGGTCAGGAAGATCCTGTGAAGAATTAAATGGCAACCCACTCCAGTATTCTTGCCTGAAAAATCCCATGGACAGAGGAGCCTGATGGGCTACAGTTCAGGAGATTGCAAAGAGTCGGACACAACTGAGTGAACGACTAAACAAATCAGCAAAGAGAAGAAATATTAAGATCTGAGATTCAAAATGCAGGAGATGTCCACACATCTGTCTTGGAAAGTTTGACGTGTTTACTTGCATCACAAGTTCTTAGAGATTTTTCTCATTTATTTGTTAATCTAGCAAATGTTAATTATCTGTAAAACTCTGAAGCAGCAAAAGCATCAGAAGCAAATCTGTTCTGACAATTCTGGTAGATTCCAGACATAAACAAGAAACTGCTAATTAATTCTAAAAGCCTCCAAACAAACAACTAAAGGGAAAGTTCTTGAAGGGAACAACAACAACAACAACAAAAACACATTTAAAGTTAAGTTTTACCTAGAGACAGTTCTTTAGCCCCAAGGGAAGCAAAGAGTGTAAAATCTGGCCCAGCAATTCATCTAATAAATCATAATTGTTCCTGTTTCCTTTCTCCTGTTTATGTAGCAAAAGCTGTTGACAGCACATCAGTTCCTAATAGATGAATAGATTTAATGCATTTGCTCTGCATCCTTACCTAGAGACCTCATCCTGGCTGTTGTGGAAATGATTAAGCAGTGGCAGACCCTCAGGTAGAGAACTGGCAGCAGCAGATAAACCTCTCAAATGAGCCACCTGCTTTTCCCACATTTACCTTCAAAATAGAAGCTAAATACAAATGGAATGATCCATGCAAAATGCCAAGCAAAATGAAAGATGCTTTAAAAAAAAAAAGAAAAAAACTTCCTTTAGGCAAATCTTGTCATCACTATCATTTTACAGATGAAAAAGTTACAGATTTTGTGCTTGTCCTTGAAAATGCATCCTTTACCTGGAGGCTCTGTATCTGTCTATAGAATCACCAGCAATCCTAATTATACATAGTAGGTATTCAATATCTATTGGATTGAATAAAATTAAAATATACATTGAATACTTGCTGCGTGTAAGACACCATGAAACAAGCAGTGAAAGTGTCAGTTATTCAGTCATGTCCAACTCTTTGTGACCCCATGGATTGTAGCCTGCCAGTCTCCTCTGTCCATGGGATTCTCCAAACAAGAATACTGGAGTGGGTGGCCATTCCCTTCTCCAGGGTACTTTCTGACCCAGGGATTGAATCCAGGTCTGCTGCAATACAGACTGATTCTTTACCCTCTGAGTCACCAGGGAAGCCCATAAGACACTATGCATGCTGCTTGCTAAGTCGCTTCAGTCGTGTCTGACTCTTTGCAATTGTAACCTGCCAGGCTTCTCTGTCCATGGGGTTCTCTAGGCAAGAATAATGGAGTGGTTGCCATGCCCTCCTCCAGGGAATCTTCCTAACCCAGGGGCTGAACCCATATCTCTTACAACTCCTGCACTGGCAAGCGGGTTCTTTACCACTAGCACCACCTGGGAAGCCTGTAAGACACTACACTAAACATTTAAGGTGTATGCAAACAAATCCTTTTCTATCTGGGCCCTTTAAGCAAATCTGTGGAACTGCCTTTCGACCAAGTTAATGATACAAGTTGGGAAAATGCTGGAACTGATTTTCAAAATGAGTCAGAGATGCTTTTTCTGGTGTGACTTAAGAATAGGATAAATAACTGACTATGGCACATTTTAGGTTTGTGACTTCCTACTGAACAAGAGACTTCAAAATGTCTCCAAAAACGAATCTAATTCAAAATGTTCCCTATTTCCCACCTCCTGTGTAATTACCATATGTAGTCATGACTCATTCTTGTCTGGAATCTTATTCTTTACCAAGTTTATTTGTGTCCTTTTACTCAATTGAAAACAATTATATAGGAATAGATGAAATAAGGATTATCTCTTTTTAGAGTTAAGATAATGGCCAAGGGTTATTAAGCTGGTGGCTGAACTGAGTTTGGAACCCTAACATGCAAGTTCCCAGCAAGGAGATCTGGTTAGTTTATATCAATCTAATGGATCTAAAAGCTGTACATTTTTCATATCTTATTATTCATCATCCATTTAGCATTCTTCTTGAAACTTTCTGTAATATCCCTACTATTTTTCCCTTCTCTTTGTCATCTTTTCTTGCAAATGTTTATAAAGCCCCAAAAGTTATATTTTAATATTTTTTTGTTTATGTATAACATCCTTGGGTAATGTCATCCTACTTCTCTGTTTTTGGAACCATTTATGTGTGCATAACCTTGTGCTAAGTCACTTCAGTCGTGTCCAACTCTTTGCAGCCCTATGGACTGTAGCCCACCAGGCTCCTCTGTCCATGGGATTCTCTAGGCAAGAATATTGGAGAGGGTTGCCATGCCTTCCTCCAGGGGATCTTCCCAACCCAGGGATCGAACTTGCATCTCTTAAATCTGTGTCTTTAGGTGCATTTCTATCCTGAATACCAGACACATATATTTAATGTCTATTTGACATCATCACTTGAGTCTCACTGTTGGAAGATCCAGAACCAAATTCATTGTCTTCCTCCATAACTGCTTCTTTTTCCTGCTGTCAGTAATTAACAGCAACACCACATACCTAATAGTCATAATTCATGGGCATGTCTTCCTTTACTCTTTTTAGTACCTCCCTCCACGGGAAATCAGCTGACATATAATATCTATCTTTTCTCTCCTCCTTACTGCTACCTAATTTCAGCTTCTCATTTCTGACCTGCTTCTCTGTTGAGTCTTTTCTCTATCCTCTTTTTCCTCTGTTTTGCCTCTAATTGTTTTGCAGTGATTTGTGACTTTTTACACCAACAGAGGCTTTTAGATAAATTCTCCTAGCAAAT
This sequence comes from Antilocapra americana, assembly GCA_007570785.1. Classification (NCBI taxonomy): domain Eukaryota; kingdom Metazoa; phylum Chordata; class Mammalia; order Artiodactyla; family Antilocapridae; genus Antilocapra; species Antilocapra americana. Next base: position 23,463,290 of record ML661885.1, read on the forward strand.
AAGAACATTAACTTACTCAGCTCTATTGTTTAGCAATATTTCCTGAGCAGAGTAATTGTTTGCTGAATGAATGAATGAATAAATAATTTAAGGAATGGAGGAAGTAGGGAAGAGGTCACTATACCATGGGTGTACTTAGTTGCTCAGTCGTGTCTGACTCTGTGATCCAATGGACTGCAGCCCTCCAGGCTTCTCTGTTCATGGGATTCTCCAGGCAAGAATACTGGGGTAAGTTGCCATGCCCTCCTCAAGGGGATCTTCCCAACCTAGGGATTGAACCCAGGTCTCCCATATCACAGGCGAATTCTTTACTGTTTGAGCCTCCAGGGAAGCCCCAATATACCATAAGACTATAAAAAGTTAAATAAGCTAACCTTCATAGCAAAATAGTTGTTTTTTTTTTTTAAATAAGCTTTGTAGTTTATACTACAAGAGATCTTTAGGAAACTCACTGTGGTATATGTCCTGAATGTTTCTTTTCTTGGCTAAGATGAACTGTAAAATATCATGGTTTCCAAACTGACCAGAAGTTTAGCTAACTCTGGTAGTCCTCAAATAGTTCTCTGCGGCAAAGATCATGACGAGGGATTACAAAAGGAACTCCCAAACCAAGTAGTTATTTCAAGCTTTGTGTGGGCTCCTTTTAATGAATTTTCCATAAACGGAAACCCACTGGGTCACTCGTGGTTCTCCATACCAGAGAGCAAGCACAGTAGTAGGGGGCTGACTGCATTGCATCATGCAAAAGTAAACTTGATGGAGGAAGTGTATTCCTGTATCCTTTGATAAGAAGCAAATACTGGTAGTCAGCTATACTGAAACCATGTGTCATTTGAGGAATTTCCATCTCAGTTACCTTGGACAGGTGCTAGTCTTAGCACAAAGAGAGAAACATCATCTGTTCATCTGGACTTCAGGAAGGCACTGGGTGATCTTCTCACTTCTGTGATCTCCTAACACTATGCTCTTGAGTCTGAATGAAAAACCAGCATTTTAGGGCTATGCAGTGTTAAAGGATTTGTTCAAAATATACTGTTCTATGGCACGTGATCTGGGTTTTAATTCTGCTTCCACCAATTACCATGACCTGGGATGGTGCTTCATTCACTTTTGTACTTTTGTAGCTGGTGGCCAGATACAGAATGGAAAGAGGAAGAAAGCAAAGATGGAGAGAAAATTCCATTTTAGTGTTTCTTTATCATTATCACATGTAAAATAGATAGCCAGTGGAAATCTGCTCTGTGACAACAGAGGGGTAGGATGGGGAGGGAAATGGGAGGGCAGTTCAGGAGGGAGGGGTCATATGTGTACCTGTGGCTGGTTCATACTGATGTACAGTGGAAAACAACACCATACTGTAAATCAATTATCCTCCAATTAAAAAAAAAAGTTAAGTGTGAAAAAGCAGCTTCTTTTATAGGAAACTGTAATATAGGACACTCATATAAGACACTTCAGGCTTCTGCAGAGACACCTAGGCACGAGTCCTAGCTTTTGCAGAAATTCATCAGTGTTTATGCACTTCACACAAAGATTACTTTTGTACTCTTCTTAGACTTTACATGTTATCACCTGGCAAAGGACACAGAGCCAGTGTTAAGATGGTCTGTTCTCCTTTGGCATATTTTTCATTGTTTTTCTAGAAAATGCAGAAGAAAGTGAGAGAGGGGATTGAGATGCAGTTTATTAATTTTGCCCATCCTCTGTCCAGTTCCAGAAATTCCATGCGGGGATTGAGGCTAACCAGAGGTGGAGAGCTAAGCATCCAATTTTGGCCACACAGAGTTCTGTCTTTTACCAAAGTGGAAAATTTTCAAATAAATCACAGAGGCCCCATAGAATTTGCTGAAAACAAGTCTGCAGTTCCTTAAGGCTTTCCAATTTTTTAAAATACATATGATAATTCCATGCGGTAGCCTAGGGGAAATGATCTTCACTATTATAATTGCTCTCTAATTCTTAAGTCAACCTAATTTATTATTTTTTTTCTCTGTGGATTCCTTTCACCTCAGCTTCCCTGTATTTTGAAGAAATGGCAACTAATTTCTTAAGCATGGTTTCAGAAAACCAACAGTGTCATGTCCAATTGCCTAGAAAAATACAAATTGCATCAGTATTCTCGGTCAGATCTTGTATTTATGTGGCTGCTTCTAGTGAGGAAACAGGCACCATCTGTGGGGTTTTCCCATTTCATCCTCATCACTTCTTGGTAAGAGAGAAAAGAGTCAGCTAATGAGTAAATGAGCTGCGTTGTCATGGGGAAAGCAGGATGATGGGAAATCAGGCAGGGTTAAGTCTCAGGACTGCCAGTCCTACCAGGATGGGGCTCACTCAGCCGCAGTAAGCAAGATGAATGCATCCCTCTGGACCTCTGAGCTGGCCCTCTTGAAAAAACAGAACCCTCAAAAGTGGCTTTTCAGGAAATCGAAAGAGAACTTCAAGACAGAAAAAAAAAAAAAAAAAAAACATTTCTCATTGCTTTCATGTGTCTTTGCAAGTTGCATCAGGAATACTTCATTCCCTAACATTGAAGGTGTTAGAAATATTTGAGCCAAACCCACACAAAGGGCCTTGAAAAATATAGTACAATATTATTAGAATGACCAAGTAGCAACAAAGTTAGTTCATCTTGCTTCATGTCCTTCAAAAGATTGCTCGTTATCTGTAATTATTTACTTCTTCACTTCTCTGTCTCCTCATTAGACTGTGAGCAGTCTGAAGAGCATCCTTGCTTTGTGGGTCACCACATGCTAAGACCTTCTACAATGCCTGGTACACAGTGGGTGGTCAAGAGACATATGTTGAACGAATAGGTTTCTGAAAGATACAGACCAAACCAGAGCTTTCACTCATTACTGGTCCATTTCTTTCTCCTATTGTTGACCCACTTTATCTGAGCCAGTAAAAAGCCCTAGGAGAATTCAAGAACATCTTTTTCCCCAAAACCCTTGGGTCATGAGAGTGTCTTGAAAATATTGAGGCAGCCCCAATTTTCCACTGTAGTCTACCTTTGTTGATTAGGGGTCCTTTACATTATAGCACTCTGAAAACTGCTCTCAGTTAAAAGGTCTGTGGCCCTAGGTAAGATACTTTATTCTTCAGTTCTGGTTTATTAGCTCATCTTAGGTCCAAACAGCCTTGACGCTAGTCATGACCCAATAAGAAGTGAGGGCATGTGTATATGCATGCTCAGTCGTGTCCCACTCTTTACGACCCCATGGACTGTAGCCCACCAGGCTCCTCTGTCCATGGCATTTTCCAGGCAAGAATACTGGAGTGGGTTGCATTTCCTTCTCCAGGGGATCTTTCCAACCCAGGGATTGAACCTGCATCGCCTGCATCTCCTGTAATGGCAGGTGGATTCTATTGCTTATTAAAATGCCCAAATGCTTATGAAAAAGGCCTTTCTTTATTTCTGTCATTCCTCATTCAAGAAGGAGTGCTGTTTTCCTAGCTTGGCACACTTTCCCCCAGGTCAAAGGGTTTCTGTGAGATTTGCTGAGTTCTGCAAAGAAGAGAGTTTAGAAAAAATTATTGTGTTTGGCCTGTCACTTCCCAAAAGCCTGAAAATAGTCAGTGTTGATCTCTGTACCAAAAACAAACAATAAAAGCCAAACAAACCACCCTACACAGAAACAACACTTTTTCTTTTAATTAGCGTGAAGAGCTACTTCAGTGTTCCCTTGAAGACTTTTTGAGATCTAGAATACAAGATAGAATACTTATTTGGAGCCACCTTCACAAGAAGGATTCTGGCCCACAAAACCGTCTCTCTACTGTGCACACACCTTTTCGGCCCTTATGGATAGAAACTTCTGAAACCCTGCCTGCTCGCTCTAGTTTTCCCCAGTTAACCTCAAGAGAGGTGATCATTTCATTTTCTAGACATCAGTCACCTATGAGATTCAAGACTGCACTGATGTTCTGGAGAAAATATCAGTCTTAAAATCTTAATACTTTTCTAACAGATTACCAGCTGTACAGAGACAAAGATTCCATCTTCTCACCAGCATATTTCTGGTAAGCATGCAGTACATATCTGCTGCATGAGTGAATGAATGACCAGAGTGAGTATAATCACCAACTGTTTACATATATGTGAAATCATTACATCTTAGAACAGGAAAACGAAAAGAAAAATATCTGGTCTTAAATATACGACTGTGACTACCACCCCATATAAAGATTGTAATCTCTCAACCTTCCCCTTCATATTTCCAATCTTCTGCTTGCTCACTTTTTTACAACGTTCATCTTCTAACACATAATTTATGTATTTTTTTTATTAAAATAAAGTCCATAAGACAGAGTTTGTTGACTATTTTATTCACTGCTGAATTCCAAATACCCCAAACAGAGCCTGGTACATAACTATCAACAAGTGAATAAATGAGATAATATTTATTGTGTATGGGTTCTACAGACGGGAATCATTGCAGGACATTTTTAAATCCTCAGTCCCAACTTCACATGTGTAGAATCAGAATTTTTAGGAATATAAATCCCAGGAATCTACATTTTCATCAAGGAGTCTAGGGATTCTGGTATAGCTATCCTGAGAATCTAGTTAACCCAACTCACTAATTCACCCAACTCACTCATCTAATGATTATCCTAAAACCCAGGGAGACAAAGTATTACTCAAGGCACACAGGCTATTTAGCGGTGCATCTAAGTGTAATAATTTCTACTCTGATGAGCTTTCCACTCCAGCTATCTATGACCTAGGTTTTCCTAATATACTTCGCTGGTACTGCCATCCCAGTCTTGGAGATTAAGTTACTTAGAGGCAAGAGTTAGGACTTCTGAACTTGTTTTCTGTGGTCCTAGCTCTGTAGGCAGGAAGAGCACGAGGCTCCAGGTAGTAAAAGACTCTGAGGTTAATGATGCTTTTGCACAGAAGAATCACCCCATTTCCATGCTAACATACCACGATTTTCCTTTCTTCTTCTAGTTCCTAGACATCTCCATTAAATGGACTACCCAGGAAACCTTTCCTCCAAAGTACCTCCATTATGACCCCGAGAGCTCTCGTCAGCTGATGTGTGACATGTGTCCTCCTGGCACCTTCCTGAAACAGCCCTGCACGGCACGGCGGAAGACCACGTGCGCCCCTTGTCCCGACCACTACTACACGGACACCTGGCACACCAGTGACGAGTGTCTGTATTGCAGCCCAGTGTGCAAGGAACTGCAGTACGTCAAGCAGGAGTGCAGTCGCACCCATAACCGCGTGTGTGAATGTGAGGAGGGGCGCTATCTGGAGCTGGAGTTCTGCTTGAAGCACAGGAGCTGTCCGCCTGGGTTTGGAGTGCTACACCCAGGTAGGTACCGGCCAAATTCATTAACATCACACAGAGGCAGGTAGTGGGGGAAGTTTAAGGGAACACTTTGGGCCTGATGACATTACAGGATAGCAAATTACAAAGGTAATGGAAACTGCTAGGTATGTACTATGTGTCTGGATGGCTGCCAAAGAACCATTCCTCAGAGGAGCACTTTGCCACGACGGGCCAATTTAGTGACAAATCTCAAATGCAGCAAATCACTCTCTAATGAGATGCGCGATGGATTGCTCTTTCTTAAAGGGACCCACTCTTAGTTGCACCATTGATAGCTCATCTGTATGTCTGTGTTCCACTTTGGCATGGACAGCCTCAGAGTGCACTGCTTTTGGACAAACATCGGAAATGTTAATTGATACCAAGAGAGTAATTATGCTGATATTAATGAGGCTCTGGCGTGCAAACAGTGAGTAGTTATAATTAATTATATAAAAAATGAGAATGGCTCGGGGAACTGCAGCTCATTATTAAAAATGAAGCTAGTTCTTTCTTTGCCAGGGGAGTTGAGTGTCTGGGAGGATAACAGTCATAGCAGCATCTCTTCTGTGAAGCTTATTCTTTATCTTAGACAAAACAGACTGGCAAGCCAAGAGTAAGTACTTGTCTACAAACAAAGTACTTTCTCTTTTTGCATTTTGAAGAGCAGAGATTAAGACCAGTTTGCATTGAACTTTTTAAAGCTGCAACCCACTTTTTTTTGTTTTTTGCTACATTCATGAAGTTTCAGTATAGTCTGCATGTTCTCCTGGCCTGGAAAAATCAAGAGTATCCACTCACTTTTCTGGAGGAAGCAGTAATGGGTATAGATTCCAATTATTCAATTTGAAGCAGTGATTCTCAGTCTCAGCACAACTAACTTTGGGAGGTGAATAATTCTTTTCGTGGGCAGAAGTCCTGTGAATTTAGCATGTTTAGCAGCATCCCTGGTCTTTAGCCACTAGATGCTAAAATAGTACTCTTTCCACTAAAGTGTCCCCTGGATGGCAAAATCACCCCTAGTTGACAACCATGGGTTTAGTGGATGTGAATTACTTATAACTATTTTGACTTTCAGAAGTTGCAATATAGAGTCTAAATTATATACTCTATCTATATAAACATATATATATGTAAATATATATATATATATAAAACTATATAGGTTTAGGCTATATAGTCTAAACCTAAACATTTTAGGTTTAATGGCATACAAATTAAATATTTTCAAAAACTTAACTATTAAGTGTCCTAAGTTGTTAATTTTATAAAATCAGTCACAGAAGGTGTAAATTGCATGACGGTTCCTTAAAATGCTTCTAGTATAAGTCTTCGAGAGAGAAATTGGTGACACTTCCTAATTTTTACTGGATGACAATTTGGGACTCAAAAGCAAAGCCAAGTTGTAGAGGGAGAAGCCCATCCAACAGAAACAGATGCATTTAATTCAATTCAGTAATTTATATATGTAGGAAAATTCATTAAGCAGGGCATTGCAGTTTGGAAACTAGAATGTTTTGAAAAATAATGGAAGTAGTAAGAATTTTACTCATATAAGCATGAAAATCTGTAGAATGAAGTAAGCAGGCAGCAGAAGTCTTAGCACAAAGGTATGCAGAGGTTGATGTATTTACTCACTTCTCTCTGCCTAAAAACATACAAAGGAGTTCCTTATGGAAAATAAAAGGTTTCCAGACCAAAGAGAAGGCAAGATTCTGCAGTTTTATTCTAAAGAGTATTTAATATTCATTCTCTGTTGTTTTGAAGTCAGATTGCCTCCTCTTCAGATTTTGCAGCTGACCCTTAAACAATATAACATGGGTTTGAACCTCGCAGGTCCACTTCTATGCAAATTTTTTTCAATAATACTACAGTACTATCTGATCCCAGTTGTGTGAATCTGTGAATGCAGAACTCCGGCTATAGAAGGCTGACTATAAAGTTATAATGGGATTTTCCAGTGCAAGGAGGTTGAGTCCTCTAACCCACCATTGTTCAAGGATCAACTGTAGTTAGTTCTATTAGTTGTGTAATTCTTATATAATTACTTATGTCTAGCATGGTGAATTCTCAACTGAAAAGCAAAATTCCTCTTGCCATTCTGTTTCACATTTTGCCTGCCAGATCATACTTTGGGTGTTTCTCTTGACATTAATAAGGCAAGATCATTTACTTAGATGGATGCATCCTTTTATAAGAAATTCTATCAATCATGAGAGAGGGAAGCCCTTTTCAGAAAGGTCATTACATAAAGCCTCCAAGTATATTAAGAAACTTTCCTTCTATAATTCTTGGATTCCTCTTGGTAAGGAACTTTAAAGGCTAAATTACCTGGAAGAATGTCTTGTGCCTATGACCTTCTCATTGGAATGCAGAAGAACACCCAAACCATCGACACGTATGTGAAGAATGACAGGATTCTTCTTTGTGCAGTTGACAAAGGGACATTTGGATCCAGATGCCTAAGACCATTTATTATAAATCCCAGAATATTCACAATAAAATAATACCATGCAGTCCATGCCCAAATACCTCTGCTTATGATACTGTAGAATTTGATGTGGAGTTGGATCCCCTTTAAGGAGAGGAGTGTAGTAAGGAAGTACTAAAAAAAAAGAGAGAGAGACCTCTTTGTAAGGTGGTTCCTAAGATGATGTCACTGCAACCCTGGAAATGGCATTTAACATGTTAAAATTTCATGCATGGTCTCCCTTTTTCTTTTTTTCCTATCACCCTTCTGTCATTTTTACTGGTCAATGCATCATCAAACCCTTTAGAAAAAAAAGAAGCCAGAGGTGAAGATAAAACCAAATCCACTGTGTTCTTTATCCCCTTTTTGGTAGAGGATACAATGAAATGGGAGGTTAAAAGTTTTAATAAATGAAGTTTATTAACTTTCTCTAACTTTCATTTGTGTCTTTAGTATTTGGTATCTTGTGTCAGCCAGAATTGGCCTGTAAAAGCTACATTTGAACACTGGAGTCTAAATCTGTTCAACTAGCTTACACTAGATGGAGGTATTTTCATATGCAGATACACTATAATGTATGATCTACTCAGGCATAGAGTCAAGGGTTTTAAAGATGTTTATTTTTAATAGCATTTTGGGTTGTTGACTGGTTCAAGTTTTCCTGCCAATGATTTCCCCAAGTTTATCAAGAATCTTTCCACTATGAAAGAAAATGCCCTTTAGTCACCCTTGCCTGAAATTTTAACGACTGTGCCCTTTTTAAACTCAATAGTCTAAGCAAATGGTATATCATCTCCCATTTATTATGTAACTGCAGGCTTACGCTTGAGTCCATGGTTAACTTTATTGCCACCTTCAAAAGTTTATTATAATGTTGTAAATTTTTACTTCTTGGGGTTAGCACACTTACGAATTGCTTCACAATTAGGATTCAGGAAAGAAAGAACTTCCATAGGAATCGACTGGGATTTGACGATGTGGCATACCACGGGTACTGATTTCAAAGAATGATATTACAGCGGTTACACAGCAGTTATCCTCATGATTCTCCAGGGATAATTGTGTGGAGAATATGGCTGACAACAAGATCTTCCTGACAACTTCGGCAGAGGCAGGACTAATTGAACATCCTACCCTTCTTTTCTTTCCTCTCCCATTTTGTGCTTTGTAGGTAACAACAGAACGCATTTGTGTTTGCATTACAAGGAGAAAAGAATGCCTAAGGGGTTCACCGTAGTTTTGTTCTGTCTAATGAAGTGAAAAATGAAAATGCCTGGTTTCCTGCAACATAACAGTAGCAGTAAAAACCAAGTGAAAAGTCTCATCCCAACTCTGTTAAGATGGTTTTGGCTGCAAGAGTACTTAAGAAGAATGTGCTAAACGGCTTGATATTTTTGTAGGAACCCCGGAGCGAAATACAGTTTGCAAAAGATGTCCAGATGGGTTCTTCTCAAATGAGACATCATCCAAAGCGCCCTGTAGAAAACACACGAATTGCAGTGCATTTGGGCTTCTTCTAACTCAGAAGGGAAATGCAACGCATGACAATATATGTTCTGGTAGCAGTGAATCATCAACTCACAAATGTGGAATAGGTAATTATGTTTCAAAATGTCGATCTTCGTACCACCTCTGGGTTGAATACGAGACCCTCTGGTCCTTCTTAGTTAAACTTTTATTTGCCCTTTCTTGAATTTTAACCAACTAAGACTATTCTCTGTGCATCATTGCTAAAGCCACAACTCAGAAATCTTTCAAAAAGTCTCCATCTTCTTATAATAGTGCTCCAAACTCTGACTTTCACACTTGAATCACATTACCCACAGAAAAGGGGTAGAGTAAGATTATGCTGAAGGTCACATTATCAGAGTCCGAGTTGCAGAATGTTTTTAAGCTATGCATTTTTATCACTTTTAAGCACATCTGTATTATTAGCCAAAGTATAAATTGGCAACTAAAAAGCCAAGTACTTGAGAGTACTTGGATTGGCTTGTGTTAGTCGCTCAGTTTTGTCATTCTTTGTGATGTCATGGGCTATCCCAGCCCTCCACGCTCCTCTGTCCATGGGATTTTCCAGGCAAGAATCCTGGAGTGGGTTGCCATTTCCTCCTCCAGGGGATCTTTCCGACCCAGGGATCAAACCCAGGTCTCCCACATTGCAGGCAGAGTCTTTACCATCTGAGCCACAGTGATATAAAGAGATGACAAATTAGAAATGCAATACTGGCTTTGTTGCCTGTGGTATTACTGCATCTATTGCACAGAAGTACTGAGTTCCTGTGTATGTCTTAAACTCTATTCAGGAAGGGTCACTAGCTCCAAGTTCAAGGGATCTGAGTGCACCCCATGTTGGTGATGACGCTAATCAGGTTGGGGTCCTCATCTTGTTACTCCTACCACCACACTAATCTGAGACTTCCAACCAAGGACCCATCACATCAAGGATGACTGACCTTTAGTATTTAATCAGCTTGACTCTCTTCAAACATCTTTTTGTGCAACATAGATGTATATAAAACATAGCAACGTGGAGTGGGAGATTTAAGATTCAAGCCTGGTTCCAACATTTTTTTCTCTCTTTTATAAAAATCTTAGCTAAGTCACTCATCCTGTTTGCTTTCTTATTAAATGATGGAATGTGGGGAGGGATGGTAAAAGGAGTGACCTCTAACTTTAACATTCTCTTTAATCCATTTATAATTTTATTTCTATCACTTTTATCTTTACCTTTATTTCTATCACTTGTATCAAAAATGCCAGACACTTTTGCTATATGGATTTTAATCTTTAGAAAAACACTGTGAAGTTTGTTCAGGTTAGTATATGAACTTGAATGGCAGTCAGGATTCAAACCCAGACCTAATGAATCCAAAGACAGACTCTTAATCCCTAGGACAGACTGGTGCTACCCAGACACTCAGCTTATTGGACCTTTTTTCTAAGTGACAAGTTTTTGTGTTGATTATTTTCCTACTTAATGTATGCTTATATTTCTGTAACCATCCTTGTTCCCAAAGGTACTATGTGTATGGGTGTGTGCAGAAAATTATATGCTATTTCAGGTTACTTTTCAGGTTTTCTTAATGACAATGATTTGACACTGGGGTCTTGAAGTAACTTTTAGATACCAGCTAAACCTTTAACAGAATGTTTAATAGTTACATTAAAATATGTTAATACTTATATTAATAGAATTTTTGCTGTAATTTTTTATAGAAACACTATATTCTTATTAGACATTTAGTAAACTCTTCCCCCCCAAAATATTCTAAAAGAATATTTCATGGGACCGAGCTGGATTGGCAGTCTGCCATTAAGACCAGGCAATAGATGGTTGATTTTATTCAAATATTTCATTTTAGCATGCAATATTCTGGAAAATGCAATTGTGTTGGTTTTTATCATTTTTTTCCTCTGTCTCCCTCTCCCTTTCCTTCTTCTTCATCCTGTTATTATTACTATCCATTAGATATCCAAGAATACAATTATTGAGTGAAAGTGAAAGTGTGAGTCACTTGGTCATGTCCGACTCTTTGTGATCCTAGGGACTATAGACCACCAGGCTCTTCTGTCCCTGGGATTTTCTAAAGCCAGAATAATGGAATGGGTTGCCATTCCCTACTCCAGGGGATCTTCCCTACTGAGGGATAAACTCAGTGGGGATAAACTGAGGGTCTCCTGCATTGCAGGCAGATTCTTTACCATCTGAGCCACCAGAGAAGCCCAAATTATTGAATAAATCTTCTTAATCTTCCCACCTTCCTTTTAGACATGACCCTGTGTGAGGAGGCATTCTTCAGGTTTGCTGTTCCTACAAAGCTTACCCCAAACTGGCTCAGTGTCCTGGTAGACAATCTGCCTGGCACCAAAGTAAATGCAGAGAGCGTAGAGAGGATAAAACGGCGACACAACTCACGAGAACAGACTTTCCAGCTGCTGAAGTTATGGAAGCATCAAAACAAAGACCAAGATATGGTCAAGAAGATCATCCAAGGTATGGTAGCCTGAACTAAACAACTCAAACAGAAATCAGAACACCTGCTCATCATACACAGAAATGAGACTATGTACCTGTTTAGTTGTGTGTATGCTGCTTCCCTTTGGGAATTATTGTTGGACTGAAACAGTTTTCAAATGATAGAGGAGAAGCTGTTCCTAGATCAGTCATGCAAGGTTTTATTTTCACCTTCTCTAGTCTCCAATTTTTCAATTATCTCTCTAGAAGGAGAGAAAATACATTTCAATTGTAGGAATAAACCTCAGGAAATCTGACTCTGGATCCCTTAGCAGGTGTGTGACCATCCTGTCTGATCTACCTAGAAGTTCTTTAACCATTTTAGATCTTACTTTGCACTTCTACCAAGAAACTATGTGGTATTTATCTGGTAATTCTCTCCAGAGAGCCTCTAAGTGTCTTGTGGTATCCTCTCATTAATTCTCACAATAGAGTCTATTTTAAAATTACCATTTTAATAGCACATGCCATGAGGATTAATGAGATAAGGTCTTTAAAGTGTTTGAGCTTCTTGGAGAAAAGGGCTAGTTAAATCCAAGTATTCCCATGTTTTAGTTTTATAAAGAATCTCCTTTAGAAACTCTGTGTGTGTGTGTGTGTGTGTGTGTGTGTGTGTGTGTGTGTGTGTGT